>CM035171.1:36532254-37001776 GCA_020205615.1 Panax quinquefolius | reverse complement strand
ATACCCATCGCTTGTTCGATTTTTACATCCTTTGCATCTTTTGACATTCGTAACCATAACATCAAAAAACTCCATTAAAGTTTTGTTTGCATAATCCAATCGTTGTTTTTTTTGCACTGTCGCTTAATCTAAAACATCGTGAATTCCCTTGCAAAACTCGTTTGTTCAATCACACGTGCACCTTAATCCTCATGTTTGTTATGAAAGTAGCCCTGGTCCGTCTCTCAATCAAAGTCTGTCCAGTCAAGTCCTTGACTTGGTCGTAGGTTGAAAGTAAAAAGTAGTCGCTCTCCTCATTCGCAGACGACCTCCGAATAGAAGAATTGATAAGTGGAAAGCTTCGTTCTTCCTCTTCTTCGCTTAAGACTTTAGAAAGCATTTGTGGGCGATATGCAAGGCATCCGGATCCTTCTTCCGATCCTAGTGCATTTAGCCCGATCATGAACCACCGTGGTTGGGGCCATGGTTGGTGATCCCACGTGAGAGAATAGGGTCGATGGTAGAGAGTCGGTGATGCCATTCTTTCTTCAAAATGCATGCGGATTTCAGCCATTACCAAGGCCTTATCTTTCTTGCAGAGGGGAGCTTTGCCCTTTAGTCCAAGTCGAAAGCGCTAGCCTTATTAGTTGATGGTTCTTACTGACCCCCAAAGCCCGATTCACTCCTCGACCGATTTAATCCGGAACGATCTTTGATCACAGATTTGTACTAGAAAGAAAGTTTAGATTTTCATGCCCGATAGTCAAAGTAAAGCACGCACTTCAAGTGGCGCGATTTATGTCGTTCATACAGGATGCTCTTCCCGTAGTGCCCCCTTCTTCCTCCTTGTCTCTTTTCTCTCGGTAGGAAGGAAACTTCCTAAAGAAAGAAGATAAAAGAGCCTTGTGAAGCCACTTTCCCAATATATATAATTATTCTTTATCACGGTTAGAAATCCTCGTTCACCACCTACATGCTATCGGGGGCTAAACCCGCTCCTCATGGAGAAGAAATCTTAGGAAAGTTCCTATGATAGTTTGTTGGTGTCTCGATCAATGCACTTGCCATGGAGGCTCGCTTTCGCTCTGCACCATCAATAATCTAGAAAGCGAATCTAATATTAGTTTGGGATGGGATCTGCGATATTGAACTCAATCTACTAGTTGTTTAGGAGATATAAAGCGAAAGTGCAATTAGAAGGGGAACTGGGTATGATATGGTTTCTAAGCATAAACTATACTTACTGCTCTAGCATTAGAAAATGTTTTCTTGGGAGTTAAGCGATGAGTTGGCTAAGTTTATCTATTAATGCGCTCCGCTTCAGGATGTTTCGTAACAAAAGGTCGGGACTTTCCTCCTAACATTCAAAACATTCCTAAGCACCGTCTCCCCGCTCCAAAAGAAAGCCGGCCACCGTTTGGTCTAAGAGAACTAGATTACTATCAAGAAGAAGAGTAAGTCTAAGAGGCGAACATTTACTCAATATTTGACTCAATATTGATAAGTAAATGTGAAGTGTGATATAGAATAGTAATTTGCTTAATGGCTCATATATCGCCCAAGACGTTAATGGGCATCAATATAACAAATATAGTTTCACGACTCCACCACTTCTTTGGAAGTTCCAATTCAAACCAAGGCTTATAACCTATGACCTTCTTTGTTATGTAGATGGTTCCCTCAATTCCAAGCCGATGCTATTGGGAATACTGTGGTGAAGTCCGAGGAGCTTCTTCGTCTACTTCCTCATCCTCCGCTCTGAAATCTCCATCAACACAAATTCATCTCATTATACGAGACGTGTCCAATAAAGTGCATTCTCCAACTGTTGCATGCATTGGAACTCTAACGATTTCACCAACTGGTAGCACCATTTCCATTTCAAACCGTGCCACACAATCTTGGAACTAATCGGCAAAAAAATCTCAGATAATCGATCCTCGTTCATTTTTTTTCTATATATCTATAGGATAAAGCCATAAGCTACATGCTTATCTAACTCCTGTCTCAGTATAAAGAAGGCTTCTCTTGTGTGAGACAAGAAAGGCGACCTCGAGACCGACAGGCAACCTGTATTCTTTCTTTTTGTTTTTTTGTATAATAAGAGCGAGATGCAGTAGTCTCCTTAGTTAGCGTCCAGAGACTCAACTGTTAAAAGCTCGTAAAAAGGTTCCAAGGCGGTGCGAAGACCTAGACCTAAGCCTAAGCCTTCAACTCCGCAAATATCGATAAAATGAATCTTGCTCCCTCATTCCACTCAATTCGGAGAGAAAGCATGTAAGACCCGACTTTTACCCAAATGGGGCTCATATGTCATCATCTAAGAGTCTCTTCATCAATAGTATTTACCTTCGTCAATAGTAATTACCTCGTCACAATAGTAATTACCCTTGTGAATAGTATTTACCTTTCATCAATAGTAATTACCTTCGTCAATAGTAATTACCCTTGTGAATAGTATTTACCTTTGTCAATAGTATTAGTAATTATCTTTACCAGACGTCGAACCACTTGTCGTTTCACATTTAAAGCGCCGAACCACTTGTCGTTTCACATTACAAAGCGCCAAACCGATTCGTCTGCCACTTGCCTTTTCATCTAAGCGGTGCTAAGCTAGAAATCTTCTATAAATAGAGGCCTAGGGCTTCATTATTTTCACTTAATTCATTCAAGCTATATAGAGAGAGAAAGTATAGAGAGAATAAGAGAGAAAGAAGAAGAGTATTTTGTTACTACACTCTTTGCGCAGATTCAATCTCCTACCAAATGTAAGGGGTGTTATTCTTTCTTATTCATGAAGAGAACATTGTTATTCCATTGCTTATTATTACATTGGAATAACTTTGTATAAGTGGTTTACCCTATACTTGGTGACATTCTTCTATTATTACATTGGAACATCCACATGTCATGTGTTTTACACAGGACTGGTTCCGTCTTTATTATTATTACATTGGAACATCCCGCTCAGTGTGTGTTTTACAGGACTGGTTAAAATCTTTTTATTATTCATTGGAACATCACATTCATGTGTTTTACACAGGACACGGTTAAAATCTTTATTATTCATTGGAATATCCTATCGTGTGTTTTACACCGGATCTGGTTCCATCTTTATTATTCTGTTGGAACATCCTCGCTTGTGAATTTCACACGACTCTGGTTCCGTTATTTATTATTACATTGGAATAACTCGTGCGTGCGGTCTATCGCATGTATGGTGATTTCTTTTGTTATTCCATTCTTTATTATACCCAAATTGGTTAAAACTTTGACTTCTATACTCCATGAAATTAGTAGAATATCCTTGATATTTGCGTTTCATCCAAAGATCTTTTCATGGAAATATTCTTCCCGATCATTCTTGAATTTTACTCTACAAAAACAAAGATCATGTTGATAATTTAGACGTTAATAATTCTTGAACTTGTTTTATTGAATTCTTATATCATTGTCATCATCCTCATGTTTATATTTTTTGAAAGTCATCGTGGCTTCTGTAGTGCGTAGATGGACTTGGTATGATTATGACCGAGAGACTATTCGGTGTAATCACGACCGTAATGTTACAAATGATGTGATAAAATCCTCGATTGGTAGTAGTGCATTGATGGATGATTGTTGGCATGATCATGACCATTAATGAATACACAAATATTCTTGGCCCGTAGTGCATGAATAATTGTGGTCGTGATACTTAAAGAATATCCTTGGCAGAAAGTGCGGGGGTGATTCGATGATGTGAAATATTTATTAAAAGTTGAGTCTCGCCTATAAACAAATGATGAAAAACCTTTTAAAACCTAAAAGATAGTAGACTTTATTTTCTACTTGACTCTTTTAAATGGATTGCATATTCCATTGCAGATTAAACCTGGTTGTCTATTGTATTTTATCGGTTTAACATTATTCAAGACTATTGATAATTTATTTCGCATTATCTTAGTCATAATAATTCTTCTTGGGCTAGTTGAGCTCACCCTTTCTTTCACACCGTTCTCTTGAAATGATAATATAAATTTGGGACGAGTCTGGGAAGCAGTGATGGTCCTGAAGATAGCATTAGTAGTCCTCACTATTCGTAAAATAGTGTGATAATAATCAGTATTGAGGATTTTTTGTTTGAGTTTGTATAATATCTAGTAGGCGATATTTGTATTTAAACTCACGAGTTTTAAGTCGTATTGCATATACTACGCTTATGTTAATAAGTTGTATTTAAATTACGCACCATGTAAGTGTCGACCCAAGATGGGTGATGTATACCTAATTTTGGGGGCGCCACGGTTGGTATCGAGCTTAGGGATATGATCCTGGCTAAGATGTGAGAATAGTACTAGGAGGGGAGAGGCGGGAATACCTTCGCTAGTATGACCTACCTAAGTTTATGTGATATTTTATTGGTTGGTCGGAAGATAGGATAATTTGTTACATGTCAATTAACCTTTTGTTTTGTGGCGATGTCGAAAATGACATCCGAGAATGTTGAGAATATGATGGGCGCAGCGATTGTTGATTCACCACATATCAATAATCGGGATAATGTGCATCGTGAAGGCGACAATCCTCATGCAAACAACAACACCGACCAAATGACGAATGATCAAATGTTCAGAGGCTTTATGCAATTTATGCAACAAAGAAAGCGAGAGCGACTCTCGCCCAAAACGTAGGTGGAACATTTTGAAAACTCTCAAGGTCACCGCTAAACAATTTAAGGAGCTGGGACCACCGGAGTTTAAGGGAGAGCCAAAACCACTTTCGCGGAAGCATGGATAAAGCAGATTACCAAGATATTTGATGTCTTGGGATGCTCCGAGGAGCAAAAGGTTCCTTTTCACGCCTTTTATGTTGCGGAGAGGCGGATTATTGGTGGGAATCGGAAACGTACTCAACCAAATTGTCATCAAGATATCTTGGGAGAAGTTCCAGAGAGTCGTTTCAACGACAAATACTTTCACGAAAGTATTCGCCACATGAAGGAGGTGGAGTTTATCAAGTTGGAACAAAACAATATGGACCGTGTCGCAATACGAGGCAAAATTTATGAGTTATCACGGTTTCGTCCCACTTGGTGGATAATGAAGAAGAGAATGGCGCGAATGTTTTAAGAGGTTTGAAGCGGGAGATACGTCAACATCTTATTTCTCATAAAGCGTGTTTGTATTCAGATGTTGTAAATAGGGCTCGATTAGTGGAGCGCGATAATGAGTCAACCTTAACTAAAAGAGAGCGGTAAGCAAAATTATAATACCAAATGAGAATAGTCATCGAGGCGGTGACAACAAGCGTGAGGGAATCAACAGGCGGATATGGTAACCACTTTGGTGGTAATCGGGGCCAAAACAATAAGAATGGACATTTCAAGAAAAGGAGATTCAACAATGATGGAAAGACGTCAAAGACCAAAGACCCATTGTTAAGGAAGGAGAAAGACCACCTATCATATGCTTCAAATGCGGAGGAGAGGACACATCAAATCAAAGCTGCGTCATGCCATCCAAAGCATGTTATAATTGTGGAAGAGAAGGTCACTTAGCTCGATTTTGTCCTTCATAGAAGACAAATTCACTAGGATGGAGGCACCAAAGGCCATCCAGAAAATTCAAACCCAGTAGTGCAAGGAGAGCATTTGTTGTGACCTCCCAAAGAGCAAGGAATCGAATGAGGTCATCATGGGTAAGCTTATCATAAACTCTAATGAAGTCTATACTTTATTTGATCTGGTTCTACCCATTCTTTTATTTCTCCTACTTGCGCTCATCGATTTAATTTGACTCGGAGAAATTAGACTTTGACTTATCTATGGAAACTCCGTTGGGAGAAACCTTCATTACATCCACTGTTTATAAGTCTTGTTTGGTTCAAATCGGTACCCTCACATTACCTGTCGATCTTATTTCATTAAAAATACTTGCATTTGACGTGATTCTAGGGATTGATTGGTTAACTACTTATCATGCAAAAATTGATTGTTTTTGTAAGGTTGTTAGTTTTCATATTCCTAATCAACCTATTATGCGAATTCAAACGACCAAACCATTAAAATCAATCACGGTCATCTCAAGCCATAAAGCTATTCGTTTATTGAAAAACGGATGTCAAGCTTTCTTAGCTCATGTCACAGATTTAAATAAAAATACGTCAGTTTTAAACGATATTCCTATTGTTAATAAATTTCCTGACGTATTCCCTCAAGAACTTCTGGCCTACCCCAGGCGTGAAATTGAATTTTGTATCGACCTTGAACCCGGTGACAAAACCTATTTCCAAAGCCCCATATCGAATGGCTCTATTGAACTTTGAGGAGTTAAAGACCCAATGCAGGAATTGTTAGACATTGGCTTTATTCGTCCTAGTACTTCTCCTTGGGGTGCTCTGCTCTATTCGTGAAGAAGAAAGATGGGAGTATGCGACTTTGTATTGATTATCGGGAGTTGAATCACGTCACCATCAAAATAGGTATCCATTGCCACGTATTGATGACTGTTTGACCGATTGCAAGGAGCCAAATTCTTTTCAAAGATTGATCTTCGTTAGGATATCACCAATTGAAGATTAGAACCACGACATTCCAAAGACGGCTTCAGAACTCTAAGACAGGCATTATGAATTCCTAGTCATGTCCTTTGGATTGACTAATGCTCCGCCGCCTTCATGGATATGATGAACCGAGTATTCAAGGAATATTTAGATCACTTTGTGGTCGTCTTTATTGATGACATCCTTATTTATTCCAAAAGCCGTGAAGATCATGAGCAACACTTGAGGTCGACACTCCAAAAGCTTCGTGAATATAAGCTTTATGCCAAGTTGAAGAAATGCGAGTTACGGCTTGAAGAAGTAGCATTCCTTGGGCACGTGGTATCAAGTCATGGAATATCCATTGACCCAAAGAAAGATTGAAGCTATTCAAAGTTGGGAACAACCTAAATCGATGGATCAAGCACGTAGCTTTCTCGGTTTAATGGTTATTATCGGAGATTCGTGGAAGGATTTTCTCGAATCGCTATTCCATCGACTCGGTGACTCGGAAAGATACAAAGTTCGGTTGGAGCGAAGAATGTGAGAAGAGTTTTCAAGAACTCAAGAGGAGACTTATTCAAAGACTGTTCGACAATACCATCTGGCTCTGGAGGATTTGTCATCTCTGATGATGCTTGCAAAGCAAAAGGTTGGGATGTGTTCTAATGCAACATGGAAAAGTAATAGTTTATGCCTCATGACAACTCAAAGAATATGAGAGGAATTATCCTACTCATGATCTAGAGTTGGCAAATTGTTGTCTTCAGACTTAAAATTTGGAGGCATTACTTGTATGGGGAGAAAGTGGAGATCTTTACGGATCATAAAAGCCTCAAATATTTCTTCACTCAAAAGGAACTCAACACGCGACAACGACGTTGGCTTGAAGCATTGAAAGATTATGATCATACCATCCAATACCATCCTGGAAAAGCGAACGTGGTAAATGACGCATTGAGTAGAAAATCATATGCAAGTCACGAGTGCGATATTGTCAACACAAAGGCCCATTTTGTGTGACTTGCAAAGGATGGAGATAGAATTAAAGACTCTGAGGACGCATGTGATGATAAGCGTAGTATCTGAGTAGAACCGACTTTAATTGATAAAGTTAAAGTCGCTTTCAAGCTACGGACACGGAGTGATGCGTATGAGGAAGAAAGTGCAAGAAGGTGCTGCTTAGGAAGCAAGAATCGATGAAGAAGGAATACTTGAGTCAACTCCGGACTTTTGTGTTCCTAACGACCACGATTTAAAGTATAATATCATGATGGAGGCACACAACACACCATTTTGCAATCCATCTGGGAGTACCAAATGTATCATGATATTCGCATACATTTTGGTGGGAGCAATATGAAGAGAGAGATAAATTTGTTTATCTCAAGGTGTCTAACTTGTCAACGAGTTAAAGTGGAGCATCAAGTACCAAAAGGTCCATTGCAACCACTTGAAATTCCAGAATGGAAGTGGGAGCACATTACCATGGATTTCGTTACCGGTCTTCCTAAGGTTTCTCAAGGCATTGATGCGATTTGGGTCATTGTTGATAGATTGACCAAGTCTGCTCATTTCTTACCGATACGAGAAACTTATACACTTGAACGTCTTGCTTGTATGTACATAAACGAGATTGTAAGACTGCATGGTATGCCAGTATCCATAGTTTCTGATCGAGACCCAAGATTCACTTCACGATTTTGGGTTAGTTTGCAAAAAGCTATGGGCACAGACTTACGATTTAGCTTAGCATATCAACCTCGAGACAGACGGACAATCGGAGAGGACTATTCAAACTCTTGAAGATCTATTAAGACTCGTGTCCTTGATTTCAAGGGAGTTGGGACAAGTTCTTACCATTGGTGGAGTTTTTCCTACAACAACAGATTATCAAGCAAGTATTGGCATGGCTCCATTCGAGCGTTGTATGGAAGAAAGTGTCGATTCTCAAAGATCTTTGGGATGAGGTGGGTGAAGCAACGTTGTTGGGATGGGAGTTGGTATGTATGACTACGGAAAAGATTCAAACGATCCAAACAACGTATAAAAACCTCACAAAATCGATAAAAGAGTTATAGGCCGATCTTCATCGAAAGGACGTGGAATTGATATAGGAGATCATGTGTTGTTAAGAGTTGCTCCATGGAAAGGAGTTACAAGATTTGGAAAGAGAGGAAAACTTAACCCTCGATTCATCGGTCCATTTTAATCCTCGATCGAGTAGGAATCGTGGCCTATAGACTCGCTTTACTGCTTAAATATGTCTAAATGTTCATAACGTTTTTCACATATCTATGTTACGTAAATATGTGAAAGACCCGAACCATATTATTGAGTTAGAACCGGACGAAATAGCGGAAGATTTGACGTATGAAGAGGTTCCTGTTCAAATTTTGGATAAGAAGGAACATATTCTACGCTCCAAGGTTATACCTCAAGTCAAAGTTTTGTGGAGGAACCACGATGTTGAGGAAATGACTTGGGAGTTAGAATCTGAAATGAAATCAAGGTATCCTTACCTCTTCGACATACCAGGTACGTACCCTAATTTCGAGGGCGAAATTTCATAAGAAGGGGAGGTTGTAAGACCCCAGCTTTTATAAATAAAGATGAATTTTTCTATAAATATTATTTTTGAATATTATGGAATAAATTTGATATAATGTTATAGTTGTGGGTAATATTTATAAATTTTGCAAAGTATGCAAGTTGTTATAAAATATTCGTTTGGTCGGGGAATATTCTTTTGTTAGGGAATATTCGTACAATGGCTCAATCATTGGTGGACCCCATAACAGAATTATTGTCGGATTGAGAAAACGACAAAATTTTTTATAAAAATAAAGGCGGAGGTGTTACCGTTAAAAACTGTTGAACTACCCGGTGGTAAAAGTACAGTAATACACGTAGTTACATAGTAGCACACGGTATTGATTATTGATGCTTACGTGAGAAGTCACTCACTATGCTCAATTATTACTACTGATAATTCTTGATCATATCTCTTATATTATTGATTCAATTATTGTCACAGTATCATCTGTATAATATGTTATAGTATTAAATCAATAATTGAGACGACAAGTTATAAATGATTAATAATTGTTGAAAGATTAAATATGTGTTGATGAAAAAAAAAATGATTTGTGGTAAGTTTGATTATTTTATGGGGGGCTCATATGTCATCATCTAAGAGTCTCTTCATCAATAGTATTTACCTTCGTCAATAGTAATTACCTTCGTCAATAGTAATTACCCTTGTGAATAGTATTTACCTTCGTCAATAGTAATTACCTTCGTCAATAGTAATTACCCTTGTGAATAGTATTTACCTTTGTCAATAGTATTAGTAATTATCTTTACCGAGACGTCGAACCACTTGTCGTTTCACATTACTGAGCGCCGAACCACTTGTCGTTTCACATTACAAAGCGTCAAACCGATTCGTTGAGCCACTTCGCCTTTTCACACTCAAGCGGTGCTAAGCTAGAAATCTTCTATAAATAGAGGCCTAGGGCTTCATTATTTTCATGAATTCATTCAAGCTATAGAGAGAGAAAGTATAGAGAGAATAAGAGAAAGAAGAAGAGTATTTTGTTGTTACTACACCGCTGCAGATTCAATCTCCTACCAAATGTAAAGGGTGTTATTCTTTCTTATTCATGAAGAGAACTGTTGTTATTCCATTGCTTATTATTCATTGGAATAACTTTGTATAAGTGGTTTACCCTATACTTGGTGACATTCTTCTATTATTCTACATTGGAACATCCACGCTCAGTATGTTTTACAGGACCTGGTTAAAATCTTTATTATTATTACATTGGAACATCACATGCATGTGTGTTTTACAGGACTGGTTAAAATCTTTATTATTCATTGGAATATCCTATCGTGTGTTTTACACCGGATCCGGTTCCATCTTTATTATTCTGTTGGAACATCCCGCTTGGTGTGAATTTCACACGACACCGGTTCCGTTATTTATTATTTCATTGGAATAACTTTTATGCATGCGATCTATCGCATGCATGGTGATTTCTTTTGTTATTCCATTCTTTATTATACCGGTTTGGTTAAAACTTTGACTTCTATACTCCATGAAATTAGTAGAATATCCTTGATATTTGCGTTTCATCTAAAGATCTTTTCATGGAAATATTCTTTCCGATCATTCTTGAATTTTACTCTACAAAACAAAGATCATGTTGATAATTTGGACGTTAATAATTCTTGAACTTGTTTTATTGAATTCTTATATCATTGTCATCATCCTCATGTTTATATTTTTTGAAAGTCATCGTGGTCTTCTGTGGTGCATAGATGGACTTGGTATGATTATGACCGAGAGACTATTGATTGTAATCATGGTAGTAATGTTACAAATGATGTGATAAAAATCCTCGAAGGGTCAGTAGTGTATTGATGGACAGTTGTTGGCATGATCATGACCATTAATGAATACACAAATATTCTTGGCCCGTAGTGCATGAATAATTGTGGTCGTGATACTAAAGAATATCCTTGGTCAGAAAGTGCGGGGTGATTCGATGATGTGAAATATTTATTAAATTTGAGTCTCAACCTATAAACAAATGATGAAAAACCTTTTAAAACCTAAAAGATAGTAGACTTTATTTTCTACTTGACTCTTTTAAATGGATTGCATATTCACCGCAGCTTAAACCTGGTTGTCTATTGTATTTTATCGGTTTAACATTATTGAAGACTATTGATAATTTATTACGCATTATCTTAGTCATAATATTTTTCATCGGGCTAGTTGAGCTCACCCTTTCTTTTTTTTGTTCTCTTGTGAAATGATAATATAATTTGGGGACGAAGTCTGGGAAACGAGTGATGGTCCTGAAGATAGCATTAGTAGTCCTCACTATTCTATAAAATAGTGTGATAATAATCGTATTGAGGATTTTTTGTTTGAGTTTGTATAATATCTAGTAGGCGATATTTGTATTTAAACTCACGGATTTATGTCGTATGCATTATACCTACAGTTATGTTAATAAGTTGTATTTAAATTTCGTACCATGTAAGTGTCGACCCAAGATGGGTGATGTATACCTAATTTTGGGGGCGTCACAAAGCAGATATAAGATATAGAAGAATAAATCAACTACTTAAAAAATTCCAAAAAGGAACTTCAAGGAGGACTACTTTAAAACTAGTTTTTCCTCGCTTTTATGGATTTTACTTGCTTGACTTATTACTAGCACACTCAAAGAGAGGAATACATATGACTAAAAGCCTAAACAAAATATCCACCACTTAGGAAAAGCACTAGTCGAGAGTAATTGGGATATAGGGAAATACTCCATTTTTGGGAGGGTTTCTAACGTTCAATCGAGAATCTAACCTATCAAAAACAAGCGGGATAGTCAAGAGCAAGCAAATCTCTCGAATCTAATTAGTATAAAGAGTACGCCTATGAAATCTCTCTTACTAAGGAGCTCCCTAATCCAAACCCCGAAGAAATAGCCCTTGCTAATAGGTATTCCCTATGATGATGTCCTATCTACCCCTACTTGTTTTATATATTTCCTCTGAATGCTTTACATACATTTCTATATTCCTTTTGTCTAGAGAGGGAGTCAGTCGTCATGGAAAAAGCATAACATATTTCCATTCGTGGACCCGGAAAGGGGTCAACGTGCATGTCATATATCTGATGGAATGAGATAGATCCCATTCTAACCCCCACCCTACCGCTTCAATACCAACCATTAGAGGTGAGGAAGATTGATCAAACTTCCCAAGGGGATAGGAATGTACTGAATCAACGGGCAGGCAGACAGGACTTTAGCGAACGAGCAATCTCCAATTCCCGCTAATCACTCTACTCCTCCTGCGAACCATTGATGAGCCAGCCGAGCTTGTTTGTTTAGTTTGGTTTTGTCTTTCTCTGAGTAATGCCCTAAGGTTTGATATCCGGGGTCCAAAAATGAGCTAAGCGCCGAGCGAAGAACCGTACCAAGGTGAGTACAGGGATGTGGTGAAGCATACCGAGAGAAAAAGCACTGAAATGAACCATATCGAGCACAGGTCTCACTCTACAAGTTCAGTTCGATGAGCTCCTATCGGACCTGTGAAAGTCTCGTTTTTGTTTTTTTTTTCTTTTGGCTAAGAAGCCCAGAGGGTTGTACGCCTTGACCATACGTAGCTTGAACTGTGATGGCCACAATGCTTAGCTATTGCCGAGCCCCCAAAACCAGACATGAGTAGTAGGGAGTCCGAATCCGGTAAGTCACTTCCTGTCTTGAGTTCCTGTAACAAACAAAGCAGGACTTTTACGACACCAAGACACAAACGACTAGTGCTACCCTTCTTCTGTCCTGGACCGGATGCCTGATCGGCTTTGACTCAAGTTTCAATAGTTGACTTTATCGTGACTACCCAAACCGTTCTTCTCTTCCCTTGTTTTCTTTTATTTGTTGAGAGGCTCAGTGACATGAGATAAGGCTTAAGGGAAAGACACGTTAGGTATAACTAATAGTCTTAGAGATTGTGTCCATCGAATAGAATGGGAAAATGGGACTTTCAATGACCTTTCTCAAACACTACTGCTCTCTCATGGTTGTAATGCTTTATTAAACACCGCCCTCGCTCCTTACGCCACGCTTTCATCGCTACCGTAAGAGCACAGAAAGACTTATTCGCCTTAAAGGCTAGGCCTACCTTCTATACTATAGGCTTAAGGCAAGGTATGAGTTTTCTGCGACTTTGACTAGTCTACCCGAAAGCGGATCAAGAAATTCAAAAGCATCGTCGTAGAAAAATCTTTCTTTTTAAAAGCGAGTGAAAGAGAGTCTCGGGGACGAAAAAGAACCTGAAAGAAAAGGCGCTTAAAACCCTCTCGCGATCTACCGCTTCTTAGCCTATCTCGGTAATGGCCCTACCCCTTTCTCTTCCTTGGGCTTTGGTCTCCTTTGGTTTTGGGCTTCGTTTCATGCTCATCCTCAGCCTCCGGTGAGGTGATGGGCATTGAACCCGACTCTGTAGACCTTTGGTCTTCTACGACCTCTCCTATAGAAATTTTTAACACGAATGAGGGCTAGCTTTCTGCTTACGTGCTTCTTGCTATTAAGAATATGGCATACCAACGATTAACTTACTTTATGGAATGATAGAAAGGAAATGGGATCGACAAAGAGAGATCCATTTTCTAGGAAAAAAAGCAAGGTGGGATTTTCTCCTACCCTGCCTTCCCTAAGGAAGTAACCGCTACCTTTGTGGATCCAACATGTCTTATACCCAAACCTGATCCATAAGAAGTGACTAATCGTGCTATTGCTTCATCTTCAAAGCTACGCTCCTACTTCACTCGAGCAAAGCAGATTCTCTAACAAGATATAAACGGATTAAATGCGGCGTATTCTTGCTAACAAACGAGAGCGCTTCCGAGCACAACAACTGCGAAAATCATTCGTTCTATCTTTCCCGAATTCGATGGGGGTCGAACTGAGATTGCCCAAGAGCTGGGGTCGATCTCTATGCCTACCTAACAAAGGAGGACAAGTCGCCCCTCATTTTGGGGGTGAGTATACTGGAGTCCAGATCAGCCTATCTGCGATCGCCTTACGGGAGGAGGTCCACCTTCTTGATTTCATCCCACCCCTAAGCCCGTCACTCACTAAAACCCGTGAATCGTCCCTCTTTAGGAGTCAGAAGTCCTCTCTCGCCGGTCTCGGTCAATTGAATCGGTGAGCTTGCTTTGCCTATGCTTCAGCGTCCTTGCCTTTCCTATTCTTTTTCTCGATTATTGAACTGGTATCCGAAAGACAACAAAAGGAGGGTAGGAAGAATCTCCTAATTTAGGTCTCTTCCTCTTCTTTAATGGATGGGAACACATCGAATGAAAAGGATGTCGAATGAGTTGAAAGATGGCAAAAACCGAGCGCGCTTGTGAGAAATTCAATCTGAACTTTATTGGCTCCATCACCGGAACCAGTGACTTCTCTAGTCCGATTCCGTTCCACAGGATGCCAAGACAATGATGATGGCCCGTTCTTCTTCTCGAGACTACTTGAATCGCCTGATTTCTGGATGGCTCTTTAATGGCTGATTTGCGACCTTATTTCTTTATTCAGAGGAAACTAAAGGGCGAGCCTTAGAAGAGAAGACCTGGAAAGCCAGAGAAGTGGTGAAAAGGCGGCAAAGCACAGATGAGAGGGACATCACTTCTAATCGGTGTTAGAAGTGACGGAACTTTGAATCGATGAAAGAATCGTCATTAACCAATCTTGTATCGGACGCACCATCCCTTGAAGTAAAGGGTTAGCGGCGCAAAGATGCGGATTTGACCCTTTCTTAGAAGTAGAAGCCAAGCGTGGGGATAGGAGCTTTAGACACTCGACTAAAAGGAGAGGAGATGAGCTGGCGAAACCCCATGCTTTGATAGTTTCATTAGAAGCGCCAAAGACGCTCTCCTCCCTTTCCAGGGGACTGCGCAGAGGCGAGATCGTGGTGCTAGTTCCCCAACTCCTCATTCTATCGATCGAGTGAGATGAATCGAAAGCAATACGCCATACGACACAGTGGTGGTCATTCGTAGTCGATATGTTAGTCGTTGTGTTATGACATGAAGGGGTCGTGGAAGAGTTGGGTTGAATCCAAAGCCCTCTCTGTTTTCATGACGTGACTCTTGAGGTGGATTCCGGAGACCGAGGGAACCGAGTGAGCAAGAGTGATCTTCACCCTACCGTGGATCGGTATCTTGTGGCTCCACTCCAACCGACGTCCTCTTGGGGACTTTTCGTTCTACCGTAGGGAGATGAGATCCTATTGAGGTCTACTTCCTCTTGCTTTATAGTGGAACTACTTTCTCAACTATAGCTATTGTCTCTTGTCGCATCAAAACTCTTCCGCTCGAATTGCCATAGGAATAGACTTGTTTAATAAAAAGACTATAGAAAGAGTGTGGATCTCGCATTCAAGCCACATGAAGAGTGCGAAATCCTTAACGTAAGCCCTTTTCTCTTCTAGAAGAAAAGCGACGAAGCTTTATCAATAAAAGCGAGTTCTTTCATCAATAAAGAAAGGCTTGGAGATTTGTTTCGTAGAAGCACCTTCTTCTATCCATGTTTCTATCTTTACTCGCAGAGACGGCCCTCACCAGACGCTCTACTCCAACAACCATAAGCGAAGAAGCGACTCGACCCCTTCTCGCGCACGAACGGGGCTTCGTCCGCTCGATAGTCCTACACCGCCAATATGGAATAGGCGGTCTTCCTTTATTCCAATCTTTCTAAGTAAGGGCAAGTCGAGGCAAGGCTTTCATGCTTCAGATTAGCGGGTCGCTTCTACATTTATACAATAAACGAATTGCTACGCTTAAATAAAGAGGAGTAAAGTAAGTCGCCTAATCGGCTACTGGTCATTAGATGTGGAAGTTCGAGGTGATAAGAAGGCGATTTGCGGAAGATGGACTTTGCGGGTCTCGTGTGCGGAAGGAACCGAAAACAACAGGCTTTGCCACCAATGTCCTTCTCCAATTCTTTCATCGCCACGGACGTCACGTCGTGGACCAAAGCCGGACTGCGGTGACTTCCACGATCTACGGAAGATGCATAAGTTTCATAAGCAACAGTAAAATTGGATGCAAAGTGGGATTCTCTGGACCAATTCCACGAGGCCTCACTTCCCTTGTATTCTCTTATATTATATAGAGCATTCCGTCTTCAATCAAGCAATCAGAGGAGCCCCAATGCCAAGCAGTGTAACCCTTAGTCACCCGATCTACATAGGAAAAGAAGGCCGGTGAAGAGGCACGCCACCCATCGATGAGTTATCGCAAATGCGAGAGCTAGAAGCGAAGAGAGAGAGCACGATGAAGAGGCGCACCAAAGGGTACAAAGACATAAGGACTAGAAGCGATGGCATATTTGTTTGCTAATCTCATTCTCGCACTAACTATACAAGTAGGGGCCGAGATCTTACTTAATCTTAGGGGGTTACGTCTTTTTTTCTATTGGAGTTGAAGACCTCTTTCTAAACAAGAAAAGCCTCGGCCTTTACTTGATAGGGCTTGAAGTTTTTGATGGTAAGCGTGGGAGATAGGGCCTGATTGAGTACTTTGCAATCACCGAAGCGCTTTCGCGAACCTTCAAGCTTCAAGGGAAAGCATACAATCTTCATAGCCTTTTTGTACCATAGAATTCGCTCTTACAGAATCCGAAATAACCATTGCAAGGAGGAATCGGCGTTTATCCCTTCCTAAGGTTGGATTCATAGATGACCGATAACACCGATGCCAACTATTCTTTAATATAAAAGAACTCCCCCTTTAGATGCAGAGAATGCAAGCTCTATCGAATAAGCAAGAAGGAAGGAAGGCACTTGCGAGAGCTTAGATCCGTATGAGGAAAAATAGGTTGTGATAGAAAGAGTTGTGAAAGAAAAAGTCGCAAGAGTAAGCGCTCCTCTTGGAATTGAAGCAGTTCCCGAATCAGCTCTTAGGACAACTAGGCTTCTTCTGTGATTGAATCAATAGTTAACCCACGCACAAAATAGGCGACTTGAGAAGAAGCTCTAAGCCTTGACGCTCTTAGAATTCTCCTATCCGATGTGATTGAATCACTAACCACCGTTGAGAGTCGACTTCTTAAATCCTTTGAAACTAAGGAAAGTCAAGTGATAGCAGAGACCCAAAGATCTCCTATTTTGATGCTTAAAGGAGCCCTATCAAGTAAAGGCCTCAATGAGCGGTCTAGCTAGATCCGAAGCTACTCATACGTTGTCTGCGTTCCCGCTCTTGGTGCAATAAAAGGCGTCGGGCTCTTTTCACTCCTAAATTAAGGCGGTGAGCTTGCTTTGCCAAAGAATATGTCTTCTTACGGTTACTCGATTAAACCACGGGGAAGGGAAGGTCTGGCTTTGATTGACCTAATAAATATTGCCATATTGCCCTTTCTCAAGATGAGACGGTTGGGATGGAACTTGAAGCAGGGTTCATTTGCAAAAGTTGGAGAATCCAACTTCTTTCTTTGTGGGAATAGTGCCTCACGTCGACTTTTTTTGCCGTTGAATCCAGAAGAAAGAATAAAAAAATGCCTTTTAAGGAAAGAATCAATAGGAGAAGATAGCCACACCGACTTACAGAGAGAATAGAGGGTGCATTGGAGACGAAGAAGGCGTAAACTTACATACTTCTTTCCCACACAAAGTAGAACCGGCCCCACACATAGGATTACTTATATTTGTTTAGCTTTCTACTTATGTTTGGTCCCTTCATAAATCTATATTTATGATAACCAAAGTCAGTATCCAATACCCAAGTAGAACCTTGACTTAAAGAAAAATTTATTTCAATCATGAACAAAAATTGTATTAGAATAGAAACTTCACTAAGCTTCTTTGGTTAGCCTCTCGCAAGATGCTTCTCATGATTTCTTTCCAAATTGTCCGGGCTTATTGCGGTGGAAGCAAACTCCTTTCTATATCCGATCGATTTTGTTCTTATTATCCTTTGTTTACGCCTTTCGTTTACCTTCTTTGAATCGTTCTTCTTTCGGAAGATCCTTTGGCCCCTACCAAGAAGACTTGATCTTTCTTGGTTGGAAAGTGACTCTCAACATTTTCAATATATTAAGCAAATCGGTGAGGGCGATATCTAGCTTTGTTCATATGAAAAATTCACAACAATTGTGAAAGGAGTCCGGAGTGAGTGCAAGATCAAATCTTGGCTCAACTCTCCATCCATGACAAAACCAGTTGTCTAATTGATCAATCAAATTGATTATGTTAAGAACTATTTATGCTGTATTTATAGTGCCATTGGCCATTCTAGATCGGAAGAGCTCCTTAGATATCTCGATATCTATCGGCCCTACTTTCCTCACCATCAACTACTTGATGTGCGGGGAATATAGTAGGAGTATCCATAGTTTCAGTCGACGTCAAGCTTGCTTTACTCATGGATCTGAGCATGATGCATCGAGCCAAGCGTGCATCATCTTGCCACTTTCTAAAAGTAGCAATGTCTTCCTCAGAGGCATTGTTTGCAACCATCTTGAGGATAGGCGATTAAGGACATAAGATAGCTTTTCAAACTATGAGAACTATTCTCAAATTCCTTAACCAATCCATTTAATTGATGCAGTTAATTTAGCATCTAATATGCTTCGCATGATGATATTAATTTTAAACATTGTAAAATTCGTAAATGAATTTATAATTAACAACATTTTAACATACATTCTATTATTAATTACCAAAATAAATTAGGTCTTGTTTTAAATTGGTATCTCCCACTATTTTCTTCAAACTATATTACCTCACTTATATAGTTCGACAAAATCTAATTAAAGATTTGCTAGTGAGAATAAGGATCCCATTTCAAATGTATATAGCCTTGTGGTGACACAATGGACTATATATAAATAAATAGGTAGACAATTTTTGTCAATTACATCAACTATGCAACTCCTTGTATTTTGCCTCTTAGATTATTTTGATCAAGTGGTGGCACATCCAGAATCAAAATTATCCAAGTTAAGTCCAACCTAGCACTCCATATATTCAAAAAGAAAAATATCATCCTTGTGGTGACACAACAAAACAATATTGTTCAATTTTCTTTATAAGCATCAAATGTGATAAATTAACATCTTAAATACTTAATACTTGCCTTGTGGTGACACAACAAACTCATATTAAATATTTAATACTCTATTAATTTTATCATGCTAGAAAGCTTAACGTTCGATATTCCAAATATCTTTGAGCGCTTAGGACTTAATATAAAAAAAAATTGAGGGTTTGTTATTAATTTGTCTCATCTTGTTTAGCTGCATGTACATATATATATAAAATACGGCGTCATATTAATGAACATCTGAAGCATGTTTGCATAATATATAATATATATAGTATACGCATGCACATATAGAATACTATATTCTACCCGAATTGATTATGGACTTTTTATTCTAGTTTGGTTCACTAGAGCCACCAAGAAGTGAACAAAAGGTCAAACCCTAGGGGTGCAAGAAATAATATTTAAATATAACTATTACATTTAAACCGGGCTCCATTACAAACGGGTCTTCAAGCGCTCCTTGCTCCTTGATCTCCAATTTTTCAAAATTCTAACTATTCCTATTACAAAACTATTTTAAAAGAAATAGAAACCTTGATCAGCAGTCAAGGGGAAGTACATAGGAGAGAGATAGAATTTACATTGAGAAAAATTAGAGAAGGCGAAGGTCATGAGACCCCATTTAATAAAACCCATACATTCATGCATCCAACTAAAATAAAATCCAATCGCATTGGTCAATAGTCCATAATCAATCCCATTTATTATCATACACATCACCATATGCATCAATAAATAACATTCATCCTATGAATAATAAACATTTAATATATATATTGATATCATTTAATGGGCAAATTTAGTTAGTATAAAATCTAATTTTTGAATCAAAATAAACTCCTTTATTTTAATCCAAATTTAAATCAAAATAAAACTATTTTATTTTAATTTATCTAATTTTTGAATAAAATAAACTATTTTATTTTAATCAAAATTTTAATCAAAATAAACTCCTTTATTTTAATTAATTATGGAATCCAATTCCATATATATATATATAAAAATCTTTAATTAAAATAAACTCTTTTATTTTAATTAATTATGGAATCAATTCCATGTAATAAAAAAATCTTTAATTAAAATAAACTCTTTTATTTTAATTAATTATGGAATCCAATTCCATGTAAAAAAAAATCTTTTATTAAAGGAAACACGGATATTCTTTCCTATTCACAAATAAACTCCTTTATTTTGAATAATATGAAATCTTATTCCATATTTAAATAAACTCCTTTATTTAAGGAAATACGGATTTTCTTTCCTATTCACAAATAAACTCTTTTATTTTGAATAATATGAAATCCTATTTCATATCTAAATAAACTCCTTTATTTAAGGAAAGATCAATTTCAACTCCAATTAGTTATCATGGAATCCAATTCCAACTCTAATTAGTTAGCATGAAATTCTAATTTTAAAATTAAAATAAACTTTTTATTTTAAGATTAAAATAAACTTTTATTTTAATTATAAAATAAGTAAGAATAATATATATATATATATATATATATATATATATATATATATATATAATAGTATATATATATATATATATATATATATATATATATATATATATATATATATATATATTAACCATTCTCCTTCCTTTTGAATCCAGTCCTTCCTAGATAACCTGTAAGCTTGATTACCGGGAAAAAAAATTTGGAAAGGATATTATTACATGGGCCACGTGTACCATAAATTTCGTGACAGATAGCAATAAACCACGTTCATTTGGAAAGGCTTGTTGCTCCTGTTTCATTTTTTTTTTTATTTAGCCGTGAACTTCTCCAAAAAAAAATAAAAAAATAAAAATAAACCACGTGAACTGACTTTCCATGTTCCTTTTAAAATGACCTATGCATCCCCTTTAAAAAAAAACGACAAACAGCAATTGATTTCGTGCGGTTTTTTTTTTTTTATTTTATTTATTTAAATTTTATACAATAAAATTATGCCCAATTAAATTGTTCTAAACACATATCAATATAATATCAAATTAAAACAATTAATAATTCGCATAAAGGTTTGGCTCTGATGCCACTGTTAGGTTTGTAATATTCATGTGCGCAATCAAATTGTAAAATTATGCGGAAGCGTGTAAAAATCAGAGTTTAAAAATTTTACAAACCATATACCCGGATCACCCTTTATGCATAATTATTAATTAAACGAAAAGATAAAGAATAAATCATACCCTTGAAGATCGAGCTTCCTCAGGTACAAGTTCACCTCCAAATCCTTTCGCGTTCAATCTTGAATCCACCGGGTTTGGTTCCTTCCTTTGATCAACGTTAGCCACCCAAATGTTTGGCCTCTAGAGGTGATCCACCAAGGAAGAAGAAAATTCAAGAAGATGGGTATTGGCTCAAACCCTAGTTTTTCTATCTCTATAGAAAGGGTGTACTCTCTCAACAATTGGAATTATGTCGTATGTTGAAAAAGTCAACAACCCATACCACCCATAATAAGACTCCTCTTATTTATAGATGTGGGCAACCCACCTTAACAATTAAGGAATTGGGTTTTAATTAATTAATTCTTTTAATTAATTAAGCTCCCTAATCTTATTAGGGATAATTAATTAAACTCCTTTAACTAATTTTCCCTCCTAATCCTATTAGGAATAAATGAGAGTACTCATATTAAATTAATTCCTAAACTCTTTTAGAAATTAAAATAATAATAATTGTAATAATATTAATAAGACTCCTCTTATTAATTTATATTTAATATTTCTAAAATATTAAATAATAAATATTAAGCTATTTAATTTATTCTATCACCATAGATTAAATTAAATATACTTAACATATTATTACGATTATGCCATTAACTTCTTAAATAATTATTCTTCCTTTTATGGTGTGACCCTTTAGGTTCTCCATATTAAACCGGTTGTGAATAAATCAATTAGAACAATTCTAATCTTATTTAAATGAATAAATTAAACAATTTATTTATTTAAATAAATAATATTTATTCTACAATAGGGATAAGCCTCCCTAGCGATCAACGACTTTCCAGATAATATAGATTTCAACATTAATCATAAAAGAACCTTTGAGTAAATAGTTACCGTACAATTCAATCCTTCCACCATACAATGTCCCAATTAAATATAAGACATGGAATTCTTTGTCAAGTCTTATTTTATTTAATTATATGTATTTCGATCCTTAAATGCACAACTCAAATAATGCAAATTAGAAACTCCTTTCTAATTTCATTACGCCTTTGCCAAGGACTCTTGGGTTGTCATTTATCGAATCACATAGGACATTCTCTTCTTTTATTAGAAGTGGTAGATTCTTTATTGATCATACATTATCTCCATGTACAACTTATTATACCCAAGCATACCCTTTGATATACCCTAAGGGTCTTAAGGAATAAGTCAAAGTATAACTCATCATACACAAGATACTATGATGATCTCAAGTCCAAGGATCACTTGTACTACTATCACTACAGAATTCCTATTGACAGCAAATAAAACTCCATTAGGTATTCCTTAGCGAGCCGTTGCTCAAATGAACTTATTCTCTAATAAGCACCTACATACTTGCTTTAGTGTCTCCACATAAATGATCATGAGATCAATCATCCTCATCCAATGAGCAAGAACGTATGTACCAATCTATCCGGATTCACTAATCCCCAATTTAGTAATCCAATGATTGGGAACTATTTTAGTTTTAAGCTTTCTAAGAATTTAGATCTCATTAGAATGATCATCATCATTATTCTAAAAGCATTGCTTAAAACTATGGGTTTATCACATATTATAAAACAGCATCATGTAGATAATTAAAAGCCTTTAATAAATTAATACTTTTTATTAATAAATGAATAAGATTGTTACAAAGTATATGCTTTATCATGAAACATGATTGGCTTGTGTGCATACTACTTTCACCACCATCTCAGACCGTCACTCTGTTCCCCGACTAGTCCCAGCTACGTTCTCATTTCCTGAAGAGAACAATGAAAGCAAAAGGGTGAGCTCAACTAGCCCAGTAAGAAATATATGACTAAGATAATGGCAGAATAAATTATCGTTAGCCTTCAACAGTGTTAAACTGATAAAATATAATAAACATCAAGTTTAACTGCAGCGGAACAAGCAATCCATTAGAAGAGTCAAGTAGAGCATGATATCTACTATCTTCTATTATTTAAAAGGTTTATCAATAGTTTTATCGCTGAGACTCAGCTTATTAAATAAACCACATCATCGAATCATCCCTGCACTGCGGGCCAAGGATAGTTATGTAATCATCAATAGTCATGATTATACTGAATAATCTCTGCTCATAATCATACCAACAACTGTCCATCAATACACTACAGACCAATGAGGACTTTTACCACATCATTTGTAACATTACGGTCATGATTATACCGAATAATCCCTGGTCATAATCATACCAATCAATAGTACATCTATGCACGTAAGCCACATATGACTTTTATCACAATATAAGCATGAAGATGATGACAATGATATAAGAATTCAATTAAATGAAAGCAAAGGATAATTTTTTAAAGATTTATAACTTAATTTATCCATAATTCAATAATGTCCAAATTTTCAACATGATATTGCTTTGTGGAGTAAAATTCAAGAATAATATTGTATCAAAAATGATTTGGACAACAAAGAAATCAATTTTTTTGTCATGAATAATTTACCGGGTGAATAGTACTCGAGTGAATAGTACTTCGGGAATAGTACCCCGTGAATAGTACTTTGTGAATAGTACCCGTAAATAGTAGTTTGTGAATAATACCCTGTGAATAGTACTTTGTGAATCGTACCGTAAAAATGAATACTACTCATGGACAGTACTCCGGCATGAAAAGCTTAAAATTTAACAAGAATGTGTAGAAAATATCCTTGTGAAACGATACTAGATGAAGCGCAAATTTCAAGGATATTCTACTAATTTCACGGAGTATAGAAGCAATACTTTAACAAAATGAGGGTATAATCAGGAATACGAGACGAAATAATATTACTCACATACTACAGAGTATGGAAGAAAATATTATTCCTAAGAATACTGAACAAAATTATATTCCTTATCTAAGAAGAAGACTGGATACTAGAATAGTGAAGTAGCAGACTTCTCTTCTTCTTTCTCTCTATAGCTTCTCTCTCTATAATTGCTCTTGTGAGTCTTAGTGAATTGGTGAGAATGAAAGAAGAATGAGATTCTATTTATAGGAAAATATAGTTTCGATAATTGCACATTTTGGGGCTCAAAATATTTCAGTATAATACCTTCATCTTTTCTTTCATTTTTAATTTAGTCCTGCAAGTATTATAAAACTTGCACCACCTCCCCTAATAGTACATCTTGTGAATCAATAGTACAATCATGTGAATAAATAGTACAATCATGTAAAAAAAATAATTACAGTATAATACTTTTATTTATACCTCTATTTTTAATTTAGTCATGCAAGTATTATCAATCTTGCACCACCTCCCCTAATAGTACATGCATGTGAATCAATAGTACACACATGTGAACAAATAGTTATAAGCATGTGAATTAATAGAAATTAATTGCTCATTTATCCGATTAATTACTCGATTGGTCGATATAACCTCCAGACATCCATTATTATTACCACTACCACTAATATTCCCAACACAATAAAAATATCAATTTCATCTTTAATCAACACGAACTTATTCATCATTAATATTATAACTTATAATATTTAATAACCAGATTATTCTCAGGAAAGAGGGGGCTTTTCGATAAGGATTTCTGTAAGACCCCGAATTTTATGAAATAAAAGTATTCAATTTTTTCAATTACTATTCATGAGTTACTATTCATGAGTTACTATTCACGAGTTACTATTCATGAGTTACTATTCACGAGTTACTATTCATGAGTTACTATTCACGAGTTACTATTCATGAGTTACTATTCACGAGTTACTATTCACGAGTACTATTCATGAAGCATGATAATTTTTTTTCGTAAAAAGGCATTACTCAATAATTGTTACAGTAATTACTGTTCAATATTTTATTTTATTGATTCAATAATTGCTACGTTGATATTTTATATTATTGTTGTTTCAATAATTGTCACGACGATGATATTTTCCATTATCAGACAATAATTCATATTATCTGAATAATATTATTGGATAACATTATTGGCAATGCTTAGAAAGTTTCTGTCTAAGGAGGTTTGGTCACCTAATTAAGCGCCAAGATGAGGAGAAATTCTTATTGGAAGCCCCCTCTTTCTGAACCGCACTGGTTGTTAATATTGTGATTATGTAATATTATTTGTGAATAATTAATTATTGATTTTTATGATGAGAAAAATATTTATTTTATGTGGATATAGATGGAAAATTTTTTAAAGTGACAATTGTTGAAAATTAATATTTTATCTTTTTCGATAAAATAATTCATTTAAATATATTATTTTAATAATATATTAATGGTGATTTTTTTACAAATGAATGTGGAATATATGAGTATATGAGGAGGAAGAATATTTTTGTTACAATAAATGTTTAAAACATGTTAAACATGTCGGTGGACCCCATTTCTTGACTGAAATTTGATTATAGCTTGTAAAATCGTCCGTTTGTGGATTTTGGTCAATTTCTGTTTGGAATTTGGAAAAACTTTCTTCTGTAAAGTTGTAGAGAATTGAATTTCCTATAAAAACTCGCGAGATTCGAATTTTCTGATAAAAGGGCTATTTATTATGAATTATTGAAGTTCCGAAGTTCCGAAATAATTGATTTTTGAAAGTTTTAATTAATTTTAATAACAAAAACGTTTTTTTTGTTTTTGTCATTATTAGTGGCTGAATTCAGATGGTCAGATGGTCAGAGTGGGCGTAGGAATTTAATATATATTATATTAATATTTTATTAAATTTTCTGCTTTGGTGTTCTAAGCATTTTTCTATAAATAGGGTGCTTAGGTTAGAATTGAAAATCACACCAGAAACTGAAGTTTTCTCTCTATATTATCGAGCGTATTCTTGTGAGTATTTTGAGTATACTTTGAGTATTGCTATCTACGGTGCAAGTTCGATTCGTTATTCCATCGTAAATCTTTGCTCTTTTGAGGTAAGGGATAGTAAAGGATTTTAAGGGTTATTATGTTTTTAGTTTCGAAATTTTTCTGAACCTTCAAAAATTCTGGAAAAATTTGAAATGATAATTTGATGAGTTTTATATATTGTGTCCAAAAATGGCGATTTTTGGATGTATAGATTGAGAGTTATGAATTTTATGAGAAAAGACTATTTTAAAAGTAACCGCTTATAACTCCTTGTGATTAACTCCAAAATTGATGAAATTTTTATTGGGAGTACATCTATATAATATTAGTATACCGTGTAAATTTCAGAATTTTTGGACAAAAGTACAATTTATGATAAATGTTTAAATATTCGGTGGTTTTGGCCATATGAAAAATAGTAAATGAATTTTTAAAATTTTGAGAAAAATATATGTTCAATATGGGACTATGTTATGCTAAATCCCAGAAAAGAAATACTTTTGGAACTGATTTGGTATTTTTCATGAAAATATTCTAGTTATGAGTAAATGAATTAAATATGTTATGTGAAGTAAGAAAATTGGAAAATATGATTTATTGGCTTGAGAATCATATATGAGGTATATGCAGATTTTTTATGAGGGTTTTGGTTATTGGTGATGAAATTTTATGAGTTTGGCATTTTATGATGATTAAATGCATTAATTAGTAAAGTGTAAACAATTTAATTAAATTGTTTATAAGTTTTAGAAATGATTAAAATATTATTATAATATTAATAATATTAGATTATGAGATTTCTAAGTGATTTATAACATTTGGATTAAGGTGTTATAAATATGGATATGAATTTTATTATGAAATTTTATCTTTTTTCGTATCGAGGTTACTTTATGCGATATACGGTACTATGTATGAATACGGGGTACTATTCACGACAAATTGGTTTCTTCTTTGACCAAATTATCGTTGATTTATGAATCTTACTCTTGAAATTAAAACTATGTTTTGATTATATTGTTTTTATATAACATTCTTATAACCCTAATGATGATATTTCTCTTTGACTTGAGTGTAAAGATGGGTAGATTATTGGTATGATCGTGACCATAGGTTCTCTTTGGCCAGTAGTGCAAAAGTTGAATTGTTGACTGGTATGATCATGACCATTGAATTTACAATTGAATATTTTTAGCTTAAGTGCAAAGGTGAATTGATCAACATGGTTATAATTATTGTTATATAACCACGAAATGATTATGTATTTATTTGAGATATGAATATCTTTGGCCGTAGTGTAAAAAATGGCTTTGTTGATGAATATCTTAGCTTTTGTAGTGCAAAGATGAATTATTGATGAATATCTTTTGCTCGTAATGCAAAGATGACTCGTTGTTGAATATCTTTAGCTTTGTAGTGCAAAGATGAATTATTGATGAATATCTTTGGCTCGTAATGCAAAGATGACTGTTGTTGAATATCTTTGCTTTGTAGTGTAAAGATGAACTATTGATGAATATCTTTGGCCCGTGGTGCAAAGATGAATTTATTAGTATGATTATGAGCGAAGGCGTGATTTGGTATAACCATGATATTTGATGTTTCGAGGTAAAAGACGGTGATGAAAATTATCTTCGTCCCGGATGAGAAGATGAATTTAGAATCACAATTATGATTATGAGTTATTCATATGATTGTGGAAAAGAACTGTTGATTGATGTTACGAGGATAAAATATTGTTGGTGGACTTTTAACGTGGAGAAGACAATAGACTTTATAGTCTATTTGACTCTTTTAATGGATTGCTTTCGTTCACTGCAACTATGGTTGAAAAGTTTTATCATCTACCATATGTTCTAAATCTCGATTTATTACTTATGAAGACTATTGATAATTTATTTATCTTTAGTCATAATATTCTTTATCGAGCTAGTCAGGCTCACCCTTTTGTTTCACAATTCCTTTCGTGTAATAAAAGTGTAAATTTGGGTCGAGCGGGGATAGCGAGGGAATAGAATGGTGGTTTATCGATGTTGAGGGTGAGGTGAATTTAACTTGGAAGGGTGTTTTGCCACTATCATACAAGATGTCTAATGACATACAAACTCGTGTTATCATAAGACATGGTTGTGCTCATCCACTTCTTTGAGTATATTTACAAGCACTACCTATATAATCTTGGTGTTTGTTTGGAGTATAATACCCAATTAGAGACAAGTGGAGATAATGATATGTCAAGAGAAGACTCACCATTGGGAAGAATACGATAGTAATCTTCTCGATTTTTTCTTTGGGGTCTATTAGGTCAACCAAGGATAATTTCGTGGCCATATGATATCTACCATAACCTAAAAGCATGGCCTCCCATATACGAAGGTTTCCATGAGCACTTCCCAAAGATTCTAATTTCTAAAAAAAGCAGTTTTTGACTATACCTTTATGTAAGGTGTCATTGTGACGTCTTTCTGGTTGGTATATATTTGTATCAAACTCACAACATATGTGTTGTTGTATTTTGCACGACAATTGTTGTAATAAAGTTGTAGTTATTTTCCGTACCATATATTAAGCGACTCAGAATGGGGTTGGATGGAATGGACCTATTTTGGGGTCGTTACATTTGGTATCGAGCTTAGGGATATGATCTCTGGCGGAGATCGGGGAATAGAACTAGGAGGGGAGAGACGAGTAAATCCTTCGCTAGTTTGTCCTACCTAAGCTTATTTGTTGGTCAGTCATAATATCGGGATATTATGTGATATGTTAATTTGTTAAATTAACCCTTGTTTTAAGTCGTATTCTAGAATGATATCCGAAATACACGGGAGATGAGCAATAGAGAAAGAAATCATGATGACGGGGAGATAGAATCTGAAATGAAAACAAGGTATTCTCAACTCTTTGAAATACTGTGCACGTAAATTTTTGGGGACGAAATTTCATAAGGAGGGGAGATTGTAAGACCCCGAAATTTTATGAAATAAAAGTATTCATTTTTTTTTTTCAATTACTATTCACGAGTTACTATTCATGAGTTACTATTCATTTAAAGTACTATTCATGAAGCATGATAATTTTTTAAGTAAAAGGCATTACTCAATAATTATTACGGTAATTCTTTATTCAATATTTTATTTTATTGATTCAATAATTGCTACATTGATATTTTATATTATTGTTGTTTCAATAATTGTCACGCAAGACGATATTTTCCATTATGAGACAATAATTCATATTATCTGAATAATATTATTGGATAACATTATTGGCAATGCCTAGAAAGTTACGTCTAAGGAGAGGTTTGATCACCTAATTGCTTGGCCAAGTAAGGAGAAATTCTTATTGGAAAGCCCTCTTTCTGAGGAGCGCACGGTTGTTAATATTGTGATTTAGTAATATTATTTGTGAATAATTAATTATTGATTTTATGATGAGAAAAATATTTATTTTATGTGGATATAGATGGAGAAAATTTTAAAGTGACAATTGTTGAAAATTAATATTTTATCTTTTTACGATAAAATAATTCATTTAAATATATTATTTTAATAATATATTAACGGTGATATTTTTACAGTGAATGTGGAATATATGAGTATATGAGGAGGAAGAATATTTTTGTTACAATAAATGTTTAAAACATGTTAAACATGTCGGTGGACCCCATTTCTTGACTGAAATTTGATTATAGCCTGTAAAATCATCCGTTTGTGGATTTCGGTCAATTTCTATTTGGAATTTGGAAACAATTTCTTCTGTAAAGTTGTAGAGAATTGAATTTCCTATAAAAACTCGCGAAATTCGAATTTTCTGATAAAAGGGCTATTTATTATGAATTATTGAAGTTCCGAAGTTCCGAAATAATTGATTTTTGAAAGTTTTAATTAATTTTAATAACAAAAAGTTTTTTTGTTTTTGTCATTATTAGTGGCTGAATTCAGATGGTCGAGATGGTCGAGTGGGCGTAGAATTTAATATATATTATATTAATATTTTATTAAATTTTTTCGCTTTGGTGTTCTAAGCATTTTTTCTATAAATAGGGTGCTTGGGTTAGAATTGAAAATCACACCGTAAATCAAGTTTTTCTCTCTATATTATCGAGCGTATTCTTGTGAGTATTTTGAGTATACTTTGAGTATTGCTATACGGTGCAAGTTCGATTTGCGTTATTATTCCAAATCTTGCTCTCTTTTGAGGTAAGGGATAGTAAGGGATTTTAAGGGTTATTATGTTTTTAGTTTCGAAATTTTTCTGAACCTTCAAAAATTCTGGAAAAATTTGAAATGATAATTTGATGAGTTTTATATATTGTGTCCAAAAATGGCGATTTTTGGATGTATAGATTGAGAGTTATGAATTTTATGAGAAAAGACTATTTTAAAAGTAACCGCTTATAACTCCTTGTGATTAACTCCAAAATTGATGAAATTTTTATTGGGAGTACATCTATATAATATTAGTATACCGTGTAAATTTCAGAATTTTGGACAAAAGTACAATTTATGATAAATGTTTAAATATTCGGTGGTTTTGGCCATATGAAAAATAGTAAATGAATTTTTAAAATTTTGAGAAAAAATATATGTTCAATATGGGACTATGTTATGCTAAATCCCAGAAAAGAAATACTTTTGGAACTGATTTGGTATTTTTCATGAAAATATTCTAGTTATGAGTAAATGAATTAAATATGTTATGTGAAGTAAGAAAATTGGAAAATATGATTTATTGGCTTGAGAATCATATATGAGGTATATGCAGATTTTTTATGAGGGTTTTGGTTATTGGTGATGAAATTTTATGAGTTTGGCATTTTATGATGATTAAATGCATTAATTAGTAAAGTGTAAACAATTTAATTAAATTGTTTATAAGTTTTAGAAATGATTAAAATATTATTATAATATTAATAATATTAGATTATGAGATTTCTAAGTGATTTATAACATTTGGATTAAGGTGTTATAAATATGGATATGAATTTTATTATGAAATTTTATCTTTTCGTGTCGAGGTTATTATACACGATCGATACTGATTTTATGTATGAATCTGAGGGTACTATTCATGACAAATTGGTTTTCTTCTTTGACCAAATTATCGTTGATTTATGAATCTTACTCTTGAAATTAAAACTATGTTTTGATTATATTGTTTTATATAACATTCTTATAACCCTAATGATGATATTTCTCTTTGACTTGAGTGTAAAGATGGGTAGATTATTGGTATGATCGTGACTATAGGTTTCTTTTTGGCCAAGATGGTGCAAAAGTTGAATTGTTGACCGGTATGATCATGACCATTGAATTTACAATTGAATATTTTTAGCTTAAGTGCAAAGGTGAATTGATCAACATGGTTATAATTATTGTTATATAACTTCGAAATGATTATGTATTTATTTGAGATATGAATATCTTTGGCAGTAGTGCAAAAATGGCTTGTTGATGAATATCTTAGCCCTTTTGTAGTGCAAAAAGATGAATTATTGATGAATATCTTTTGCTCGTAATGCAAAGATGACTGTTGTTGAATATCTTTTAGCACAGTAGTGCAAAGATGAATTATTGATGAATATCTTTGGCTCGTAATGCAAAAGATGACTGTTGTTGAATATCTTTAGCTTTGTCAGTGTAAAGATGAGCTGTTGATGAATATCTTTGGCCCGTGGTGCAAAAGATGAATTTATTAGTATGATTATGAGCAGAAGGCGTGATTTGGTATAACCATGATATTTGATGTTTCAGGTAAAGACAGGTGATGAAAATTATCTTCGTCCTGGATGAGAAGATGAATTTAGAATCACAATTATGATTATGAGTTATTCATATGATTGTGGAAAGGAACTGTTGATTGATGTTACAGGGATAAAATATTGTTGGTGGACTTTTAACGTGGAGAAGACAATAGACTTTATAGTCTATTTGACTCTTTTAATGGATTGCTCGTTCCGCTGCAACTATGGTTGAAAAGTTTTATCATCTACCATATGTTCTAAATCTCTGATTTATTACTTATGAAGACTATTGATAATTTATTTATCTTTAGTCATAATATTCTTTACTGAGCTAGTTGTGCTCACCCTTTTGTTTCACAATTCCTTTCAGGTAATAAAAAGTGTATTTGGGTCGGCGGGGATAGCGAGGGAATAGAATGGTGGTTTATCGATGTTGAGGGTGAGGTGAATTTAACTTGGAAGGGTGTTTTGCCACTATCATACAAGATGTCTAATGACATACAAACTCGTGTTATCATAAGACATGGTTGTGCTCATCCACTTGCTGAGTATATTTACAAGCACTACCTATATAATCTTGGTGTTTGTTTGGAGTATAATACCCAATTAGAGGCAAGTGGAGATAATGATATGTCAAGAGAAGACTCACCATTGGGAAGAATACGATAGTAATCTTCTCGTTTTTCTTTGGGGTCTATTGGGTCAACCAAGGATAATTCTGTGGCCATATGATATCTACCATAACCTAAAAGCATGGCCTCCCATGTACGAAGGTTTCCATGAGCACTTCCCAAAGATTCTAATTTCTAAAACAGTTTTTGACTATACCTTTATGTAAGGTGTCATTGTGACGTACTTCTGAGGTTGGTATATATTTGTATCAAACTCACAACATATGTGTTGTTGTATTTTGCACGACAATTGTTGTAATAAAGTTGTAGTTATTTTCCGTACCATATATTTAGCGACTCAGAATGGGTTGGATGGAATGGACCTATTTTGGGGTCGTTACATTTGGTATCAGAGCTTAGGGATATGATCTCTGGCGGAGATCGGGGAATAGAACTAGGAGGGGAGAGACGAGTAAATCCTTCGCTAGTTTGTCCTACCTAAGCTTATTTGTTGGTCGATCATAATATCGGGATATTATGTGATATGTTAATTTGTTAAATTAACCCTTGTTTTGAAAGTCGTATTCTAGAATGATATCCGAAAATAGTGAGAGATGAGCAATAGAGAAATCATGATGATGCGGGGAGATAGAATCGAAATGAAAATAAGGTATTCTCAACTCTTTGAAATACCGAGTAACGTAAATTTCGGGGACGAAATTTCATAAGGAGGGAGATTGTAAGACCGAATTTTATGAAATAAAAGTATTCAATTTTTTCAATTACTATTCACGAGTTACTATTCATGAGTTACTATTCACGAAAGTACTATTCATGAAGCATGATAATTTTTTTCGTAAAAGGCATTACTCAATAATTGTTAAAGTAATTCTTTATTCAATATTTTATTTTATTGATTCAATAATTGCTACGTTGATATTTTATATTATTGTTGTTTTAATAATTGTCACGCAATACAAGATTTTCCATTATCAGACAATAATTCATATTATCTGAATAATATTATTGGATAACATTATTGGCAATGCCTAGAAAGTTCTGTCTAAGGAGAGGTTTGGTCACCTAATTGCGGCCAAGAAGGAGAAATTCTTATTGGAAAGCCCCTCTTTCTTGGGAGCGCACGGTTGTTAATATTGTGATTATGTAATATTATTTGTGAATAATTAATTATTGATTTTTATGATGAGAAAAATATTTATTTTATGTGGATATAAATGGAGAAAATTTTTAAAGTGACAATTGTTGAAAATTAATATTTTATCTTTTTACGATAAAATAATTCATTTAAATATATTATTTTAATAATATATTAATGGTGATATTTTTACGATTGAATGTGGAATATATGTGAGTATATGAGGAGGAAGAATATTTTTGTTACAATAAATGTTTAAAACATGTTAAACATGTCGGTGGACCCCATTTCTTCGATGAAATTTGATTATAGCACACAAAATCGTCCGTTTGTGGATTTTGGTCAATTTGCATTTGGAATTTGGAAAAACTTTCTTACGTAAAGTTGTAGAGAATTGAATTTCCTATAAAAACTTGCGAGATTCGAATTTTCTGATAAAAGGGCTATTTATTATGAATTATTGAAGTTCAAGTTCAAATAATTGATTTTTGAAAGTTTTAATTAATTTTAATAACAAAAACGTTTTTTTTTTGTTTTTGTCATTATTAGTGGCTGAATTCAGATGGTCAGATGGTCCGGATGGTCGAGTGGGCATAGAAATTTAATATATATTATATTAATATTTTATTAAATTTTTTCGCTTTGGTGTTCTAAGCATTTTCCTATAAATAGGGTGATTAGGTTAGAATTGAAAATCACACCGTAAGCTCAAGTTTTTCTCTCTATATTATCGAGCATATTCTTGTGAGTATTTTGAGTATACTTTGAGTATTGCTATACGGTGCAAGTTCGATTCAAATGCGTTATTCCAAATCGAAAGTATCGCTCTTTTGAGGTAAGGGATAGTAAAGGATTTTAATGGTTATTATGTTTTTAGTTTCGAAATTTTTCTGAACCTTCAAAAATTCTGGAAAAATTTGAAATGATAATTTGATGAGTTTTATATATTGTGTCCAAAATGGCGATTTTTGGATGTATAGATTGAGAGTTATGAATTTTATGAGAAAAGACTATTTTAAAAGTAACCGCTTATAACTCCTTGTGATTAACTTCAAAATTGATGAAATTTTTATTGGGAGTACATCTATATAATATTAGTATACCGTGTAAATTTCAGAATTTTTGGACAAAAGTACAATTTATGATAAATGTTTAAATATTCGGTGGTTTTGGCCATATGAAAAATAGTAAATGAATTTTTAAAATTTTGAGAAAAATATATGTTCAATATGGGACTATGTTATGCTAAATCCCAGAAAAGAAATATTTTTGGAACTGATTTGGTATTTTTTATGAAAATATTCTAGTTATGAGTAAATGAATTAAATATGTTATGTGAAGTAAGAAAATTGGAAAATATGATTTATTGGCTTGAGAATCATATATGAGGTATATGCAGATTTTTATGAGGGTTTTGGTTATTGGTGATGAAATTTTATGAGTTTGGCATTTTATGATGATTAAATGCATTAATTAGTAAAGTGTAAACAATTTAATTAAATTGTTTATAAGTTTTAGAAATGATTAAAATATTATTATAATATTAATAATATTAGATTATGAGATTTCTAAGTGATTTTTAACATTTGGATTAAGGTGTTATAAATATGGATATGAATTTTATTATGAAATTTTATCTTTTCGTGTCGAGGTTACTATGCACGTATACGGTACTATGTATGAATACGGGGTACTATTCATGACAAATTGGTTTCTTCTTTGACCAAATTATCGTTGATTTATGAATCTTACTCTTGAAATTAAAACTATGTTTTGATTATATTGTTTTTATATAACATTCTTATAACCCTAATGATGATATTTCTCTTTGACTTGAGTGTAAAGATGGGTAGATTATTGGTATGATCGTGACCATAGGTTCTCTTTGGCCGAGAGTGCAAAAGTTGAATTGTTGGTGGTATGATCATGACCATTGAATTTACAATTGAATATTTTTAGCTTAAGTGCAAAGGTGAATTGATCAACATGGTTATAATTATTGTTATATAACTTCGAAATGATTATGTATTTATTTGAGATATGAATATCTTTGGCCCATAGTGCAAAATGGCTTGTTGATGAATATCTTAGCTTTGTAGTGCAAAGATGAATTATTGATGAATATCTTTTGCTCGTAATGCAAAAGATGACTGTTGTTGAATATCTTTTGCTTTGTAGTGCAAAGATGAATTATTGATGAATATCTTTGGCTCGTAATGCAAAGATGACTGTTGTTGAATATCTTTAGCTTTTGTAGTGTAAAGATGAAGCTGTTGATGAATATCTTTGCCCGTGGTGCAAAGATGAATTTATTAGTATGATTATGAGCAGGAGTCGTGATTTGGTATAACCATGATATTTGATGTTTGAGGTAAAGACGGTGATGAAAATTATCTTCGTCCCGGATGAGAAGATGAATTTAGAATCACAATTATGATTATGAAGTTATTCATATGATTGTGGAAAGGGCTGTTGATTGATGTTACGAGGATAAAATATTGTTGGTGGACTTTTAACGTGAGAAGACAATAGACTTTATAGTCTATTTGACTCTTTTAATGGATTCGCTCGTTCATTTGCAACTATGGTTGAAAAGTTTTATCATCTTCCATATGTTCTAAATCTACGATTTATTACTTATGAAGACTATTGATAATTTATTTATCTTTAGTCATAATATTCTTTTATCGAGCTAGTTGTGCTCACCCTTTTGTTTCACAATTCCTTTCGTGTAATAAAAGTGTATTTGGGTCGAAGCTGGGGGATAGCGAGGAATAGAATGGTGGTTTATCGATGTTGAGGGTGAGGTGAATTTAACTTGGAAGGGTGTTTTGCCACTATCATACAAGATGTCTAATGACATACAAACTCGTGTTATCATAAGACATGGTTGTGCTCATCCACTTCTTCGAGTATATTTACAAGCACTACCTATATAATCTTGGTGTTTGTTTGGAGTATAATACCCAATTAGAGACAGTGGAGATAATGATATGTCAAGAGAAGACTCACCATTGGGAAGAATACGATAGTAATCTTCTCGTTTTCTTTGGGGGTCTATTAGGTCAACCAAGGATAATTTCGTGGCCATATGATATCTACCATAACCTAAAAAGCATGGCCTCCCATGTACGAAGATTTCCATGAGCACTTCCCAAAGATTCTAATTTCTAAAACAGTTTTTGACTATACCTTTATGTAAGGTGTCATTGTGACGTGCTTCACAGTTGGTATATATTTGTATCCAAACTCACAACATATGTGTTGTTGTATTTTGCACGACAATTGTTGTAATAAAGTTGTAGTTATTTTTCCGTACCATATATTTGGCGACTCGAGAATGGGTTGGATGGAATGGACCTATTTTGGGGTCGTTACATTTGGTATCGAGCTTAGGATATGATCTCTGGCGGAGATCGGGAATAGAACTAGGAGGGGAGAGCGAGTAAATCCTTCGCTAGTTTGTCCTACCTAAGCTTATTTGTTGGTCATCATAATATCGGGATATTATGTGATATGTTAATTTGTTAAATTAACCCTTGTTTTGAAGTCGTATTCTAGAATGATATCCGAAATACGAGGAGATGAGCAATAGAGAAATCATGATGACGAGGGGAGATAGAATCGAAATGAAAACAAGGTATTCTCAACTCTTTGAAATACTGTGTAACGTAAATTTCGGGGACGAAATTTCATAAGAGAGGGAGATTGTAAGACCGAATTTTATGAAATAAAAGTATTCAATTTTTCAATTACTATTCACGAGTTCTTATTCATGAGTTACTATTCACGAGTACTATTCATGAAGCATGATAATTTTTTTAAGTAAAAAGGCATTACTCAATAATTGTTACGATAATTATCGTTCAATATTTTATTTTATTGATTCAATAATTGCTACATTGATATTTTATATTATTGTTGTTTCAATAATTGTCATGCACGATATTTTCCATTATCGAGCAATAATTCATATTATCTGAATAATATTATTGGATAACATTATTGGCAATGCCTAGAAAGTTCTGCTTCTAAGGAGAGGTTTGATCACCTAATTGCGCGCACCAGGCCAAGAAGGAGAAATTCTTATTGAAAGCCCCTCTTTCCGGGAACCGCCTGGTTGTTAATATTGTGATTATGTAATATTATTTGTGAATAATTAATTATTGATTTTTATGATGAGAAAATATTTATTTTATGTGGATATAGATGGAGAAAATTTTAAAGTGACAATTGTTGAAAATTAATATTTTATCTTTTTCTGATAAAATAATTCATTTAAATATATTATTTTAATAATATATTAACGGTGATATTTTTACAGTGAATGTGGAATATATGAGTATATGAGGAGGAAGAATATTTTTGTTACAATAAATGTTTAAAACATGTTAAACATGTCGGTGGACCCCATTTCTTGACTGAAATTTGATTATAGCCTGTAAAATCGTCCGTGACAATAATTGAATCAATAATATGAGAAATATTATGCAGCAATTACTGTAGCAATAATTGAGAATAACTATGAGACCCTAGATTTTATGAATAAAGATTTAAATTTCTCAAAATATTTTTTTTAATATTATGGCGTGGATTTGATATAATGCTATAGTTGGGGGTAATATTTATAAATTTTGCAAAGTAAGCAAGTGGTTATATAATATTCGATTGGTCGGGGAATATTCGTTTTAATAGGGAATATTCGTACGAAGGCACAATCATTGGTGGACCCCACAACGGAAGTATTGTCGTAGTTAGAAAACGACATAATTATCATTTTATAAAAATAACGGCGAAAGTGTTACCGTTAAAACTGTTGAACTACTCATTAATAAAAAATGCGATGCTGGTGGTTGCAGAAGTAGCACCACGGTATTGATTATTGATGCTTACGTAAGAAGTCACTCAGTTATACTCAATTATTGCTACAGTAATTATTGCATCATATCTTTCATATTATTGATTCGATTATTGTTACAGTATCATCTGCATAATATGTTATATTATTAAATCAATAATTGAGACGACAAAGTTATTCATATTATTATTTTCAATATTGACAATGTCTAGAAGTTCTGTCAAGGAGAGGTTTGGTCACCTAATTGCGCGCCAATAAGGAGAAATCCTTATCGGAAAGCCCCCTCTTTCCTGGGAACGACCTAGTTGTTAAATATTGTGAGTTATAATATTAATGATGAATAAGTTCGTGTTGATTAAAGATGAATTTGATAGTTCTATTATGTTGGGATTATTAGTGTTAGTGGAAATCGACATCTATTTCGATGATAATTGATGTCTGGGGGTTATATTGATGAATCGGGTAATTAATCGGATAAATGAGCAATTAATTGCTACTAATTCACATGCTTATATAACTATTTGTTCATATGTGTGTACTATTGAATCACATTCATGTACTATTAGGGGAGTTGGTGCAAGATTGATAATACTTGCATGACTAAGTTAAAAATTGAGGTATATATGGAGGTACTATACTGTAATTCGTATTTTCACATGATTATAACTAGTGGTTCACATGATTGAACTATTGATTCACATTATTTACTATTAGGGGAGGTGGTGCAAGTTTGATAATACTTGCAGGACTAAATTAAAAAGGAAAGAAAAGTTGGAGATATTGTACTGTAATATTTTGAGCCCCAAAATGTGCAATTATCAAAACTATATTTTTCTATAAATAGAAGCTCATTCTTCCTTCATTTCTCACCAATTCACTAAAGCTATAGAGCATTTATTAAAGAAAGAAATTATAGAGATAAAGAAGAAGAGAAGTCTGCTACCTCACTATTCCAGTATCCAGTTTTCTTCTAAGGTAAGGGGTATTATTTCTTTCATATTCATGAAGAGAGCTATTGTTATTCTATTCCTTATTATTCTGTTGGAATAACCTGTATATGCGAAGTACCACATACATGGTGAAATTCTTCTGTTATTCCATTCTTTATTATTATATTGGAATAACTTGTATATGCGAAGTACCGCATACATGGTGAAATTCTTCTGTTATTCCATTCTTTATTATTATGTTGGAATAACCTGTCTATGCGAAGTACCGCATACATGGTGAAATTCTTATATTATTCCATTCTTTATTATTCTGTCGGAATATCTTGTCTGTGCGTTTACGCATGACTTGGTTCCATTCTTTGTTATTCTGTCGGAATATCATGTCTGTGCGTTTACGCATGACCTGTTTCCATTATTGATTATTCTGTTGAAAATAACATGTCTATGTGGTCTATCGCATGCATGATGAATTCTTCTATTATTCCATTCTTTATTATTCTGTTGGAATAACCTGTCTATGTGGATTACCACATGCATGGTGAATGATCCTTTGTACTCATTCCTTATTAAATTGTGGAAATGATCTGTTTACGTGGATTATGATGAAAGTCATAATAAAAGCATTGGACTGATGAAAATTATGGGTATATGTAGTATTAGTAAGTGTTATGATGAGTTATGTTGGTTATTATGTGAAAACATGAAAGTTTCTTAGAAATCACAAAGGGTTGAAAATCAGATTTTGGTGAAAATGGAACATGAAATTCAATTGACCATATCTCCTATTATATTTCGAATTTTTTAGTGTGGTCAAGTTCTAGAGTTAGATCTATGAGTTTTCTAACTTATCCAAGTGGAATCACTAGAAAAGGTGTTGTAGATTTTTCGTGTGGACTGATTTTAGCAACGGAGTCAAAACTACAAAGTACTAAATAACTACTGCCCAGAAATTTAAAAGGGTATTTTCGGCCACTTAATTTGTGAGACAAATTCTGGCCTTTTGGGACATGGAAATATATGGTATAAAGTACCTCCTGCCAAAAATGAGCTCATTCCGACTTAAAATGAGCAAGTTATGACTATTTCAATATTTAGGTTTTTTCGACGAAAAATGCTATAACCGGAGTTCTATAACTCCAATGACCATAAAATTTAAACTGGAAGCTCACGTTAACATGTGTAAGATCCTGCCAAGATTTGGGAATTTCTGGAGTTAAACTTGAGGTAGCTAAATTCTTAAGGAATTAATTAAAAATTGATTTTTAAAAAATAGTAAATGAATTTTAAAAATTCCGAGAAAAATATTTGTTCAATATGGGACTATATTATGCTAAATCCCAGAAAAGAAATTATTTTGGGACTAATTTGATATTTTTCATGAAAATGAACTAGTTATGAGCATATGAATTAAATATGTTATGTGAAGTAACAAAATTGGAAAATATGATTTTATGGCTTGGGAATCCTATATAAGGTATATGCAAATTTTGATGAGGGATTTGATCATTGGTGATGAAATCTTATGAGTATGACATTTTGAATGATTAAATGCATTATGTGGTAAAGTGTAAACAATTGAAATAAATTGTTTATAAGTTTAAGAAGTGATTAAAATATTGTTATAATATTAATAATATTAGATTATGAGTTTATTAATTGATTGATAATATTTGGATAAATTTAAAGTCTTTAATATTTATCCTTGTTTTCGTTTGATTAATGCTTATATCATTGTCATCATCCTCATGCTTATATTGTAAGACCCCAAATTTTTAATGAATAAAAATCGAATTTCCTCTATTTATTATTGTGAACAATAAGGTGATAATTTGATATAATACTTTGGTTATGGGTGAAATGTGCAAAATTTCAAAATAAGCAAGTGGTTATAAAATATTCTTTCCGCTTGGGAATATTAAATTTACAAGTATGACCATTTGTGGGCCCCATAACGGATAAGCATGGGATGAAGAAAATGACAAAGTTTGGGTTGTTATAAATAACGACGTAGTTATTCACAATTAACATTATTGGAATACCCGGTGGTTAAAATATAATGTCTGGCGTGGTTGCACAAAGAGTATTTACCACGGTGTTGCACAATATTGTTAAATTATTGATCCTTACGTAAAAAGGCACTACTCAATAATTGTCACAGTAGTTAATGTTCAATATTTAATTTTATTGATTCAATAATTGCTGCGTTGATATTTTATATTATTGTTGTTCAATAATTATCACTGCATAGTATCTCCATTATCAGATCAATAATTCATATTATTTGAATAATATTATTAGATAGCATTATTGGTAATGTCTAAAAAGTTCTGTCAAGGAGAGGTTTGGTCACCTAATTGCGCGCCAGTAAGGAGAAATATTTATCGAAAAGCCCCCTCTTTCCCGGGAACAGCCTGGTTGTCATAAATGTGATTCTGTAATATTATTTGTGAATAATTAATTATTGATTCATATGATAAGAAAATATTTATTTTATGTGGATATAAATGATGGATTTATTTATGTGTTTATAATTGAAGGAATTAATGTTGAGGTATTTTTGTCGGAATGAAGGTATTAAAAAAATTAAACCAGTGTTTTTGAGATATATTGCGTGAGTTATAATTTTTAATCCGACCGTTGGATCGTTGTAATTTTTGGATATGTTATACATATATAAGTTGAGTATATGTCCACAAATTTTGAACCGTTAAAAATGAACGTATGAATTGTTATGAATTTTAAGAGGTGACTGGTTCAGAAATTGTTGAAGTATCCGAATTTAGCATTTTGTTGGAAAATTTTAGAATTGAGTGGGCCCCACTTGTGGTTGGTGAAGAAATATGCTGAATTTTATTTCAAATGTTGTGGGCGGGAATAGTAGTAGGTAAAGCCATCAGGTTGCAGGTCAAGTCTGCTTCGGCGTGCTAACATTTTCCTATAAATAGAAGGCTAAGTTAGAATTGAAAATCACACCAGAAACATAAACTTTCTCTCTTTCTCTCTCAATATTATCGAGTGTATTTTGTGAGTATTTAGATACTTTGTGAGTTTCTAATTAGCGGTGCAAGTTCCTTCAAAGACTATATCCAAAGATTCCATCGTAAGCATTGTCTTTGCAAGGTAAGGGGTGTTATATTCTTCTTAAAATGATATTTTCTTCAATATCATTATACCGAAATGTTGGTATGAACTTTTTATCAAATTTGGAACTTTTTGTGTCGGGGTTACTATTCACGTATACGGCACTATTCACTGAAAAATGAAATTTTCTGCTTTTTGTCCAAGATGTCTATTATGGTTACTATCTTTGATTGTATCCATGTTTTGATCACTATTCTTGAATTTTGCTTCAAAATTGGTTATTATGGAGTATTATTGATCTTGAATAAACTGTTATACTTAATCCCTACTATTTGTCCTTCCGTCTCATCGGATTCGTTTTATTTTAAAATATTTTTCATCATCCTCACCCTAAATGATGATATTACTAAATATCTTTGGCCTGTAGGCAAAAGATAAATGATTAATCGATGAATATCTTTGCCCGTAGTGCAAAGATGAACAGTGTTGAGATGAACATGACCAAATTGGTGATATAAATGAATATCTTTGGCCTCAGAAAGTGCAAAGATGAATATTTGATTAAAGATGTATATTGATTGTTGTTACAAGGATAAAATATTGATGATGGACTTTTAAATCTTAGAAGATAGTAGAACTCATTCTCTACTTGACTCTTCTAATGGATTGTTGTTTTCGCTGCAGTTGTTGATCTAAAACTTGTTGTCTATTATATTTTATCAGATTTCTCCCTGTTGAAGACTAACGATAATTTGTTGTATATTATCTTAGTCATAATATTTCTTACCGGGCTAGTTGATCTCATCCTTTCTTTCACTGTTCTCTTCAGGAAATGAGAATATAGCTGGGACTAGTCGGGGAATGGATTGACGGTCCAGATGGTTGCATTAGTGGTCCTCACTATTCTGTGAAATAGCGTATCAATAATTTTAATGAGGACCCCTTTTGAGTTTTTATACTGTCTATTAGACAATAGTTGTATTCAAACTCACAAGATATGTGTTGTCGTATTTTGCACCCACGATTGTACATCAAGTTGTAGATTTTTTTGTACCATGTATTTGGCAACTAAGAATGGGTTGGATGGAATGGACCTATTTTGGGGTCGTCACAGTTGGTATCAAAGCTTAGGGATATGATCCCTGGCTAAGATGTGAGATAAGAACTAGGAGGGGAGAGATAGGGAATTCATTCGCTAGTATGACCTGATTTAATTTATATGGTATTTAATTGGTCAGTCAGAGTATAGGGATAATATGTGACATGTTAATTGACCCTTGTTTTGTTGTAGTGTTTGAAAATGGCATCTAAAAATGTTGTGATAAGAAATGAAGCATATGAGACCGTTGAGTCACCAACGATCAATACCCAGGATAATGTGCATCAGGATGGCAATAATCCTCAGGTGAACAACGGCACAGACCAAATGATGAACGACGGTACGTTTAGGAGCTTTTTAGAATTCATGCAACACCAAACGAGAGATACTCCTATTCATAATGTAGGTGGAAACAATGGCAACCCAAGGTTGGTCATCGCTAAGCAGTTCAAGGAGCTAGGACCACCGGAGTTTTTGGGAAAGCCAGAACCACTTACGGCTGAGACGTGAATAAAGCAGATCACCTAGATATTTGATGTCTTGGGATGTTCCGAGGAGCAAAAGGTTCCCTTTGCCACCTTTATGTTGCGAGGAGAGGCAGATTACTGGTGGGAATCGGTAAAACGTACTCAACATGCCGCACTGAAGATATCTTGGGAGAAGTTCTAAGAATTGTTCAACGACAAGTACTTTCCCAAAAGTATTCGTCACATGAAGGAGGTTGAGTTCATCAAGCTGGAGCAAAACAATATGAACGTGTCACAGTACGAAGCTAAGTTTGCAGAGTTATCCCGATTTGCATCCCATTTGGTTGATAATGAGGAACGAATGACACGAATGTTTCTGCGAGGTTTGAAACCCGAAATACGTCAATACCTCATTTCTCACAAACTTTGTTTATATTCAGATGTTGTGAATAGGGCTCGATTAGTGGAGCGCGATAATGAGCCCCACCCAACCGAAGGATAACAAGCACCAACACGATAATAATCGCACGGCAAGTGGCAGCGGTCATCGGAACAATGATAACCATCGTGGAGGAAATTATCATGCCAGAAATGGTAACCACTTCGGTGGTAATCATGGCCAAGATAATAGAAGAAATGATTCAAGTGGAAATTTCAAGAAGAGAAGATTTACCGATGATGGGAAGACGTCGGCAACAGCACCAGCACCAGAACAAATTTTAGGGGAGGAGAACGACTGCCAGTTAGATGCTACAGATGCGGAGAGGAGGGACATATAAGTTGAAACTGTTCACAGCTTTCAAAGATATGTTTTAGTTGTGGAAAAGACGGTCACATAGCTCGATTTTGTCCTGTAGCAAAATCAAGTCCAGTTGGGACGGTGGCACCAAAGGTGGATACGGACAAAACAAAGTCGGTGGTTTCAGGAAGAGCGTTTTTTGTGACTTCTCAAAGAGCGAGTAACCCGAACGAAGTTAGCACGGGTTAGTTAATTATCAATTCTTGTGAAGTCTATACCTTATTAGATACCGGTTCTACCCATTATTCTATCTCTCTTGCTTGCGCTCAATGTTTAAATTTAACTCTAGAGAAGTTAAACTTTGACTTATCGATTGAAACTTCGTTAGTAGAAACCTTCATTTCATTTCTTATCCAAGTCTTGGATGAGAGTCACAGTTTTTAAATGATATTTCTATTGTTAATAAATATCCTGACGTATTCTCGAAGGACTTCTTAGCCTACCCCTAGAGTGTGAAATCGAATTTTGTATTGACCCCAGTACAAAACCCATTTCTAAAACCCTTAAATATTTCTTCAACCAAAACAAACGTATAATGCGCCAAAGACGTTGGCTCGAGCTGTTGAAGATTACGATCGTACCATTCAATACCATCGTGGGAAAACGAAAGTGGTAGCTGACGCGTTGAGTAGAAGATCGTATGCGTTTACGAGTGCGATGTTGTTAACACACAAAAAAAAAATCCATTCTATATGACTTACAAATGATGAAGATAGAGTTAAAGACTCTAGGGACCCACATGAAGATAACGAATATACGAGTAGAATCGACTTTAATCGATAAAGTTAAAATCGCTCAAGCTACACACTGGAGCTGATGAATATAAAGAAGAAGGTGCAAGAATGCGTTATTCTAGAAGTAAAAGTCGATGAAGAGAAGAAAGCTCAAGCCTTCAATTTATTTGAAATCCTCGATCAAGTAGGAACTGTGGCCTATAGACTCACCTTAACGCTAAGTATGCCACGTGTTCATAACGTTTTTCACGTATCAATGTTACGTAAATATGTGGATAACCTGAATCATATTATTGCATTAGGACCAGACGAGATAGCTGAAAATTTAACGTATGAGGAGGTATCTGTCAAGATCTTGGATAGGAAAAAACATATCCTACGCACGAAGGTTATACCACAAGTTAAGGTTTTGTGGAGAAACCATGCTATTGAAGAAATGACCTGGGAGTTGGAATAAAAAATGAAAGCGAGGTATCCTCACCTTTTCGAAACACCAGGTACGTACGTCAATTTCGAGGATGAAATTTCATAAGGAGGGGAGGTTGTAAGACCCCAAATTTTTAATGAATAAAAATCGAATTTCCATTATTTATTATTATGAATAATAAGGTGATAATTTGATATAATACTTTGGTTATGGGTGAAATGTGCAAATTTTCAAAATAAGCAAGTGGTTATAAAATATTCTTCGTGTCGGGGAATATTCGTACGATGGCGCAGCCATTTGTGGGCCCCATAACGGATAACTGTCGGATGAAGAAAACAACAAAGTTTGGGTTGTTATAAATAACGGCGTAGTTGTTACCGTTAACACTGTTGGAATACCCGGTGGTTAAAATACAGTAATACGCGTGGTTGCACAGTAGCACACGGTATTGCACAATATTGTTAAATTATTGATCCTTACGTAAAAAGGCACTACTCAATAATTGTCACAGTAGTTACTGTTCAATATTTTATTTTATTGATTCAATAATTACTGTGTTGATATTTTATATTATTGTTGTTCAATAATTATCATCGATAAAGATCTCCATTATCAGATCAATAATTCATATTATTTGAATAATATTATTAGATAACATTATTGGCAATGTCTAGAAAGTTCTGTCAAGGAGAGGTTTGGTCACCTAATTGCGCGCTAGTAAGGAGAAATCCTTATCGGAAAGCCTCCTCTTTCCTGGGAACAGCCTGGTTGTCATAAATGTGATTCTGTAATATTATTTGTGAATAATTAATTATTGATTCATATGATAAGGAAATATTTATTTTATGTGGATATAAATGATGGATTTATTTATGTGGTTATAATTGAAGGAAATAATCATGAGGTATTTTTGTCGGAATGAAGGTATTAAAAGAATTAAACCAGTATTTTTGAGATATATTGCGTGAGTTATAATTTTTAATCCGACTGTTGGATCGTTGTAATTTTTGGATATGTTATACATATATAAGTTGAGTATATGTACACAAATTTTGAACCGTTAAAATGAACGTATGATTTGTTATGAATTTTAAGAGGTGACCGGTTCGTAAATTATCAAGTATCGAATTTAGCATTTTGGTGGAAAATTCTAGAATTGAGTGGGCCCCACTTGTGGTTGGTGAAGAAATGTGCTGAATTTTATTTCAAATGTGGTGGGTGGAATAGTAAGAGTAAAGCCATCAAAGTTCACAGTCAAGTCCGCTTTTAAGATGCTAACATTTTCCTATAAATAGAAGGCTAAGTTAGAATTGAAAATCACACCAGAAACATAAACTTTCTCTCTTTCTCTCTATATATTATCGAGTGTATTTTGTGAGTATTTAGATACTTTGTGAGTTTCTAATTAGCGGTGCAAGTTCCTTCAAAGACTATATCCAAGATTCCGGTTAAACCATCTTCGCAAGTAAGTGGGTGTTATATTCTTCTTAAAATGATATTTTCTTCAATATCATTATACCGAAATGTTGGTATGAACTTTTTATCAAATTTGGAACTTTTTGTGTCTGGGGTTACTATTCACGATATGACACTATTCACGATATCGATAATTATTCATTTAATACGGTATTATTCATAAAAATGAAAATTTCTTTTTTTGTCCAAGATGTCTATTATGGTTACTATCTTTGATTGTATCCATATTTTGATCTCTATTCTTGAATTTTGCTTCAAAATTAGTTATTATGGAGTATTATTGATCTTGGATAAACTGTTATACAAATCCCTACTATTTGTCCTTCTGTTTCACTGGATTCGTTTTCTTTAAAATATTTTTCATCATCCTCGGTCCTAAATGATGATATTACTAAATATCTTTTGCGCTCGTAGTGCAAAGATAAATGATTAATCGATGAATATCTTTGACCAGTAGTGCAAAAGATGAACAGTGTTGAGATGAACATGACCAATTTGGTGATACAAATGAATATCTTTGGCTCAGTAGTAAAAGATGAATATTTGATTAAAGATGTATATTGATTGTTGTTACAGGGATAAAATATTGATGATGGACTTTTAAATCTTAGAAGATAGTAGAACTCATTCTCTACTTGACTCTTCTAATGGATTGTTGTTTCCGCTACAGTTGTTGATCTAAAACTTGTTATCTATTATATTTTATCAGATTTTTCCTTGTTGAAGACTAACGATAATTTGTTGTATATTATCTTAGTCATAATATTTCTTACTGGGCTAGTTGAGCTCACCCTTTTTTTCACTGTTCTCTTCAGGAAATGAGAATATAGCTGGGACTAGTCGGGGAATAGATTGACGGTCCAGATGGTTTCATTAGTAGTCCTCACTATTCTGTGAAATAACGTATCAATAATTGTAATGAGGACCCCTTTTGAGTTTTTATACTGTCTATTAGACAATAGTTGTATTCAAACTCACAGTATATGTGTTGTCGTATTTTGCACGACGATCGTATTACTGAAGTTGTATTTATTTTTGTATCATGTATTTGGCGACTCAGAATGGGTTGGATGGAATGGACCTATATTGGGGTCGTCACATATATGGTGATGAAAGTTATCTTTGGCTTACGTGTAAAGATGGACTGTTGATTATTGAATTGTATATCTTTGGCTTACGTGCAAAGATGGACTGTTGAATATTAGTTTTATAGTTGTATATCTTTGGCTTACGTGCAGAGATGGACTTGGTATGATTATAACCAGGGATCATTCGGTATAATCCTGACCTGTAATGTTATAAACGATGTGGTAAAAGTCCTCTGTGGCCTGTAGTGCATTGATGGACAGTTTTTGGTATGATTATGACCAGGGATTATTCAGTATAGTCATGACTATTGATGATTTAATGAATATCCTTGGCCCATAGTGCAGGGATGATTTGATGATGTGGTTTATTTATTAAGCCGAGTCTTAGCGATAAAAATTGATGAAAACATTTTTAAAACATAGAAGATAGTAGATATCATGCTCTACTTGACTCTTCTAATGGATTGCTTATTCCGCTGCAGTTAAACTTGATGTCTATTGTATTCTATCAGTTTAACATTGTTAAATACTAATGATAATTTATTCTGTATTATCTTAGTTATAATATTTCTTACTGGGCTAGTTGAGCTCACCCTTTTGCTTTCACTGTTCTCTTCAGGAAATGAGAACTTAGCCGGGACTAGTCGGGGAACGGAGTGACGGTCCAGATGATAGCATTAATAGTCCTCACTATTCTGTTAAATAGTGTGACAATAAATGTAATGAGGACTCCATTGAGTGTGGATATTGTCTAGATGACAATATTCTTATTAAAACTCTTAGATTATATTTTGTCGTATTTTACACGACTGTTGTATAATTAAGTTGTATTTGAATTTTGTACCATTTATTTGGCGACCCAAGATGGGTGATGTATACCTATTTTGGGGCCATCACAGTTGGTATCAAAGCTTAGGGATATGATCCCTGGCTGAGATGTGAGACAAGAACTAGGAGGGGAGAGACGGGGAATTCCTTCACTAGTATGACCTACCTAAGTTTATTTGGTATTTAATTGGTCGGTCAGAGTATAGGGATAATATTTGATATGTAAATTAACCCTTGTTTTGTGATATGTGATATTTGTGTATAATCAAGTCCAGCTGGGACGGTGGCACAAAAGGCGGATACGGACAAAACAAAGTCGGTGGTTTCAGGAAGAGCATTTTTCGTGACTTTTCAAAAAGCAATTAACCCGAACGAAGTTAGCACGGGTTAGTTAATTATAAATTCTTGCGAAGTCTATACCTTATTAGATACCGGTTCTACCCATTCTTTTATCTCTCTTATTTGTGTTCAACGTTTAAATTTGACTCCGTAGAAGTTAGACTTTGACTTATCGGTTGAAACTTCGTTAGTAGAAACCTTCGTTACCTCAACTGTTTATAAATCTTGTTTGATTCAAATCGACACTTTCACGTTACCTGTCGATCTTATCTCTTTGAAATTACTTGCCTTTGATGTGATTTTAGGAATCGATTGGTTAACTACTCATCATGCTTTTCGTAAGGTTGTTAGCTTTCATATTCCTAACCAACCTGTTATGAGAATTCAAGCAACCAAACCACTAAAGTTAATCACTGTCATATCAAGCTATAAGTAAAGAGCCCCGATCCTTTCGTTGTTAACTTCCTTATATGGATTGCACCAAAGCCAGACTTTCTGTAGGCGACGTCGTGAATGATGGTGGAAAGTTGATAGGTATCAATGTGACGTGCTATCCAAGTCTCGGGATGAGAGTCACAGTTTTGAATGATATTTCTATTGTTAATAAATTTCCTGACGTGCTGGAAGATCTTATTGAAGATTTTGGAAGAAGCCTACTTGCCGAAATCAGTGGATGTGGAAAGATTTCAACATTTGGTTGATCACATTTTTAACAACAATGTGATATCTTTCACTGATGATGACATACCGCCCGAAGGGACCGGTCATTGCAAGCCGTTGCACATTGTGGTTTTGTCCTCCGAATACATGCTAGCTGGAGTCTTGATAGATGGAGGTTCGTCTCTGAATATCTGTCCTTATGCTACTTTGGTGAAGATGAATGTCAATCTCAAATAGATCTGAAGCAGCCATACGGTTATTAAAGCTTTCGACGAATCCCACCGAAAATTAGTCGGAGAGATTGAACTACCAATTGAAATTGGTCCCCATACATTCTGCGTATCTTTTCACGTGCTTAAGATAGATTCAAGATACAACCTGCTATTGGGAAGACCGTGGATTCATATGGTGGGGGTCGTCCCCTCCACTCTTCATCAGCGACTTAAATACATCATTAACGACAGCATAGTCACGGTTAATGCTGAGCTGGAATGTCTTGCACGGGGTGACATACCACTCATTAGCTTCAATTCAGAAGTTGAGCCTGTCAGTTTTCATGCCCTAGAGGTGAGTAACACTTAATACTATCCTATTTGGACCCCACCTCTCACACCTAAGATTTATGCCGAAGTGATGGCAGTTACTCAAGAAATGATGTCATTGGGTCATCAGCCTGGACAAGGGATGGGTAAAAATCATCAGGGCATTAAGCGCCCATTTCAAATGTCCAGTCAAACCGGGATAGCCGGACTAGGCTATTCTACCAGTTATAGTCACAGGAATCCTCATAAGCACAAGTAGATTCCTCCAGCTTCAGCCATACGACGATTATATCCACCTGTAAATCCTGAGCCCACACAATCTCCGGTAAAGGTGCCAGCTAACGTAATGGCTATGTTATTTCCCAAGCTTATATTTACCAGTCAAGGGAAAAGAGGGCCTAGTTCCTGATACCAAAGTGGAAGAAGAGGAACAAAGACGTAAGGAAGACATCGCCAGGATGATGTCCAAAATACGCATCATTGTCCATGATGAACATATAAACAGATACACCCCAGATGATGATTGCCCAGACGTAATGGTCATCATTCAGGAGAAGGAGGATGATGACAGCCCCTCCATCACTGCAGTCCACCAGGACTTTGCCCTCGACAATTGGAGCAACACTTCTTTCATTGGTCGACAAGGGTAAAACGGGCAGAAACTCCTTCTACCCTGTAAATATCATTAACTGCTTACTTTTTTGTACAATATTAGCAGTTGTTTTGTCAGTACATGCTAACACTTTGTATGATTAAACGGTTTCATATATTAAGTGAAAGCATATTTTGTTTCAGGACTCTGAATTTAGATGTGCATGTACTTGCTGATAAGGTGCCTCCTCTCCACAAGGATTGTAACTTTGATGAAAAGTTGGACTCAGACTTGATGGAAATACAAGAGGACATTGAGATACCTCAGAGGATCAAAGAATGGGTCGAAGACAAACCTAAACCCAACCTTGATCAAACCACTTCCTTCAATCTCGGAACCTTAGAAAGCCCTAAGTTAATCCAGATTTGTTCAAACCTCACTCCAAATTAGAGGAATGACATGGTTACAATACTAACCCAATTCCACGATGTGTTTGCATGGTCTCATGAAGATATGGTGGGTTTGTCCACTGACATTATCCTTCATCGCCTTCCCATTAAAGAGGGATTCAAGCCGATCAAGTAAGAAGCTCAAAGATTGAAACACGAGAGGAGTTTAAAGGTTAAAGAAGAAATTGTGAAACAATTTCAAGTTGGCATTATCATGGTGTCCACATATCCTGAGTGGATATCCAACATAGTTCCCGTACCTAAACCTGGAGGAAAGGTGCGAGTTTGCATGGATTACCGGGATCTGAATAAAGCTTATCTTAAAGATAGCTTTCTCGTGCCATTTATCCACATACTCATTGACAATACTGCTCAATACGACATGTACTCCTTTGCGTATTGCTTCGCAGGATACCACCAGATTATGGTTACTGAGGAGGATCGTGAGAAAACTGCTTTCATCACGCCTTGGGGAACCTTTTGCTATAGACAGTTGTCCTTCGGCCTCATCAATGCCGAAGCCACCTATCAGCGAGCTATGAAGGCTCTTTTCTATGACTTAATGCATAAGGAGATAGAGATCTACGTGGATGACATCATTGTTAAATCCCAAAGGGAAGAAGACCACTTAGACCATCTCAGAAAGCTCTTCAATAGGTTGTGTAAGTACAGCTTAAAGTTAAATCCAACCAAGTGAGCCTTTAGCATTAAATTAGGCAAGTTGCTAGGATTCCTAGTCATCTACAAAGGGATTGAGCTAGATCCCACCAAAATCTAGACCATTATTGAAATGCCCATTCCTAAGACATAGAAGGAAATACGAGGATTTTTGGGAAGAATCAACTTCATTAGCAGGTTTATTTCCCAACTCACAGCAACCTGTGAGCCCATCTTCAAGCTGTTAAGGAAGAACTCCTCCATGAAATGGAACGATGAGTGTTAAAAAGCCTTCCTTACAATCAAAGAACAGCTAGTCAAAGCTCCCATTTTGGTACCACCTAGGGATGATGTTCCCCTGTTCATGTACATGTCCATAAGTGACAATGTCGTGGGCTGCATGCTGGGAAAGAAAGATGATAGAGGCTGAGAACGAGCTATCTACTATCTCAGCAAAAGATTCAGCAGCAGTGAACACATGTACACTCTGATTAAGAAGGCTTGTTGTGCTTTAGCATGGGCTTCCATGAGATTATATCATTACCTCTATGGTCACACAACCCATCTCATATCCTGATTGGATCCTCTCAAGTTTGTGTTCAGTAAACCCATGTTAAATTGTCGGCTGTCTAGATGGCAGTTGATCCTACAATAGTTTGACATCGTATACGTGACGTAAAAATCCATCAAAGGTCAAGGAATTGCAGATCAACTGGCCGCCGTACCTTCAGGGGACTTCAAACCCTTAGAAACGTATTTCCCCGATGAAGGGGTAATGGCTGTGTAGCAACACCATCAGTACGATACATGCCATACATGGAAAATGTATTTTGATGGAGATGTTAATATGGAAAGCTCTGGAGCTGGAGCAGTTCTAGTATCATGTATGGGGGAACAGTATCCCATCCCTGTCAAATTGCAGTTTGTCAGCACCAACAACACAGCTGAGTATGAAGGCTGTATCATGGGGCTAAAACTTGCTCGTTCAATGGGCATCAGGTGGTTAACTGTCTTTAGGGATTCGGAGTTTATAATTAGACAATCCATGGGAATCTATCAAACCAAAGAGCTACATTTGCTGCCTTACCATCAGCAAGTTTTACAGATGGCTTTGGAGTTTGAAGAGATCTCCTTTCTAAACATTCCCCGTAACAGGAATGACTTTGCAGATGCACTAGCAACTTTGGCCTCCTTGATTCACATACCTGACAAGGAACACATGCGAAGCATCACATTTGCCCTATAAAAGGCACCAGCCTATGGGAACTATGTTGGAGAAGTATCGTGTTACGCCCCCAAATCCAGGTATCTTCCAACCTGATAATTGGTGCTACACGGTACTCATCACTGTACATTCATTCTATTGAAACGACCTCAAAATGTGTGTTTCAACGACATTCTTATTACATTAATAATAATAAATCCCTTTCACAGGTTCTCAAACCATTACATTCTTTGTTCATCATAATATAATACATACACTTACTAGTCTATTACAAGATAAACTAATCATTCATCTTCGCCTTGCCTTTATCTCTACTGGAACCCTCGGTTCGCTCGACCTTAGCTGCAATCATATGATTCAAGCAAGAAGTGAGCATAACAAGCTCAGCAAGTCTAACAAGATATTATATAGATACCACTTCATAAATCATATGATTATTCTTCAATAACTGAACAATAGTTATGAAGTACTATGAAGAATTGAATATCACTTCTCATCTCATAAAACAATTCTGAAGTACATATACTAGTTTGGAAATTTTGAATAGGTCCATAGACCATGAACATTCTCTTTAACTTTTATTCATGAAAAGGATAACCCGACACTAAGTCCGTAAGTTCGACATATCTTACGAGCACTTCTAGGTGATCAGCCTATAGTACTTTATGTTGATCAACACTCATCCGTTAAACGTATGTATGTTTAAGTTTTGGCAACCTCGTGTGCTCATCGAATAATCGATGTAAAATACATTTGTTTATTCATACTCAGGCTTACCTTGAATCCGTACCAAACAATTGGCGTAGGATAACGTTATCAATTCTATATTGAAAGACTTGTAAATAAATCAATCAATCTTTCAAGATTAGTCTAGCCGAGTTAAAACTGGAATTGACCCTTTCTTTAAAACCATTCATGCATCTCATAACATGAATCACTGAAAACCTGGCTAACACGAAGGTTAGACAAGCAATAAGAAAACTTGCCTTCAGCGTCTGCTACAGTAAAATTACTTTCTCTTTGAGTCTTTATAGTATCTACAACACATAATCACATAGCATACCACATTAGGTCATGAATGAACATACATGGTTCCTAATGAATCTTACCCTTCTTCTCAATCTAATCATGTATTAGATTTATTATTATTGGTTCCGGCTTGCCGTCATAATTTACATCGTTCTTACCAACTTCTTTCTCTTCTATGTCTTAAGTGAATTTACTTCATTAATAAAGAATAATTCGACTTATTAATCTTACTTATGGCTTACTAACATTATTACGTTTATTAATCGAAATTCGATCGTCATCGGTTAAGTATACTTATTGCATATTGTTCACGTTCACATTCAATTGACTTACCTCCAACCTTTAGTGTTATACTTAAGGTTTATAACATCCTTAATGATGTTACATTAAGCTTTAGTTCATTACTAATCAATTAATGTTCTTGCTTTACTAATAAACTTTTTTTACTATGAAATCCTTAAGGCTAGTAATTTGTCATATTACCATATTCTCTTGTTAAGCGCTATAAGTGCCACACACTTCAGAGGCTACAGACCGGACTCAATATTGCAAAGACGAGTCCTAAGCGTTACTGTCACACTGCGATGCAAAACTCCAAAGACGTCTTGGCTTTTTCTCTGTTGCAGTAATCACTTATTTTTCTTGGGTTGTCAGCCATGTGGCCAACTCTGTGCACTAGAAATTTTTGACAGTTTTTCTATTTAGTGAACTACCCGGACTCCAAATTTGATCATTTTAAGTCCGAATTGGCTCGTTCAAAAGTCATTAGCTCATGAATCACATACTCTACATGTTCATGCAAGAATTTTACATTTTCAACTTCATTAATTCGAAATTCACCTATGAGTTCATTTTTAACGAAAACGATAAACGTTCGTGAACATTCAACGCTCGTTTCTTTGTTCTAAGTCAGAATTCGGTCATTTTTGAGTCCAAAACTCTATAATGCCAAATAAGACTTGTATCCATTGAAAACCAATGTTTTCGAGCTCAATAACAAAATTCAACTTCCATTCCGAGAATTTCACGAATTCGACGATTATTGTCTAATCGTGTGAATTCCGACATAACTTCATTACTTATGATTTTTAAACCGTTTCAAATAGATTCAATCCATAATACTAACATCTTAACATACATATTTCATTAACATATATCCATGATAAGTTCTTACTTATTCTTCATGAGTTTACAACTTATCAAAGTATAACCTACTTATGATTCCATTTCTCATGACTTATGATCGTTTATGACTTCTAACCATCATTTTTACATCCTTTTAACATACTAACTTCATTTATGTAAACATGTTACAAGTATTACAAGTTCTTCCTTAGTTCATAGCTTATCTGTGAACATAGGGCTTATTCACGGCTTATTAAGACTTAAGTCCTTTGATTAATCATTTCTACTTCTTCTTAGCATACAAATCCTACCACTACTCACTTCTCTAACAAATGAAGAGAAAGAGATTCATGGTTTAGGATATTACCCTTGAAGATCACTTGATTAAGCTTTGTTCTTCTTCTTGCTTCTTGAATTAACCAAAAAAGCTATCTTTTTCTAGCTTTTGTAGCTTTTTCTCTCTAACCAATAAGCTATAAGTTGTTGGTGTTTTTGAACAAGTGACAAATGAAATCCAAGGCTCTCTATTTATAGGAAAGTCAAGGTTAGGGCATAAAGGTCATTAATCCATCCACCTCCTTACTATTCCTAGCTTAAGCACTAAGTTAACTTGTCCTCCACCTTATTTGCTTGCTCACCACATAACTTATCCATTGCTTAGCCCTTAAGCTTACGTGCTCATCACTTTGGATCACCCATGGGTTGCCCCATGGTTCGTGCCTACCCATTGGATTCTTACTTTGGGCTTTACATTCAATTAGCTTAATTAACTTATCTTATACTTTGGGCTTACCTTAAATAAACATTGGGCTTGTTCATTCATTTATATTGGACCTTAACCTTTAATTCCAATTGGACTTATCCATTCCTACATTTGGGCCTTATCAATTCCCATTGGACTTTACTATTTCCTACACAATCCTACAAGTCAAATCCATTTGGCTTTAAGCCTTATAACGTATAATTTACGTATTAATCTCGTATTCCACTCGTATACTTATTCATATCCGACATACCATCATTCATACATACTCGTATAATACTTCGTATCATACTCGTATTCATTACCTCGTACAATACCTACGTTTTATACGATCATCGCTTTAATTCACTATACACATTTAAATTCCTTCTCGGAAATCACTTTCCCTAATCGTTAGGTTTTAAGTCCGCAGGTAAAAAACTGTGTTTGCCATAACTAAAATATTATTGGATAATCCATCTTACCTCGATATTCTATCGTTAGGTATTTCTCGGAAGTTCAAAAATAATTCCCGAGCAGAAATGCGTGAATAGTGTTTTCGGAAAATTTCTCTGAAAGATGTTATTTTTCGTCTTGTAAATTCAAACACTTTAATTCCTTCACGTAGCCAAAATACTACGACGTTCCGACATTTCTAGGTCATAGAACGACCTTCAACTACCTTACTCACATAAATAATCAATTAATTTTATTTAATTCACATCATCAAATAAAAATTTAATTCTCAAAAAATTTCGATTTTCTCGGGCGTTACATATCGGATGAGCTACCTCCCATCCAGCATCCTTGGTGTACATCAAGGAGTATTTATGAGATGGATCTACACCCACTAAGGTGAGCCTGACTGAGAAAAGGCAGATCCATCGACTTTCTATGAAATTCTACCTGAGCGGAGATGCACTCTACAAAAGAGATGCAGGACTAGGTCTCCTCAAATGTCTGGACAAGGACCAAGCTCAAAGGCTCATGGATGAGGTCCATGGTGGAGTATGTGGCCCACACATGAGCGGCCCCCTACTTGTTAAGAGAATCCTCAGGATAGGACATTGCTGGCTTACCCTCAAGGCTGACTGTGATGATCACGTCAAGAGGTGTTATCAATGCCAAATTCATGGAAATGCCATCCACGCCCCTCCAAGGGAACTCCACAATATGAGTTTGCCTTGGCCCTTCTCAATGTGGGGAATGGACGTGATCGGGCCCATCGAGCCCAAAGCCAGTAATGGGCATCGCTTTATATTTACCATGATCGACTACTTCACCAAATGGGTAGAAGAAGCCTCATTCCCCAGGGTTACCAAAGAATTCATCGTTGCTTTCATCAGAAACAATGTCATCTGTCGATATGGACAAACAGAGGTAATTGTGTCAGACAATGCTAAGAACCTCAACAACAAAATGATGGAGGAGTTATGCAGTAAATTCCATATCAAACACCTTAACTCTGCCATCTACCGTCCAAAGATGAATGGTGTTATTGAAGCGGCTAACAAAAACATCAAGAAAATCATGCAAAAGATGTCCGCCAACCACAAAGGATGGCCTGACTTATTGCCTCTTACTCTGTTAGCCTATAGAACATCAATGCGCACTTCCACTGGGGCAACCCCATGTGCATTAACCTATGGGATGGAAGCAGTGCTACCCATAGAAGTGGAAATGGAATCCCTCAGAGTGTTGATAGACGCTCAGTTGGATGAAGACCAATGGGTACAAGACAGGTATCACCAATTGTCTCTAATAGACAAAATGCGAACCATGGCTATCTTCCATGGTTAGTTATATCAACAAAGGATCGCCAGATCCTACAACAGAAAAGTTTGGCTACGACAGTTTAAACAACATGACTTGGTTTTAAAGAAGATCATTGACAACCAAGATCAGTCCAAGGGAAAATTCGCTCCAAACTGGGAAGGCCCGTTTGTTGTCAAGGAGGTTTTGACAGGAGGCGCTCTCAGATTACAGGAAATGGACGGCGATAGATTTCCGCAACTCATCAACTCGGACACCGTGAAACGGTACTATGTCTGAGGTTACCATCAAGCAAACATCTTGGTTTTGGATCGTCAGATTACCAGTCATTCCGGTTCTTTAACCCTTCATTCCATACAACTCTTTTTCACACTTTGCCCCTCGGGGAAACATAATCTTCAAGCCAGCATCCTAGCTTCACTCCATTCATACAACTTTGGTTATCCCACTAGGGATTGAACCTTTCACACTTGCATTTTGTCTCAAACATGGGATCAAACTTTTTCACACCTGCAGTTTATCCTGAACTTAGGATCAAACTTTCTTTTCCCCCGCAGTTTGTCCTACACATGGGATCAAGCTTTTCATCGACTACAAATGTCCTGAGGGGCGAACTATGTCGACCTGATCTCCCCAATACCCGGGAGTATGTAGGCAACTATTGTATATGGCCCGGTCATAATAAAACAAAAACCACAAACATTTCTACACCCTTCTCATTACAAAAACAAAAAACAACAAAAACATTCCTACACCCTTTTTGCCACATACAACGTTGAACCTCTTACACCAGGTTCGAACTACGCAGACCTGATCTCCCCTTCAATAGGAGTACGTATGCAGCCATTCATGGTTCAGTCTCACCCCCTACCAAAACATAAAAACTTATCATCTGGTATTGGGATCATCCTTCAATCTAATACATTTCATTGGATTAAGACCAAAGGGATGGAATTACCTGAACTCCTCCTAAATAGGAGATTCGGTGACCATCTAAGTTACGGTTGTGCCTCAAAGAGCAATACCAATCCATAAAAGATGGAATTAACTAGGCTCCTCCTAAATAGGAGTACTGGCGAGCATCTATGGTGCGGTCAATCTCAGAGAGGAAAAGCCAAACTCCTCTCCACATTTTCATACAGAAACCAGTCCCAAGACACCAAAGAGATGGTAGGGGATACACACAGATCAACGATCCATTCTGAACTGTCCATTGACAACTCAATGTCCATCTATCAAGGATGAATTAAGAAGACATCAAGATCATAAGCCCTGAAGAAGCAGGCAAAATATCAAGCAAGTATCTAGGCATAACTAAAAGGGAAGTGATCAAAAATATATTTCTTTGCTATATATAATGTTGTTTGATATATACAATATGAACTGTACATGACAAAATGGCTAAGCTAGTCTGCACAGGAAAATATAAGCCCATCTATAAATCAGTGTATATGCGAACTATCAAGCCCAACATGGCATCCCTCTCAGCAGAAGGAGGTAACGATGTGGTCTCCTGTACAAGGGTATCCACACAAGCTAACAAATCTACAACCATCTGCATGGTGACTCTATGCTCATCAATGTACGTGCTCATCTCTACAATCATGCTAGTGGTAAGGGACCTCACTGTAGTACTATCTGTGACGGCTACATCCCGGGCAGATATGGTGCTATCCCTCTCAACTGTCACGACATCTCTGGCTGATTTGGCCTAATCCCGCTCTACAACAGCGGCATCTCTACGAGCTAATGCCTTGTCTCTCTCTAACAGAGCTGCGTCTCTCCCATCAAGAGCTGTAAACATCAAGGCTCTAGCCTGATCTCTCTCAAAGGTCATCAGATGAAGACTCTGCTCAAAGTACTGTGCCAAATGTTGGATCACAACAGTGCTAGTACTGGGAGAATCTAAAAGAGTTACTAAAAACCCAGTGGATGGCTCCTTATCGGTAGGTGAATCAATGTCCTCCATGGACTCTCCACCATCTGAATAAATACCCAGCACTGTGGATACTACCGCAGCCAATGAAGTCTTTGTCTCTATCCACGCAGAATACTCTGGCGAACAACCCAGATGGCTAACAGAAAAATCAGTTATCTCACGTTGATCCCAACATGCATACACCCGGGATCGGTCCTCTGCTGATAGATGGCGAGAAGCTAAACGCTGACCTAGCACCCCCTCAAATGGATTGAAGTCATGGAACTGGTCAAACTGTGACATCACGGCCAGTGGGTGGTAGGTAGTTATGCCCCTCAGACCAGCCAGAGGGAGATAATCCATGCCCGGAGCATGAATAATAAATTTGTAGGGTGAGCTGAGCCCTGTTCACGGCAGGATGCCAAACAGATCTCTGATCTCCGCCAAGAATATCGACCAAGACATAGCGTCTGTACACTCCAATGGCTGAAAGGAGTAAGACATAGCTATATCATGGGTAAAACAATACCCGTGTCGGTGGAAAGTGCCAATCGGTCTCAAGTGTGACATAAACCACGCGTACAACATGATCAAATTGCTTGTGAATAACCCTGCAGGGTAGGTGCTACAAAACATGGCCGACCTCAACGTCTCCGCCACAATCATCGGAATGATGGTATGACCCTCCCTGAGAGCTCTCGTTGCCATGATAACACTAATGTCTAGCTCATCCATATACCGTGGCATGTATACATACGCCACTATGCACATCAAGAATACATCCACTCTGGCCAAATGCCACTGATCCTCTAGTGTGGTAAAATCCCCAGAATGACGTGTGTAGCTGTCCCATGAGCCAAATTTGTCTATCAGGAAACGCTGGGATAGTACATGACCGGATGTAATCTCATCCTCTACTACTCTACGCCGTAACCCAGTGAAGGTCATGAACTACCGGCGCATATCTCTGACAGCCATATGAGCACAAGGTCTGTCTAAGGGCAAAGCCGTCAACCGCTCATACTCCTCTAATGTAGGAGTCAGCTCCTAGGTATTGAACTGGAAGACCTGTCTCTCTGGTATCCAATAATCCAGCATACCCTCCACAAAACTTGTGGCACCCATACGTGGGTCCCACCCCTCTGTCTTGGTCTAGTTCGAGTTGCAACAGAGTTCTCATAAGCTAAAAAAGCCAAATCAGGAATAAAAATGCTACGCTGTGTTGGCGAGAATAGCCATAATCCACGGTTTTCTCGGATCAAGGCGCGTGGTCCGCACATCACTCATTGGTGTTCGCCCTAGCATAGGGTACACTATGCTGATGATCTCAGCTGTTACAAGTCACACTCGGTAATACCTTATGCAGGTCCAATGCCTACAATTCAGGGTCGTCACCCTAATCTTCTCAGTATTCCCGGCGGGGGCATCACACGTCTTCATCTGTCCAAATACAGAAACCCCGGTGGGGATATCACGCGTTTTCATATGTCAAAGTACATATCCATGGCGGGGGTGTCATGCATTTTCCGTTGATGCACATGTCAGTGAAGATCAAGCAGAACCCCGGCGGGGGCATCACACATTCTCAAGCAGATCCCCGGCGGGGGTATCACGCATTTTCTGTTGATGCACACGTCAGTGAAGATCGAGCAGATCCCCGGTGGGGGTGTCACACATTTTCAATTGATGCATAAGTCAACGAAGGTCAAGCAACCTTGAAAGTTTGCCCAACAGGGATATTATCCGGTGATGTACATGTCAGCGAAATTCAGGCACCCCTGACAACACAAACTTTTGGCAGTAACTCCGACAAAACATTAATATGTCCTGGCGATACAAACTAGGAAGGATCAACCTCATCGGGGAGGACCGATGATGGAATATGTTATATACATCCCCAAACAGACAAGGCTACATACACACAGAGTCTCTTATACATGAGAGATACGTCTTCAGTATAAAGTCTGTATGAAGGATTCAAGACTTTGGTGATAACCCCAATGTGAACAATCCCAAAGATTCCTGGTAGCTGTGGATCGTACGTCCATGACAGTTCATCGGGCTACTTATCTATTGGTGTCCCCGGTAGAAGTAACAGGGAGCTGGCAATCTTCCCACCATGTTGGAGAACAATCCAACATAATATATGCATCATACATTTGCATAATGTTGCTGCACATGGCATCATGTTTATAATGTTGCATTTCAAGTGTCTAGGATTCTTTATCCCATCCATGCCATTGCATTGCATGAATATGATAAAGAGGGGCATCTGTAGACACACGAAATTTTCTACACACCTATCACTAACATTGTAGGAGGGCAGATTCGTCTTTCAGAGATAACCCTTGGAGATGATGCAGTTCAAATACCAGAAATTTTACCGGAGAGGACAGTTCTATCTCGGAGATAACCCCGAGACGCTCGATTCCTGTCCCAGAAACAACACTAGGAATAGCAGTGCTAACCTTGGAGATAACCCCAAGGAGTGCAGTTGCAGTTCCGGAGATAACCCCGGAAATGCTTGTTTTAAATGCATGCAATCAGCTTCAACCTCGGCACTCACATCGAGGCACTCAGTACAAGACCTGGAGATAACACTGGGAAGACAGGCACACCTCAGAGATAACCTTGAGGACCTTCAGTACTTGCAGCAGTCCAATCTTAGAGATAACCCTAAGTAACGTCTACTTTATCAGCCCAAATTAGAGATAACCCCGGTGAGGGATAAAATCATCATTTTGCCACCTCGATCCTACATCGTGCTGTCTCAACATCTCATACATACATTTTTATATAGCAATGTCCCACAAGAACCAAGGAGGTCCAATCCCGAATGACTACTACGCAAGGCAGCACACCGGATAGAATTTGAAGCTTGAAGACCGAGGGCATGGTCCCATCTTCCTGACTTCGTACAACCTCTAATCCTATGTCATGGCGTAGCTCTCGACAACGGTGGTCCAAAATAGGTCTTATACACCTCAATTAGATGTCCGGATTCCAATTCTGAAAGTTCGAGCGGACATCACAGTGCACGCGTGCACGTACTTCAAGACGGTGGGACCCGCGGTGACTGGGCCACCCCCGGCAGCCGCAGGTACACCTGCAACTCCCCCCTCTATAAATAGAGGGCTTGGGGTGGCCTCTTTATAAAGAGAAAAGGCGAGGAAGCCCTGTCCAATTTGCTCTGTACACACCCTAAACTGAGTGTTTTCTCATTTTAAACACTTGTGAGCTCACATATAGCTACTATTTTTACCGGTGGGTACCGAGTGTTCATCCACTTAAAGTTATAGAAGACTTCTTTGGCAGTCAACTATAAGCCTTCTTACACACTTTAACGCCTTTCTCTTCATCTTTGCACACATCATTCTTCACCTTGAGAGTCGTGTTGCGTGTGTATGCCCGGACTTCAGTCCGTGGTTTCATTTCAGTTTATATATATATATATATATATATAAACTTATATATATATATATATATATATATATATTAATATATGGACTAACATTATCGAGCTATGCCTCGATCAAGCCTAGACTTACGTCTGGAGCGTTTATTTGCTTTTGTATATATATATATATATATATATATATATTGAACTATGTGTCGAACTCTGTTCATTGAGCCTAGACTTACGTTTGGAGTGTTTATTTGCTTTCTTATATATATGAACTGTGTGTCGAACTCTATTCGATGAGCCTGGATTTTACATCCGGTGCATTTACTGCTTGTCGACGTCGGGATTTTTGGATGTCCCTTTCCGTTACTTGTTCTTTGGTGTTCTCATTTTAGGTGAGATTTGTTTGAAAAAACAAGTGAAAAAGGTCCGACATGTATAATGTTGACGATGGACTGTTAAGAGTCACCGGTTGGTTTTTTAAATGGTTGTACCAACACAACCGAGAAAAGGTTTCACATATGACCCCTTGATGTGACATCGCTATACTTGGTCGGTGAAACAAGAGATTCATTAGGGTCCGGGGACTTGGTTATGCGGGGGGAAGGTGTTAGGCACCCCCCGACATCCGTGTTTCCACGATGACCGCCTCTTTTCAAGAAACTATTATCTGAATGTGTGTGTGTATGGATCAATGTGCCGTTATTTGGAAGTAGTGCGAGGCCTCGTTCGAACCAATTTATGTAAAAATTCAGTTTTTAGCAAGATATAGCAATGATGTTTTATAAAAAGGTTTTTCAAACCCTTATGCTCAATAGTAATTGAGACCTTTTACACTCCCATTTTATTAAGTGCTTGGCTTGATTGATTTTATTTTACAGATGCGAAGCATCCGTACAAAAATAATGTACAAAATAATGCCGACTTCCTCGTGGTTATGGAAACCATCTGAGGAAATTCAGACACCGCAGAATAATTTACAAGCTGCTTACAGCTGAAAATGTCCATCATGGGAACCGAATCTAGATTCAATGGGATGAATCTGTGATCACATGATTCCTAGGCGCACAGAATACTGCAATTTATATGAAAGCGATAGCGGTATATATATAAAAAGTCGTAAAATATATATCTGACATGATCACCAAGCACGAAGCACTGCATGGGGATCAAAATGTAAATAAAGTCATAAAAATATCAACCGCCACTATGAGGAAACTCAGTAGGACAAAACGTAAATAAAGTCATAAATACGATCAATCGCCACGAAGGAACTCCAAAGCGGGACAAAATGTAAATAAAGCTATAAAAGCGATCAACTGCCACGAAGGAAACTCCAGGTAGGATGACTATATATATATATATATATATTCAAAAGCAATAAACGCACGGATATAAAATTTGGGCTCATCGTTGAGCGAGTTCGACAGCAGTATATATATATATATATATATATATATATATATATATATATATATATACAAAAGTAGAGTAAACGCATAGGATATAAAATCCGGGCTCATCGAATAGAAGTTAAGACCCACGGTCATATATATATAAATATATATATATATATAAAAGCAAGAGTAAACACACAGAATATAAAATCTAGGCTCATCGAGCAAAGTAGACCCAGTACATATATATATATATATATATATATATATATATATATATATATATATATATATATATACAAAAGCGAGTAAACGCCGAGGCATCAAGTCTCAGCTCATCGAACAAAGTTCGACACAGTTAATATATATAAATGTGTGTATATATATATATATATATATATATATATATATATATTAAAGCAAATAAACGCTCCAGACCAAAGTCTAGGCTCAATAGAGGCATAACTCGATAATGTTAGTCAATATATATGTAAATATATATACACTATATATATATATACATACTGAAATGAAACCACAGACTAAAGTCCGGGCAAAAGCTAGCAACACGACTCTCAATGTGTAGAAGGGTGTGTGCAGAGATGAAGAGAAAGACTCTAAAGTGTGTGAGAAGGCTTACAGCTGACTGCCAAAGAAGACTTCATTATCTTTAGAGTGGGTAAACACTAACTTTTATAGATACAAAAGGGCTATATATGAGCTCACAGGTGTTTAAAAGGGGAAAATACATTGCATGGGGTGAGTGCAGAGCAAATTGGGCAGGGCTTCCTCACCTTTTTCTCTTGCAAAATGGGCAGCCCAAGCCCTCTATTTATAGGCAATTTAGCCGCAGGTGTACCTACAGTTGAGCCTCAGGTGTACCAGAGGCAACCCGGGTTTTTCAGGTTGGGTCGTCTCGAAGTACGTGCACTCGGACACTGTAATTTCCACTCAAACTTTCATAAGTGCAATCTGGGCATCAGTTTGAGGTATACAGGACCTATTTCGGACTGCCGTTGTCGAGAGTTGTACGATGGCATGGGATTAGAGTTTGTACGAAGTCATTGAAGATGGGACGATGCCCTCCGGTCTTCAAGCTTCAACTTTCATCCGTTACCCCGCACAATAGTCACTCGGGATTGGTTAGTCTTGTGGGACATCATTGCGTAGAGATGTTGAGACGATGTGGCGTGGCATCGCATTGGCTAGATGATGATGTTGCCCCTCACCAGTGTTATCGCTGGATTGGGCTGATCAATCAGACGTTGCTCAGACTTCGCTGAGATTGGACTGCTGCAATTGTTGAAGGTCCTCATAGTTACCTTTGAGGTGTTCCTGTCTTCCCGATGTTATTATCGGGTTGGTACAGTGCATCTCGTTGTGAGCACCGAGATTGAAGCTGGTCGCATTTGAAACAAGCATTTCTTGGGTTATCGCCGAAACTGCATTCCTTGGGGTTATCACCAAGGTTGGTGGCTATTCGCATGGTTGGGACTGAGACTGGATACCTCGGGGTTATCTCCAAGATTAATCGGTCTTCTTCGGTGTGTGTTCCGATATTGGATCTGCATGTCTCAAGGTTACATTCGAGGTTGGAATTGTTACTCCCAGAATGTGATCCGGGGTTGATGCTGAACTTCCGGTAGTATCCGGTATGGATTTGGATTGTCTTTCAGGGTTCTCTCTTAAAAGACGAATCTGTCCTCCTGCAATGTTAGTGACAGTAGTATAGAAAATTTCAAGTGTCTACAGATGCCCCTCTTTATCATACTCATGCATGGCGATGCATGGGAAGGATAAAGAATCCTAGACACTTGAAACGTAATAAGACAAACATGGTACTATAGATAGCAACATAATGCAAATGTATGATGCGTGTGTATGGGGTTGTAGCCCAACACACTGGGGATGATTGCTGGCTCCCTGTTGCTTCGACTGGGGATTGGCAATGCTGACCAGATTTGATGTGTAAGCCAAATTTGTTAGGATGCTGATGTTGGAGTTATCACCAAATTCCTGTGTCTTTGATTACGACTTGATCCTGAAGATGTACCTCTTATGTGTAAGAGATCTATGGGGATAAAGCTTGATCTGTTTGAGGATGTGTATAACATATTCCATCATCTATCCTCTTTGATAACATTGACTTTTCTGGTTAGTATCGCCAGAGTATGTCAAGATCCCGTTGGATTTACTGCCAACAGCAAATGTTATCAGGGATGTCTAACCTTCGTCGACGTGTGAATCAACGGCTAAAACTCTGTGGGTAGATTGTCAAGGTTGCTTGACATCCGTTGTCGTGTAGATCACCGAAACATTGCGTTGTGACCCCCGCCGGGGATATGCTGGGGAATACGAGCATTCGGGTGTGAAAACCTCGAATAGCTCTAGAGCTCTAATAGGTTTAATCACTATCGGCTGAAATAACGTCAAGGCTGCTTGACCTTTGCTGATTTGTGTGTCAACGGATGAGCATGTGTTGTTACTCCCGCCGGAGATATACGTTGTAACCCTCGTCGGGGACTCACGTTGTAACCCCCGTCGGGGACTCACGTAGGGTAACTACCCGGAGTTGGCGGCATCAGACCGGTATAAAGTATTTCCGTATGTGATTTGTGACAACTGAGATCATCGGCAGGGTATACCTTGTGTTCAGGTGACTACCAATGAGTGATGTACAGATTCAAAGTCTCATTTGAGAAGACCAGGATTGTATCTTTGTTTTGCTTTCGCTCAATGCGTGGCATTTTATTCTGATTTGACCTTTCTAGTCCGCAAGAACTCCTTTGCAACTCAATCGACCAATGGAGGGGTGGGACCCACATAAGTGTCGCGGTGCACTACTGCTTGCGGCATGAGATGAGCCCTATGACCAATCACGGATGATAAATTCCAGCAGGTTGGTCTCACAAATCATTTTCAGCTTGTCGCGCGAAGGAAAATCAGTGAGCCTCTTTCAGATCTGCTGAGTTCGGGTTATTTTCTGCAAATTCTATCACCGTACAAGTGTTCTACACTATCCTGGTAACGTATGCATGTATTTTTTCCAGTTTTTATCCGTTGGATTGTGAGTTATCGTATGAAATGCATCTAAACACATAGTAGTGATTATGTATGCACAAATGACTTTATAAAAAATATTCAACATAGTAAATGTTAGTATTAAACCATCTGTGAACATAATAATGTGAAAAAATTTGACTTTTGAGACGGTCAATTGGCACCTTTTCTCGCTATTTTTGTCTATTTGAGGTCCAATGAGCAAAAGGTAGCAAGGCAAAGTACTCCTAGTATTGAGGTTGGCCTTATGCATGATGATTTTGATTTTTAATGCATATATTATGTATATGACTTTGGGGCAGGTGTTCTACGGAATGTCCACCTAGACATGCCTATGTGCATGTGGATAGTCCTATTTTCAAAGGGGACTATGGCAAAAAAAATTCAAAATGTAGGCATTGGGTAGTCATGCATTTTAACTATATTGTATGTTAAAGTAAATGCATGCATGCATATAGACATAAATGCATTCTTGAAAGCTCCAGGTAAGGAAATACCACACCCTTTCTGAGGTGATTTGGAGACTTGTTATCCAGATATTTATGGATCCGGATCAGCCGAGCAGTTCTCACAGGACCACTTTTGGCATACGGCGGAGGGCTTCCGAAGTGCCTCGTCCCCATTCTGTTAGACAACCTCGTCGGTTGGTGGAGGTCGTGATTCGTCCTGTCCGGGTAGACGTGCCAGACGTTGAGGACGAGGAGGCAGATATTCCAATTGAGGTTCCCGCTCCTACTACACATGTCCCTCATAGGGATCTCCCGAGTATTCAGGTGGCAAACCCAGAGCTGCTGGGTGATTTGAGCAGACATCCATCAATGTATTTGCATGCTAACGAGGTATGGCGTTAGACTTTGATCTTCCTTTTTTCCTATCGATAAGGATTAAAGGGTTCTGATGTTGATCTGCATTTTATGCGGAGTTCACGGTTTTACTGACCTCGAGGAATCGGTTCAAGATTCACTCCATGTACCAGGCGCTTCATCCTAACTATAGAGCAGTAGTGCATGAGTGAGGATTCGGGGCATTCTTCTCCATCCTTCCCCGTTGTTGTCCCTGGGGTTACCTTAGGGCATTATCTAAGTGATGGTTTCATCAGACTCAGTCACTCCATCTGCTGGATTGCGAGGTGATGATGACGCCTATGGATTGGCGATTTATCACAGGTATGGAGTTTAGAGGGGAGCCAGTGCCTTGTATAGCGAATATTACCCCTACTGCCGTCAGATCCTTATTAGGAGTTTCGACGGAGGCGCTCAAAGGCAGGACTGTCCATTCAGGTCCTTTGAGCGTAGATGCTATGAGTGGGCTTTTGAGTGAGCCCATGCCTGATGATGTCAGAATTAGGGATCGCGTTCTGCGGCGATTGTTCCTGATGATCATTCGAGGCTGCTTCATAGCAGATAACTCTTCTACGACATCCTTTACTTTGATCAGTGCCACACGTGATGTGGACCGTATTGGAGAGTATGATTGGGGCTCCAATACCTTTGTCTATTTCCTCCGGGGCATGCATATGCGCTCACAGGGTTTGACCGAGGCTTGGCTAGGATTTTACCCATTTCTGCTGGTGATTATTTCTCTTGTCTTTTCCCATTCATATGTGAAGAGTGTTTACTGATAGCAGATGTTTTGCCATTGTGTTGGCAGTTTTGGGCCTATGAGAGGCTCCCATGTTTGCATCCTGTGAGTTTGTTAGGTTAAGATACCTATCCACGAGGACGACGATGGCACCATTCTATTTTGGCAGAGGTCCTTGTAGGTGAGGGATTCACTCACTGCCGTATACAACTGGAGTTGCTGACAACTGACACCATTACATGGATTCCTTATTCAAGGGAACACTTGACCATCGGCTTTGAGGATGGACACCCGACTAGAGTCGAGTATTTGATTTCCACCTGGAGAGTTCCTCTCTTCACAGATGGAGGCTGGGAGCTCTATTTAGGAGAGCGTGCTATTAGGAGCACCATATGGAAGATCCGTATATCGATCTTGCCTCCTGTCAGGCGTCATTGGCCCGTATCACAGTCACCCATCATTGATATCCCATTGTTGGGGGTTGACGGTTTTGCATTGTCAGAAGGTCCATGTACTCAGAAGATGTTCCAACGGTGGTGGTCCCCTCGCACTATTGGAGCCCAATCCCGCGCCACTCAGATCATGGGGGATATGGTTCCAGGATCCGTGATGATGACGGATTGGGTAGCTTGTGTTCGAGCTCCGACTCATACGACCCAGATTGATAGTTTGACCCGACAGTTGGACCAGACACATATTTATCCGGCATTTGGGCAGAGATCCAGCAGAGGCGGAGTCATTTGTTCCTTCCAGCTCAGGCGCTGGCCCCTCAGATGACCCATTCAGTTTTGCCGATGCAGATCCTCCTCTTTATAGGCCTGACATCCCTGTTGACAGAAATCCAGTGACTTAGGAGGAGTTACATCAGGTGGACAGGATTGATGATGTGGACATCGACACCATGGTCTTCTTCTGATATGTATTCTTGTTATATCTTTTGATAGGCCTCTGTTAGATATTGGGTGGCTGTACCCCATTCTCGCTATATCTATTGATAGGCCTCTGTTAGTATTAGGGCATCTGTGCCCCATTTCCCTATATTTGTAGCTGTATAGAGATGATGTATTAGATGATGATATACTTAGGAATGTATGCACAGTTTTTCTATTCCCTATATCATATTGCCATTCATTATCTGTTATGCATGTATCAGGTTATGCATACGTATTGTTAGGTTTGTAATATTCATAACGTAATCAAATTGCATAATTAATCGGAAGCGTGTAAAATCAGAGTTTAAAAAAAAATTTACAAACCATATACCCGGATCATCCTTTATGCATAATTATTAATTAAACGAAAAGATAAAGAATAAATCATACCCTTGAAGATCGAGCTTCCTCAGGTACAAGTTCACCTCCAAATCCTTTCGCGTTCAATCTTGAATCCACCGGGTTTGGTTCCTTCCTTTGATCAACGTTAGCCACCCAAATGTTTGGCCTCTAGAGGTGATCCACCAAGAAAGATAAAGATTCAAGAAGATGGGTGTTTATGGCTCAAACCCTAGTTTTTCCTATCTCTATAGAAAAAGGGTACTCTCCAACAAATTGGAATTATTACGTTGTAAAAGTCAACAACCCATACAACCCATAATAAGACTCCTCTTATTTATAGATGTGGGCAACCCACCTTAACAATTAAGGAATTGGGTTTTAATTAATTAATTCTTTTAATTAATTAAGCTCCCTAATCTTATTAGGGATAATTAATTAAACTCCTTTAACTAATTTTCCTTCCTAATCCAATTAGGAATAAATGAGAGTACTTATATTAAATTAATTCCTAAACTCTTTTAGAAATTAAAATAATAATAATTGTAATAATATTAATAAGACTCCTCTTATTAATTTATATTTAATATTTCTAAAATATTAAATAATAAATATTAAGCTATTTAATTTATTCTATCACCATAGATTAAATTAAATATACTTAATATATTATTACGATTATGCCATTAACTTCTTAAATAATTATTCTTCCTTTTTTATGGTGTGACCCTTTAGGTTCTCCATATATAAATAGGTTGTGAATAAATCAATTAGAACAATTCTAATCTTATTTAAATAAATAAATTAAACAATTAATTTATTTAAATAATATTTATTCTACAATAGGGATAAGCCTCCTAGCGATCAACGACTTTCCAGGATAATATAGATTTCAACATTAATCATTAAAGAACCTTTGAGTAGATAGTTATGTGCACAATTCAATCCTTCCACCATACAATGTCCCAATTAAATATAAGACATGGAATTCTTGTCAAGTCTTATTTTATTTAATTATATGTATTTCGACTCTTAAATGCACAACTCAAATAATGCAAATTAGAAACTCCTTTCTAATTTCATTTCGCTTTGCCAAGGACTCTTTGGGTTGTCATTTATCGAATCACATAGGACATTTCTCTTCTTTTTTATAGAAGTGGTAGATTCTTTATTGATCATACATTATCTCCATGTACAACTTATTATACCCAAGCATACCCTTTGATATACCCTAAGGGTCTTAAGGAATAAGTCAAAGTATAACTCATCATACACAAGATACTATGATGATCTCAAGTCCAAAGATTACTTGTACTACTATCACTACTGAGAATTCCTATTGACAGCAAATAAAACTCCATTAGGTATTCCTTAGCGAGCCACGTTCAGTGAACTTATTCTCTAATAAGCACCTACATACTTGCTTTAGTGTCTCCACACAAATGATCATGAGATCAATCATCCTCATCCAATGAGCAAGCAACGTATGTACCAATCTATCCGGATTCACTAATCCCCAATTTAGTAATCCAATGATTGGGAACTATTTTAGTTTTAAGCTTTCTATGAATTTAGATCTCATTAGAATGATCATCATCATTATTCTAAAAGCATTGCTTAAAACTATGGGTTTATCACATATTATAAAACAGCGTCATGTAGATAATTAAAAGCCTTTAATAAATTAATACTTTTTATTAATAAATGAATAAGATTGTTACAAAGTATATGCTTTATCATCAAACATGATTGGCTTGTGTGCATACTACTTTCAATCTCCCACTTGCACTAAAGCCAATCGTCATGGTATCTTATACTCTTCTTCTCTAAGTGGACGATTATCCCTCTGTTGGATAAGCTTTAGTTAATGGATATGTAATGTTGTTTATGAGAGTCCACTATCTCTATAGTGATTTCCCATCTTTCAATGATTCTTATAATCAAATGAAAGTGCCACAACACATGTTTAGTGTGAGACCCCAGATTTTATCAATAAAGATTTAAATTTTGACGAAATAATTTTTAATATTATGGTGTGAATTTGAGATAATATTATAGTTGTGGGTAGTATTTATAAATTTTGCAAAAGTATGCAAGTAGTTATATTATATTCGATTGGTGGGGAATATTCGGTTTAAGGGGAATATTAATAACTACTCAATCATTGGTGGACCCATAATGTAATTATCATCGGATTGAGAAAACGACAAAAATATTTTATTGAAATAACGGCGGAAGTTTTACTGGTTGATCTTGTTGAACTACTCGGTAGTAAAAGTACAAGAATACATGTGGTTGCATAAGTAGCAATACCGGTATTGATTATTGATGCTTATGTGAGAAGTCACTCGGTTTGATTCCATTATTGTGCGTGAATTATTATAACGATAATGACTTTTTGTTTTATTCAGTATTATTAACGTAATAAAAAGCGAAACATCTTTATATATAAAATGAATACTTTATTAAAGTTATTTTATAAATAAAATATATTATATTTTATTACGCATAGTGTTGTATAGTGTTTTGCATAGTGTTTTTGCATAGTATTGCATAGTATTTGCATAGTAAAATATTTTTATATAAATAGAATATATTATATTTTATTTAAAAGATTTTTCTTTAAATATGGACCGTCGATTAAAGTAAATCAATCTGGACCGTTCATGGATTAATTTACTATGCATTCCATTTTCCTATAAATAGAAGCTCATTCCTTCATTATTTTCTTACTTAATTCATTGAAACTCTAGAGAGAGAAATTATAGAGAGAAGCTATAGAGAGAAAATTATAGAAAGAAGAAGAGTATTCGCTACTTCACTACTTCTATATTCGGTTCTTTTACGGTAAGGGTGTTATTCTTTCTTCTTGAAGAGAACTTCGTTATTCCATTCACTATTATTACATTGGAATAACTTTGTAAAAGTGGTATACCCTATATATAACTCAGATACGCCAGTGATACCCTATACTTGGTGAAATCCTTATGTTATTCCATTGCTTATTATTCATTGGAATAACTTTGTGTCATGATTTACCTATACTTGGTGACATTCTTCTATTATTCTCATTGGAACATCCATGCGTGTGTTTTACACCGGACTGGTTAAAAATCTTTATCATACATTGGAATATCCTATCTCGTGTGTTTTACACCGGATCCGGTTCCATCTTTATTATTCTCATTGGAATATCTCGCTCGGTGTGAATTTCACACGACTGGTTAGATTATTATTATTATGTGGAATAACTTTGTCTCATGCGCAATACCGCATGCATGGTGATTTCTTTTGTTATTCCATTCTTTATTATACCCGGTTGGTTAAAACTTTGACTTCTATACTCCATGAAATTAGTAGAACATCCTTGATATTTGCGTTTCATCCAAAGATCTTTTCATGGAAATATTCTTCCGATCATTCTTGAATTTTACTCTACTTAAACAAAGATCATGTTGACAATTTAGGACGTTAATAATTCATGGATTAAATAATTCTTGAACTTGTTTTATTGAATTATTATGTCATTGTCATCATCCTCATGTTATATTATGTTATCTTTGGCTTACGTGCATAGATGAACTTAGTATGATTATGACCGAGGATCATTAAGTATAATCATGACTTGATATAAATGATGTGACAAAAGTCCTCGGTGGCTTCTGTAATGCGATGATGGATAGTTTTTGGTATGATTATGACCGGGGTGATTCGGTATAGTCATGACCATTGATAATTTGATGAAAATCCTTGGACAGTGGTGCGGGGATGATTAGATGTGGTGGTTTATTTATTAAGATGAGTCTCAAATGATAAAAATTGATGAAAACCTTTAAAACCTAAAAGATAGTAGACTTTATTCTCTACTTGACTCTTTTAATGGATTGCTTATTCATTGCAGATTAAACCGGTTGTCTATTGTATTTTATCGGTTTTAACATTGTTGAAGGCTAATGATAATTTATTCTCGCATTATCTTAGTCATAATATTTCTTCTTGGGCTAGTTGAGCTCACCCTTTCTTTCATTGTTCTCTTCAGTGAAATGAGAACATAGTCGGGACGAAGTGGGGGAGCGAAGTAATGGTCCGGAGGATAGCATTAGTAGTCCTCACTATTACGTGAAATAGTGTGATAATAGTTGTAATGAGGACTCCTTTTGAGTTTGTATAATATCTAGTAGACAATATTTGTATTCAAACTCACGATTTTATGTCGTATGTACCTACAGATTAGGTTAGTAAGTTGTATTTGAATTTATGTACCATGTAAGTGGCGACCCAAGATGGGTGACGATACCTAATTTTTGGGGGCGCCGCGGTTGGTATCGAGCTTAGGGATATGATCCCCGGCTAAGATATGAGAATAGTACTAGGAGGGGAGAGCGGGAATTCTTTTCGCTAGTATGACCTACCTAAGTTTATTTGGTATTTGATTGGTCACGTAGTATAGTGATAATATGTTGCATGTTAATTAACCCTTGTTTTGTGACGGTGTTTGTATTTAGATGTTGTGAATAGGGCTCGGTTATTGGAGCGTGATAATGAGTCAGCTCAACCAAAAGGTAACGACCAACAACACGATAATAATCATATCTAGGTGGTAACGACCATCGAACAATGATGACCATCGTGGGAGAAATTATCATGCCAAGAATGGTAAACACTTGGTGGTAATCATGGCCAAGATAATAGAAGTGGAAATTTCAAGAAGAGAAGGTCATTTAGCTCGATTTTGTCGTGCACCAAAGTCAAGTCCAATTTGGGACGGTGGCACCAAAGGCGGATACTGGATAAAACAAAGTCGGTGGGTTTCATGAAGAGCGTTTTCATGACTTCTTAAAAAAGCAAGTGACTCGAGCGAAGTTAGCACGGGTTAGTTAATTATAAATTCTTGCGAAGTCTATACCTTATAAGATACCCGGTTCTACCCATTATTTTATCTCGCTTGCTTTGCGTTCAACATTTAAATTTGACTCAAGAAATTAGACTTTGATTTATCTATTGAAACTTCGTTGGGAGAAACCTTCGTTACCTCCACTTTGTTTATTAATCTTGTTGTTTCAAATAAACACTTTCACGTTACCGTCGATCTTATCTCTTTGAAAATACTTGCCTTTGAGGTAATTTTTGAAAACGATTGATTAACTACTCATTATTCTTTTGTAAGGTTGTTAGCTTTTCATATTCCTAACCAACTTTGTTTACTAATTCAAAGTAACCAAAACCTAAAATTAATCATTGTCATATCAAGCCATAAGTAAAGAGCCCCGAACCTTTCGTTGTTGACTTTCTTGTGTGGAATGCACCAAAGGCGGGACTTTTCTCAGAGGCTTACATCGTGAATGAAGATGGCAAGTTTATAGGTATCATTGTGAGGTGCTATCTAGGTTAAGGGATAGAAGTCACAGTTGGTATCAATGTGACGTATTATCCAAGTCTTGGATGAGAGTCACAGTTTTGAATGATATTTCTATTATTAATAAATTTCTGGCGTATTCATGAAGACTTCTTAGCCTACTTAGAGCGTGAAATCGAATTTTGTATTGACCCCAGTACAAAAACCCATTTCTTAAACCCTCAAATATTTCTTCAACTAAAATGAGCAGCTTTACGTGGTTTATGATGAAAGTCATAATAAAAGCATTGGACTAATGAAAATCATGGGTATATGAAGTATTAGTAAGTTTTATGATGAGTTATGTTGGTTAGTATGTGAAAACATGAAAGTTTCTTAGAAATCACAAAGAGTTGAAAATCAGATTTTGGTGAAAAGCGTAACATGAAATTCAATAGACCATATCTCCTATTATATTTTGAATTTTGAATGTGGTCAAGTCCTAGAGTTAGATCTATGAGTTACCTAACTAATCCAAGTGGAATTACTGGAAAAGGTGTTGTAGATTTTTGTGTGGACTGATTTTAGCAAAGGAGGCCAAAGCTGTAAATTTCAAAATGCTACTGCCCAGAAACTTTAAGGGGCTGTTTTGGCCACTTAAATTATGAGAAAAATTCTGGCCTTTTGGGACATGAAGGTATGTGGTATAAAGTATCTCCTGTCCAAAAATGAGCTCATTTCGACTTAAAATGAACAAGTTATGACTATTTCAATATTTAGGTTTTTCGATTTGAAAAACGCTATAACCTGGAGTTCTATAACTCCGATGACCATGAAATTTAAACTAGAAGCTCACGTTAACATGTGTAAGGTCCTGCCAAGATTTGGGAATTTTGGAGTTAAACTTGAGGTAGCTAATTTCTTAAGGAATTAATTAGAAATTGATTTTGAAAAATAGTAAATGAATTTTAAAAATTCGAGAAAAATATATTTTCATCATGGGACTATATTATGCTAAATCCCAGAAAAGAAATATTTTTGGGACTGATTTGGTATTTTTCATGAAAATAGTTTAGTTCTGAACATATGAGTTAAATATGTTATGTGAAGTAACAAAGTTGAAAATAGGATATTATGGCTAGAGAATCTATATAGAGTATATGTATATTTTTTGAGAGATTTGATAATTGGTGATGATATCTTATGAGTATGGCATTTTGAATGATTAAATGCATTATATGGTAAAAGCGTAAACAATTAAGATAAATTGTTTATAAATTTAAGAAATGATTAAAATATTGTTATAATATTAATAATATTAGATTATGAGATTATTAAGTGATTGATAACATGGGGATATTCTTGAATCTGGATAAATTATATTATAAATGTTTAATATTTATCCTTTATCTCATTTGATTGATTCTTTATATCATTATCCTCATGCTTATATTATGTTGAAAGTCATTTGTGGCTGTAGAGTGCATAGATGGACTTGGTATGATTATGACCTGAGGATTGTTTTAAGTATAATCATAAAGTAATAAAAAAACACAATTATCTTTGGTAGTAGTGTATGGATAATTTGTGGTCGTGATATTAATGAATACACAATTATCTTTGGTAGTAGTGCATGGATAATTTGTGGTCGTGATCTTAATGAATACACAATTATCTTTGGTAGTAGTGCATGGATAATTTGTGGTCGTGATACTAATGAATACACGATTATCTTTTTTGCCGTAGTGCATGGATAATTTATGGTCGCGGATCTTAATGAATACACAATTATCTTTGGTAGTAGTGCATGGATAATTTGTGGTCGTGATACTAATGAATACACGATTATCTTTTGGTAGTAGTGCATGGATAATTTGTGGTCGTGATACTAATGAATACACGATTATCTTTGGTAGTAGTGCATGGATAATTCGTGGTCGTGATACTAATGAATATCCTTGGCTCGATAAGTGCGGGGATGATTCGATGATATGGATTAATTATTGAAATTTGAGTCTCGTGAATGAAATATTAATTCATGGATGTGGTAAAAGTCATCTTTGGTAGTAGTGCATTGATAGACTTGGTATGATTATGACCACGGATTATTCGGTATAATCATGATAGTAATTGAAAACACTTAATATCCTTAGCCAGTAGTGCATGGATAATTCATGGTTGTGATACTATTAAGCTGAGTCTCAGTATTATTGGTTTTCTAGTTATATATCTTTGGCCTGTAGTGCAAAGATGAATTGTTAATAAATATCTTTGGCCTATAGTGCAAAGATGAATTGTTAATGAATATCTTTGGTAGGATTTAAAGATAAACTTAATATTTTCAACGATAAAGGTATTCAAGGTATCCTCACCTCTTTATCATATCAGTATCGTACCCTAATTTCGAGGGCTTAAATTCCATAAGGAGGGAGATTGTGAGACCCCAGATTTTATCAATAAAGATTTAAATTTTGATTTGAAATAATTTTAATATTATGGTGTGAATTTGAGATAATATTATAGTTGTGGGTAGTATTTATAAATTTTGCAAAGTATGCAAGTAGTTATATTATATTCGATTGGTGGGAATATTCGGTTTAGCGAGGGAATATTCGATAACTACTCAATCATTGGTGGACCTACAATGTAAATTATTGTCGGATTGAAAACGACAAAAATATTTTATTGAAATAACGGCGGAAGTTTTACCGTTGATCTTTGTTGAACTACTCGGTAGTAAAAGTACGAGAATACATGTGGTTGCATAGTAGCACTACCGGTATTGATTATTGATGCTTATGTGAGAAGTCACTCGGTTTGATTCCATTATTGTCATAATAATTATTATAACGATAATGACTTTTTTGTTTTATTCAGTATTATTAACGTAATAAAAGCGAAACATCTTTTTATATAAAATAGAATACTTTATTAAAGTTATTTTATAAATAAAATATATTATATTTTATTATGCATAGTGTTGTATAGTGTTTTGCATAGTGTTTTGCATAGTATTGCATAGTATTTGCATAGTAAAATATTTTTATATAAATAGAATATATTATATTTTATTTAAAAGATTTTTCTTTAAATATGGACCACCGATTAAAGTAAATCAACTGGACCGTTCATGGATTAGTTACTTATGCATTCCATTTTCCTATAAATAGAAGCTCATTCCTTCATTATTTTCTTACTTAATTCATTGAAACTCTAGAGAGAAATTATAGAGAGAAGCTATAGAGAGAAAATTATAGAAAGAAGAAGAGTATTCTCGCTACTTCACTACTTCTATATTCAGGTTCTTTTTACGGTAAGGGGTGTTATTCTTTCTTCTTGAAGAGAACTTACATTATTCCATTCACTATTATTATTCATTGGAATAACTTTTGTAAAAGTGGCATACCCTATACATAACCTCAGATACGCAGATACCCTATACTTGGTGAAATCCTTATGTTATTCCATTGCTTATTATTTCATTGAATAACTCAGATATGCCATTTACCTATACTTGGTGACATTCTTCTATTATTCTGTTGGAACATCCCGAACATGCATGTGTTTTACACCTAGGACTCGGGTTAAAATCTTTATCATTCTCATTGGAATATCCTATCTCATGTGTTTTACACCGGATCCGGTTCCATCTTTATTATTACTGTTGGAATATCCACGCTTGGGTGTGAATTTCACGATTTCGTTCCGTTATTATTATTATGTTGGAATAACTCCGTCATGCGCAAGCACCGCATGCATGGTGATTTCTTTTGTTATTCCATTCTTTATTATACCCGGTTAGTTAAAACTTTGACTTCTATACTCCATGAAATTAGTAGAACATCCTTGATATTTGCGTTTCATCCAAAGATCTTTTCATGGAAATATTCTTCCGATCATTCTTGAATTTTACTCTCTAAAACAAAGATCATGTTGACAATTTAGGCGTTAATAATTCATGGATTAAATAATTCTTGAACTTGTTTTATTGAATTATTATGTCATTGTCATCATCCTCATGTTATATTATGTTATCTTTGGCTTACGTGCATAGATGAACTTAGTATGATTATGACCGAGGATCATTCGGTATAATCATGACTTGATATAAATGATGTGACAAAAGTCCTCGAAAGTATTCTGTAATGCGTTGATGGATAGTTTTGGTATGATTATGACCGGGGTGATTCGGTATAGTCATGACCATTGATAATTTGATGAAAATCCTCGACCGTAGTATGCAGGGGATGATTAGATGTGGTGGTTTATTTATTAAGATGAGTCTCAATGATAAAAATTGATGAAAACCTTTTAAAACCTAAAAGATAGTAGACTTTATTCTCTACTTGACTCTTTTAATGGATTGCTTATTCCAGCTGCAGATTAAACCGGTTGTCTATTGTATTTTATCGGTTTAACATATTTGAAGGCTAATGATAATTTATTCTCGCATTATCTTAGTCATAATATTTCTTCATTGGGCTAGTTGAGCTCACCCTTTCTTTCATTGTTCTCTTGTGAAATGAGAACATATTGGACGAAGTCGGGAACGAAGTAATGGTCCGAGAGGATAGCATTAGTAGTCCTCACTATTACGTGAAATAGTGTGATAATAGTTGTAATGAGGACTCCTTTTGAGTTTGTATAATATCTAGTAGACAATATTTGTATTCAAACTCTCGATTTATGTCGTATTGTATACCTACGCTTAGGTTAGTAAGTTGTATTTGAATTTATGTACCATGTAAGTGGCGACCCAAGATGGGTGACGTATACCTAATTTTGGGGCGCCACATTTAGATCCAAGATGAGACTTTAGAACTATTCCTAGTTCTCATCGTAATGAACTTTTAATCCAAACAATCAACTTGGCAGCCTTCATTTATAGCTATTTACTTTGTCTTTATCACTAAACCAAAGAACTCTTTTCTTTATTGCTTTTGAACCTTTCCAATTCAATCGCACTCCTTGCTCAAGATAACGCTTTACCTTAAAGTGGATTTTTTTACCTTCGTCTTAGTGCATGCGAAAAACTTGAGTGCTGTTAAGCCCTCTAGTTTTAATTCGGACCCATCATGTATGATCACATCCTTAGTCTTTGGTTAAGAACTTAAGATGTTTTTCAACGACTCATAGTGAACTTCTCCGAATATGGTGATCAACATCGGTCTCGATATTTCATTGCATACATGATAGTCACTCATGCGACCTCTCTTTCGTGAGTCTGTGGGGACTATTAAGAGATACACTCCATAGCTCATCGACATGAGACATCTCTTGGAGTTTGCCATGCTAAACGACTTTAGCATCAAATGAATATACGTTCCTTGGGTTAAGTCGAGCATCCTCTTAAATCTATCTGTATAGATTTTATCCCCAATTGAGATACTCTTCCCAAACAATTCATGGAGGAATATTTAGACAACTTTATCATTACTGATTGTAGCATTAGTATGTAATTCCTCATCCGTAGTATATCAACATATAATACTAGAAATTTCACGACGCTCCCACTGACCCTTTTGTACACACTAGAACTCTTACCTCATCGTATGTAACTGGATCATCATCTTCTATGATGTGTACCTCATCATCATCATCCATGATGAATCCATACCTCCTAGGTATCTTTGGTACTATTCCAGATTTACGATTAAGTTGTGGTACAATAGGTCTATCTACAGGTTCCTCTTATTTGACTTATAGTATTTTGTGGTTCTTGAACTTTTCAAGATCTATTATCCTCCCACTAGCCCCTTCAATGATAAACACCTTTATCTTAGAAGGCAGCGTGTTTCGTAACAAACACCTTTTGCTAAGTAGAATTATAGAACATATACCCTAAACTTACTTTAGGATGTCCCACAAATCTGTACATGTCAAATCTTGTCCCAAGCTTATCCTTTGAAACCTTTTCACATAAGTTGGACAACCCCTTATCTTAACATACTTAAGATTAGGAATCCTCCCTGTCCATAACTTTTATGGAGTCTTGAAATGGATTTTGAGGTTACCTTTTCGTAGATATGCAGCCATTTCTAGGACATGACCCTAGAAGGATACTGGAATGTCGGTAAAATCATTATGGACCGCACCATGTCCAACAAGGTACGATTTTTCCATTCAAATACATCAATCAATTATTGCGTATCAGGAGGCGTCCATTATGAGAAAACCATTTAAGATGATCTAGAAACTTATTGCACAAGTATTTATTCCTTGATCTAATCAAAGAATCTTAATACTTTGCCAATTTGTTTCATTTCTGAATTCTTTGAACCTTTCAAATAATTCACAATTGTATTTCAGCAAATACACACATTCAACTCTTTGAATGATCATCTCCTTTTTCTTACACTAATTTGTTCAATATGCAAAATTATTTTCATGTAAGTCAAGTATACAAAATTTATTAAGTAATATTTCAGTTCTATACAAAATATTATTATTATAAATAGAACAACAATTGTTCTTAATTATAATACCAAAGATTTCATTGTCCAACAATAAAATGGAAATAATATTTTTAACAAGAACTGGAATACAATAACAACTTATTGACTTAATAGATTTGCCCGTAGGCATTGCTAAACTATAAGTTTCTATGGCTAATGTAGCAACCTTTGTTACATTTCCCGCATATAGGATTACTTATATTTGTTTAACTTTCTACTTCTGCTTGGTCCCTTCATAAATCTATATTTATGATAACCAAAATCGGTATCCAATACCCAAGTAGAACCTTGACTTAAAGAAAAATTTATTTTAAATCTTGAACAAAATTGTATTGTAACCGAAACTTCACTAAGCTTCTTTGGTTAGCCTCTGCAAGATGCTTCTCGCAGTTTCTTTCCAGTGTCCAGGCTTATTGCAGTGGAAGCAAACTCCTTTGCTATCCGTTTTGTTCTTATTATCCTTTGTTTATGCCTTTTCATTTACCTTCTTTGAATCGTTCTTCTTTCGAGAAGATCCTTTGGCCCTTACCAAGAAGACTTGGTTTTCTTGGTTGGAAAGTGACTCTCAACATTTTTCAATATGTTAAGCAAATCAAAGGCGATATCTAGCTTGTTTATATGAAAATTCACAACAATTGTGAAAGGAGTAAAGGGAGTGAGTGCAAGATCAAATCTTGGCTCAACTCTCCATCCATGACAAAAGTTGTTGTCTAATTGATCAATCAAATTGATAATGTTAAGGACTTTTTATGCATCTTATAGTGCCATTGGCCATTCTAGATCGGAAGAGCTCCTTAGATATCTCGATATCTATCGCCTTACCTTCCTCACCATCAACTACTTGATGTGCGGGAATATAGTAGGAGCATCCATAGTTTTCATCGTGCAAGCTCATTACTCATGGATGCGAGCATGATGATCGAGCCAATTGTGCATCATTTTGCCACTTTCTAAAAGTAGCAATCTCTTCCTCAGAGGCATTATGCGCAACCATTGCGAGGAGAGGCGATTAAGGACATATAAGATAGCTTTTTCATTTATGAGAACTATTTTCAAATTTCTTAACCAATCCGTTTAATTACATGCGGTTAATTTAGCATCTAATATGCTTCAGCGATGATAGTAATTAAGACATTGTAAAATTTTGTAAATGAATTTGTATTTAACAACATTTTAACATACATTCTTTTATTAATTACCAAAATAAATTAGGTCTTGTTTTAAATTGGTATCTCCCACTATTTTCTTCAAACTATATTACCCTCACTTATATAGTTCGGCAAAATCTAATTAAAGATTTGCTAGTGAGAATAAGGATCCCATTTCAAATGTATATAGCCTTGTGGTGACACAACAAACTATATATAAATAAATAGGTAGACAACTTTTGTCAATTACATCAACTATGCAACTCCTTGTATTTTGCCTCTTAGATTATTTTGATCAAGTGGTGGCACATCCGAATCAAAATTATCCAAGTTAAGTCCGACCTAGCACTCCATATATTCAAAAAAGAAAAATATCATCCTTGTGGTGACACAACAAAACAATATTGTTCAATTTTCTTTATAAGCATCAAATGTGATAAATTAACATCTTAAATACTTAATACTTGCCTTGTGGTGACACAACAAACTCATATTAAATATTTAATACTCTATTAATTTTATCATGCTAGAAGGCGACGTTCGATATTCCAAATATCTTTGAACGCTTAGGACTTAATATAAAAATTTGAGGTTTTGTTATTAATTTGTCTCATCTTGTTTAGCGCTGCATTTGCATATATATATATAAAATACGCAATATATTAATTAACATGCGAAGCATGTTTGCATAATATATAATATATATATAGTATAGCATGCACATATAGAATACTATATTCTACCCGGATTAATTATGGACTTTTATTCTAGTTTGGTTCACTAGAGCCACCAAGTGAACCAAAAGGTAAAACCCTAGGGGTGCAAGAAATAATATTTAAATATAACTATTACATTTAAATCTGGGCTCCATTACAAACGGGTCTTCAAGCACTCCTTGCTTCTTTGATCTCCAATTTTTCAAAATTAATTCTAACTATTCCTATTACAAAATTATTTAAAATAAATAGAAACCTTGATCGTGATCGAGGGAAGTACATAGGAGGGAATAGAATTTACATTAAGAAAAATTAGAGAAGGCGAGGTACTGTGAGACCCCATTTAATAAAACCCATACATTCATGCATCCAACTAAAATAAATCCAATCGCATTGGTCGATAGTCCATAATCAATCCCATTTATTATCATACACATCACCATATGCATCAATAAATAAGCATTCATCTCATGAATAATAAACATTTAATATATATATTGATATCATTTAATGGGCAAATTTAGTTAGTATAAAATCTAATTTTGAATAAAATAAACTCCTTTATTTAAATCCAAATTTAAATCAAAATAAAACTATTTTATTTTAATTTATCCTATTTTGAATAAAATAAACTATTTTATTTTAATCAAAATTTTAATCAAAATAAACTCCTTTATTTTAATTAATTATGGAATCCAATTCCATATATATATATATATAAAATCTTTAATTAAAATAAACTCTTTTATTTTAATTAATTATGGAATCCAATTCCATGTAAAAAAAAAAAATTTATTAAAGGAAACACGGATATTCTTTCCTATTCACAAATAAACTCCTTTATTTTGAATAATATGAAATCTTATTTCATATTTAAATAAACTCCTTTATTTAAGAAAATATGGATTCTCTTTCCTATTCACAAATAAACTATTTTATTTTGAATAATATGAAATCTTATTTCATATCTAAACAAACTCCTTTATTTAAGGAAAGATGGATTTACTTTCCTATTCACAAATAAACTCCTTTATTTTAGGAAATATGGATTCTCTTTCCTATTCACAAATAAACTCTTTTATTTTGAATAATATGAAATCTTATTTCATATCTAAACAAACTCCTTTATTTAAGGAAAGATGGATTTACTTTCCTATTCACAAATAAACTCCTTTATTTTAGGAAAAATAAAATCCAATTTCAACTCCAATTAGTTATCATGGAATCTAATTCCAACTCTAATTAGTTAGCATGAAATTTTAATTTTAAAATTAAAATAAACCCTTTTTTATTTTAAGATTAAAATAAACCTTTTATTTTAAAATTAAAATAAACTTTTATTTTAAGATTAAAATAATTATACATATATATAATATTCAATTTTAAAATTAAAATAAACTCTTTTTTTTATTTTAATTATAAAATAATTAAGAATAATATATATATATATAGTATATATATATATATAACTATTATATATATATATAATATAATAACCGAATGGATATAATCCTTCCATGCATTCCTGTTACTTTTTGATTTATTGGCTGCTAAATCCTGCCGAATTTTCAAGCAACCTTGGGTTTCCTTGATTTCCGTGTATGCAAAATGAATTTTGCAATTAATCACGTGGCCAGCTGCTAAAAAAAAACACCAGGATGTCTTGCAGTTTTTTTTTTTTATGTTGCCAAATATGCACGGTTATTCGTTGATAAAAATGCCACCATGATTATGTTCCGTGCACTATTGCCTTTTAAACTAAAAAAAAAGGTTCTGCCGATTTTTTTTTTTTTTTTTTTTTTTTTTTTTAACTTCCGTGATCTGTCTTCTCCTGTTAACTTTTAATTCCGTGCATCTCCACCTTTTGCGAAAACTATTTTCGTTTTTTTTTTTATTTATTTATTTATTAAATTTTATACAATAAAATTATGCCCAATTAAATTGTTTTAAACACATATCAATATACATATCAAATTAAAACAATTAATAATTTGATAAAGGTTTGGCTCTCGATGCCCTTTATTAGGTTTGTAATATTCATAACGCAATCAAATTGCATAATTAATCTGAGCGTGTAAAATCGAGTTTAAAAAAAATTACAAACCATATACCCGGATCATCCTTTATGCATAATTATTAATTAAACGAAAAGATAAAGAATAAATCATACCCTTGAAGATCGAGCTTCCTCTCAGTACAAGTTCACCTCCAAATCCTTTCGCGCTCAATCTTGAATCCACCGGGTTTGGTTCCTTCCTTTGATCAACGTTAGCCACCCAAATGTTTTGGCCTCAGAGGTGATCCACCAAGAAAGATAAAGATTCAAGAAGATGGGTGTTTATGGCTCAAACCCTAGTTTTCCTATCTCTATAGAAAAAGGTACTTCCAACAAATTGGAATTATTACGTTGTAAAAGTCAACAACCCATACAACCCATAATAAGACTCCTCTTATTTATAGATGTGGGCAACCCACCTTAACAATTAAGGAATTGGGTTTTAATTAATTAATTCTTTTAATTAATTAAGCTCCCCTAATCTTATTAGGGATAATTAATTAAACTCCTTTAACTAATTTTCCTTCCTAATCCAATTAGGAATAAATGAGAGTACTTATATTAAATTAATTCCTAAACTCTTTTAGAAATTAAAATAATAATAATTGTAATAATATTAATAAGACTCCTCTTATTAATTTATATTTAATATTTCTAAAATATTAAATAATAAATATTAAGCTATTTAATTTATTCTATCACCATAGATTAAATTAAATATACTTACTATATTATTACGATTATGCCATTAACTTCTTAAATAATTATTCTTCCTTTTATGGTGTGACCCTTTAGGTTCTCCATATTAAACCGGTTGTGAATAAATCAATTAGAACAATTCTAATCTTATTTAAATAAATAAATTAAACAATTAATTTATTTAAATAAATATTTATTCTACAATAGGATAAGCCTCCCCTAGCGATCAACGACTTTCCGGATAATATAGATTTCAACATTAATCATTAAAGAACCTTTGAGTAGATAGTTACCGCATAATTCAATCCTTCCACCATACAATGTCCCAATTAAATATAAGACATGGAATTCTTGTCAAGTCTTATTTTATTTAATTATATGTATTTTCGACTCTTAAATGCACAACTCAAATAATGCAAATTAGAAACTCCTTTCTAATTTCATTACGCTTCGCCAAGGACTCTTTGGGTTGTCATTTATCGAATCACATAGGATATTTCTTCTTTTATTAGAAGTGGTAGATTCTTTATTGATCATACATTATCTCCATGTATAACTTATTATACCCAAGCATACCCTTTGATATACCCTAAGGGTCTTAAGGAATAAGTCAAAGTATAACTCATCATACACAAGATACTATGATGATCTCAAGTCCAAGGATTACTTCAGACTACTATCACTACAGAATTCCTATTAAGACAGCAAATAAAACTCCATTAGGTATTCCTTAGCGAGCCAACGCTCAAATTGAACTTATTCTCTAATAAGCACCTACATACTTGCTTTAGTGTCTCCACACAAATGATCATGAGATCAATCATCCTCATCCAATGAGCAAGAACGTATGTACCAATCTATCCGGATTCACTAATCCCCAATTTAGTAATCCAATGATTGGGAACTATTTTAGTTTTAAGCTTTCTAAGAATTTAGATCTCATTAAAATGATCATCATCATTATTCTAAAAGCATTGCTTAAAACTATGGGTTTATCACATATTATAAAACAAAGATCATGTAGATAATTAAAAGCCTTTAATAAATTAATACTTTTTATTAATAAATGAATAAGATTGTTACAAAGTATATGCTTTATCATCAAACATGATTGGCTTGTGTGCATACTACTTTCACGTATGTATGTCCAGAGATATTCAGCATTGACCCTTGGATGGTTTTATGACCCGACCCGCATGATGTCTTCTTGACTAGTTTAGTCAGTATAGATCATACCCCACCATCATTGGTGGCCTTGGGTATCGATCATGGTGGTATGATAGCATGTCACCACCAGCACGTGGTGGATCAGAGATCGATTCTTTGCAAAGATACCATGACTTTATTGATGTTTTGAGTCCCGCAGGTTTGTAGATGGGATGCTAGAGCATTGACTACCAGATAGGCAGGTATTCCGATTTGGTACCCATGAGTTAACTCCTACTCTGGAGGAGTATGCACGTTTGACGATGCTACCTTTAGACAGACCTTGCGTGCATCTGGCTTTGAGAGACATGAGTAGACGATTCATGACTCTCACAAGATTCATGGTAGAGTAGTAGTGTGGGACGGTGACATCTAGCCACGTGATATCCCAGCATTTTCTGTATGACAGATTTGGCTTGGAGGATAGCTATTCACGATATTCTGGGGATTTCACCGCACCAGAGGACCACTGGTGTTTGGCCAGAGTTGATGTACTGTTGCTGTGCATACTGTCGTATGTCTATATGCCACGATATATGGAGGAGATAGACATTGGTGTCATCATGGCTGTGAGAGCTCTTCGAGAGGGTCATACCATTGTACCTATGATTGTAGCAGAGACCCTGCGGTCAACATCCTATTGTTGTATTTATCCTACAGGAGTGTTCACTGGGAGTTCGATCATGCTGTATGTGTGGTTTATGTCACACTTGAGACCCGGTTGGTACCTTAGGCGGCATGGGTATTGGTTCACCCATGATGTAGCCATGTCATACTCCTTCATTGTCGGAGTGTATAGATGCTCTGTCTTGGTCCGCATTTTGGCGAGATATCGGAGATCCATTTAGCATATTGCCGTGTTTCGGGGCTTTGCTCACCATATGACTTCATTACTCACACTCGGGCATGGACTTCCTCCTCCGGGCCGGCTTGAGGGGTGTGACTACTTATCACCCATCGGGCCGTGATGTCGCATTTCGACCGAGTTCGAGATTTTCATCCTTCGAGGGGGATAAAGGTCAAGATTGACTTCCGATATCTCTGTGAGAGGACCGATCCCGTGTGTATGCTTGTTGGGATCAGCGTGAGATAGCTTCTTTTTCTGTCAGTCATCCAGGTTGTTTTGCAGAGTATTTCGCATGGATGGAGACAGAGATTTTGTCAGCTGTAATGGTATCTGCAGTACCGGATAGTGAGTCAGACGATGTAGAGCCCATGGAGGACATCGATACCTACATCGAGGAGGAGCCCGCTGCTGGGTTGCCAACATTTCTCCCGGATTCTCCCAAGATCAAGATCTTGTTGTGATTCAAAGACTCTAAGACGATTCCAGAGCGAAGTCTTTATCGATGACCTTTGAGAGAGATCAGGCTCGATCTATGATGTTGACTGCCCTTGATGGGAGAGAGACGAACTCTATTAGAGAGAGACGAGGCATTAGATCATAGAGATGCTTGCCGTTGTTGAGCGGGATGAGGCCGGATCGGCCAGAGACGCGATGATAGTTGAGTGGATAGTGCTATATCTCGCCTGGATGTAGCCGCCACAGATAATCTTCGCCATGAGATCCTTACTTTGGCATGATCACAGAGATGCGAGCATATATTGATGATCATATGGTCACCATGCAGATGGGTCGCAGATCTATTGGGTCGTGTGGATATTCTCGACAGAGACCACACGACCGCCTCCTTCTTACGAGAGGACGCCTTATGTTGGGCTTGTTAGCTCGCATATACCCACGACTTATAGATGAGCTTGTATTTACCTGCACAGACTAGCTTAGCCATTTTGTTATGTACAGTTTACATTGTATATATCAAACAGCATTATATATATGACAGGGAAATATATTTTTGGATCACTTCCCTATTAGATATGCCTTGCTATTTGCTTGATATTTTGCCTGCTGCTTCAGAGCTTGTGGAAAGTCGTTGATTAATGTTGAAATCTATATTATCTGGAAAGTCGTTGATCGCTAGGGAGGCTTATCCCTATTGTAGAATAAATATTATTTATTTAAATAAATTAATAGTTTAATTTATTTATTTAAATAAGATTAGAATTGTTCTAATTGATTTATTCACAACCGGTTTAATATGGAGAACCTAAAGGGTCACACCATAAAAGGAAGAAAAATTATTTAAGAAGTAAATGGCATAATCGTAATAATAAGTTAAGTATATTTAATTTAATCTATGGTGATAGAATAAATTAAATAGCTTAATATTTATTATTTAATATTTTAGAAATATTAAATATAAATTAATAAGAGAGTCTTATTATTATTATTACTATTATTATTATTATTATTATTATTTAATTCCTAAAGGAGTTTGAGAATTAATTAATAAAAGTACTATCATATATTCCTAATAAGATTAGGAGGTTAATTAATTAAAAGAGTTTAATTAATTATCCCTAATAAGATTAGGGAGCTTAATTAATTAAAAGAATTTAATTAATTAAATAAAACTCAATTCCTTAATTGTTAAGGAGGGTTGCCTACTATAAATAAGAGGAGTCTTATTATGGGTGAGGTGGTTGACACTTTCACAACACGTGAATACGTAATTCCAATAGTTGAGAGAGTACGCCTTTTCTATAGAAATAGAAAACTAGGGTTTTGCCAAACACCCATCTTCTTGAATCCTTCTTCTTCCTTGGTGGATCACCTCTAGAGGCCAAACACTTGGGTGGCTAACGTTGATCAAAGGAGGGAATCAAACCCGGTGGATTCAAGTTGAATGCAAAAAGGATTGGAGGTGAACTTGTACCTGAGGAAGCTCGGATCTTCAAGGGTATGATTCTTGTTCTTTCTTTTTCGTTTAATTAATAATTGTGCATAAAGGGTGATCCAGGTATATGGTTTGTAAAATTTTTAAAACTCTAATTTTCCACGTTTCCGCATATTTTGTGCAATTTGATTGCGTTCATGAATATTACAAACCTTACAGTTTGATCCGATGTATGGGTAGCCAAACTGCAAGTGCGAGAGGTTCAATCCGCGGTGGGATGACCTAAGTTGTAGGAACGCAAAGGAGAAAGTTGTAGAAAAGTTGAAATGTATGTTTCCCTGAGGGGCAAAGTGTAGAAAAGTTGTATGTGGTAAAGGGTTAAAGAACCGAAATGACTGGTGATCTGATGGTCCGACACCAGGGTGTTTGCGAATTACTTTAGACATAGTACCGTTTCACGGCGTCCGAGTTGATGAGTTGTGGAAATTCATCGCCGTCCATTTCTTGTAATCTAAGAGCGCCCCCTGTCAATGCTTCCTTGACAATAAACGGGCCTTCCCAGTTAGGAGCGAATTTTCCCTTAGACTGATCTTGGTTGTCAAGAATCTTCTTCAAAACCAAGTTATGTTGTTTAAAGCCAGTAGTGGGGACCTTTTTTGTTGTAGGATCTAGGCGATCCTTTCTTTGATATAACTGACCATGGAAGATAGCCGCGGTTCGCCTTTCGTCTATTAGAGACAATTGTTGATACCTGTCTTGTACCCATTGGTCTTCATCCAGCTGAGTGTCTATCAACACTCTGAGGGATTCCATTTCAACTTCTATGGGGAGCATTGCTTCCATCCCATAGGTTAAAGCGTAGGGGGTTGCCCCAGTGGAAGTACGCATTGAGGTTCTGTAGGCTAACAGAGTAAGAGGCAATAGGTCAGGCCAATCTTTGTGGTTGGCAAACATCTTTTGCAAAATCTTCTTGATGTTTTTGTTAGCCGCTTCAACCACACCATTCATCTTTGGACGATAGATGACAGAGTTGAGATGTTTGATGTGGAATTTACTGCATAATTCCTCCATCATTTTGTAGTTGAGGTTCTTGGCATTGTCTGACATAATCACCTCTGGTTGTCCGTATCGACAAACAACATTGTTTCTGATGAAAACAATGATGACTTCTTTAGTAACCTTGGGGAAGGAGGCTACTTCTACCCACTTGGTGAAGTAGTCGATCATGGTGAAGATAAATCGGTGACCATTACTGGCTTTAGGCTCGATGGGCCCGATAACGTCCATTCCCCACATTGAGAAGGGCCAAGGTGAACTCATATTGTGGAGTTCCTGTGGAGGGGCGTGGATAGCATTCCCATGAATCTGGCACTAATAGCATCTCCTGACGTGGTCATTGCAATCAGCTTTGAGAGATAGCCAATAATGTCCCGTCCTGAGGACTTTTTGACAAGGAGGGAGCCACTCATGTGGGGGCCACAAACTCGGCCATGGATTTCATCCATAAGCCTTTGGGCTTGATCTTTGTCTAAACATCTGAGGAGACCTAGTCCTGCATCTCTTTTATAGAGCGCATCTCCACTCAGGTAGAATTTCATAGCAAGTCTATGGATCCGCCTTTTCTCAGTCGGGCTCACCTCAGCGGCTGAAGATCAATCTCGTAGATATTCCTTGATGTGTTGATACCAAGGATAATGGACGGGAGGTAGCTCATCCGTTACTTCTCCAATGTAATTCCCATAGGCTGGGGCCTTGTGCAGGGAAATTGTGACGCTTGGCAAGTGTTCCTTATCTAATATGCGAATCAAGGAGGCCAAAGTTACTAATGCGTCCGCAAAGTCATTCCTATTACGAGGAATGTGGAGAAAGGATATTTTTTTGAACTCCAAAGCCATCTTCAAAACCTGCGGATGGTAAGGCAACAAATGTAGTTCCTTGGTTTGATAGATTCTGGTGGATTGTCTGATTACCAACTCCGAATCTCCCAAGACAATTAACCGCCTGATGCCCATTGAACGGGCAAGTTTTAGCCCCATGAGACAGCCTTTGTACTCAGCCGTATTGTTGGTGCTGACAAACTGTAATTTGACCAAGCAACGGATACCGCTGCTCCCCATACTAGATACTAGAACTACTCCAGCTCCAGAACCTTCCATATTAACAGCTCCATCAAAATACATCTTCCATGATTGGCGCATATCGCACTGATGGTGTTGTTGCACTGTCATTACTCCTTCATCGGGGAAATATGTTTCCAAGGGTTTGAAATCCCCTGAAGGTGCGATGACCAGTTGATCCGTGATTCCTTGCCCTTTGATGGACTTTTGAGTCATATATACGATGTCAAATTGTTGTAGGATCAACTGCCATCTCGACAGCCAAAAATTTAACATGGGTTTATTGAACACGTATTTGAGAGGATCCACGCAGGATATGAGATGGGTTGTGTGACCATGGAGGTAATGCTATAACCTCATGGAAGCCCATGCTAAAGCACAACACGCGTCTTTTTCGATCGAGTGTACTTTGTGTTCTTCTTCTTTGAACCTTTTCTTTGAGGTAATAGATAGATCGTTCTTGGCTTCTATCGTCTTTCTATCCCAGCATGCAGCCCATGGCATTGTCACTTATGGACATGTACATAAATAGGGGAACATCATCCTTGGGTGGTACCAAAACAGGAGCTTTGACTAGCTATTTCTTGATTGTGAGGAAGGCATTCTGACACTCGTCATTCCATTTCATGGAGGAGTTCTTCCTTAATAGCTTGAAGATTGGCTCACAGGTTGCTGTGAGTTGGGAGATAAACCTGCTAATGAAGTTGATTCTTCCCAAAAATTCCCGTGTTTCCTTCTCTGTCTGAGGAATGGGCATTTCTGTGATGGCTTGGATTTTGGCAGGATCCAGCTCAATTCCTTTGTGGCTGACTAGAAATCCTAGCAACTTACCTGATTTAACGCCAAAGGAGCATTTAGACCTGTTGAACAACTTCCTGAGATGGTCTATATGGTCATCCTCCTTTCGGGACTTGATAATGATGTCATCCATATAGATCTCGATCTCTTTGTGCATTAAGTCGTGGAAAAGAGCCATCATAGCTCGTTGATAGGTGACTCCAGCATTGATGAGGCCGAATGACAACCGTCTATAACAAAAGGTTCCCCAAGGCGTGATGAAAGCAGTTTTCTCAAGATCTTCCTCAGCAACCATGATCTGATGGTACCCCGCAAAGTAATCAACAAAGGAGTACATGTCGTATTGCGCAGTATTGTCAATGAGAATGTGGATAAATGGCACGGAAAAGCTATATTTTAAGCAAGCTTTGTTCAAGTCCCGGTAATCCACGCAAACTCGCACCTTCCCTCCAGGTTTAGGCACGGGCACAATGTTGGATATCCATTCAGGATATGTAGACACCATTATGATGCCAGCTTGAAATTGTTTCACAATTTCTTCTTTCACCTTTAAACTCCATTCAGGTTTCAATCGCCTGAGCTTTTGCTTGACTGGCTTAAATCCCTCTTTAATGGAAAGGCGATGAAGGACAATGTCAGTGGACAAACCCACCATGTCTTCATGAGACCATGCAAACACATCCTAGAATTGGGTTAATAGCGTAACCATGTCATTTCATTGGTTTGGGGTAAGGCCTGAACCAATCTGGATTAACTTAGGGCTTTCTAAGGTTCCGAGATTGAAAGAAGTGGTTTGATCAAGGTTGGGTTTAGGTTTGTCTTTGACCCATTCTTGAATTTCTGGAGGCACCTCAATGTCATCCTAAGATATCCATCAAGGTGAATTCATCTCTACATCAAAGGTACAATCCTTGTGGAGAAGAGGCACTTAGAATCGCCAAGTACAAGCACATCTAAATTGAGTCACGAAACAAAATATGCTTTCACTTAGTATATATTAAATGTGTTGATCATACGGTGTTGTTCATATCTTGGCAAAATAAACTGCTATCATTGTACAAAAAAGTAAGCAGATATTATATCTCTGAAAAGTAAAAGAGTTTACCGCGTTTTATATGATGACCAATGCAAAGAATGTTGTTCCAATTGGCAAGGGCAAAGTCCGGGTGGACCACAGTGATGGAGGGATTGTCATCGTCCTCCTTATCTCGAATGATGGCCATTATGTCTGGGCAATCATTGTCTAGGGTGTATCTGTTGGTATGTTCATCATGAATGATGATGCGAATGCCTGATATCATTTGGATGATGTCTTGCTTGATTCTTCATTCCTCTTCTTTCACTGCAGGATCTGGAACAGAGACTTCTTTCTCCTTTACCGGTACCGGTTTGGGAAATAACATAGCCATTACATTGGTTGGCACCTTTACGGGAGGTTGTGCGGACTCAGAGCTTGAAGGCGAAACTAAACGCCGCATGGTTGAAGCTGAAGGAATCTGCTGATGCTTATGAGGATTCCTGTGACTAGAGCTGGCAGAATAGCCTTGCCCAACTGTTCCAGTTTTCCTGGTTAATCAAATTGGGTATTTGATACCCTGGCAATCTTTACCCAACCCTTGTCCCGGTTTATGACCCAACGACATCATTTCTTGAGTAAATGAATATTACCCGGCAGTAAATCTTGGGTTCGGGCAATGGCGTTCCAATAGCATTGTATTGGGTATTGCTTATTTCCAAAGCATGAAAACTGACTGGTTCAACATCCGCATTGGCATTAATGAACGGTATGTTCCCGTGTTGAGGACACTCTAGTTCAGCGTTGACCGTGACCAGGCTATTGTTGATAATGTATTTCAATTGTTGATGAAGGGTGGAGGGGACTGCCCCAGCCATGTGAATCCATGGTCATCCCAAGAGCAGGTTGTATCCTGAATCTATCTTGAGCACATGGAAGGATACGCAGAATGTATGAGGACCAATTTCGATTGGCAGCTCAATTACACTGACCGAGTTACGGCGGGCTCCATCAAAAGCTTTGATGATAATATGGCTACTCCGAATTCTGTTAAGATTGATATTCATCTTCACCAAGGTAGCGTATGAACAGATATTTAGAGAGGAACCTCCATCTAATAAGACTCCAGCCACCATATATCTGGAGGACAGGATCGTAATGTGCAACGACTTGCAATGACCGGTCCCTTCGGGCGGTATGTCATCATCAGTGAAGGATATCACATTGTTGTTGAAAATGTGATCAACAAGATGTTAAAATTTTTCCGTATCCATTGATGTCGGGAGATAGGCTTCTTCTAAAACCTTTAACAAGACCTTCCGGTGATTCTCGGGAGTTAGGACCAAGTCCAAAATTGATATCTGTTGTGGAGCTTCCTTTAAGCTTAAAACCACCGTGACCTCGTTATGACCCATAGCGCGGAGGAATTTTTCAAGTTTCTCCATGGGTATTTTCCCTTTTGATTTGATGGTAGGCTTCATCACCTGTTGGGGAAGATACAGTGGATTTTCCTTTGACATTGTAGCAGTTGTATGTGAGGTGGATCCTTCACCTTCTCCATAATTCCACAGAACTATGCTCAAGTTGACAATAGGATATTGTGCTCTGCACGACAAGTTGATTGGCTCGGGAGCGGCCATTTTCAAAGGATTTGCTAATCCCATCATTTTCATTGGATATGACTGCTACCACACTCTTCCACTTAGTAGGGGCTGCATCTTCACTTGCACGTAACACAGTATCGTTGTCTGCTAGGCGCAGTACAACACTGTCAATTAGATTTTGAATAAGGTGGTGGAGTGCCCAACATTCTTCTATGCTATGACCGCGAGACTGGGAATGATATTGACATACTCCATCAGAGTTGTATCGCCCTAAACGGGGATTGATTGAAGGTAAAAGGGAACTAATCCTTCCTTCATTAATTAACATATGAAGAATTTCCTCCATAGGTTGACCTAGATAGGTGAATTCTCTTTTGTTGGCGAAATCCCGACGGGCATTGGCATTTACTCTCTTTTTCACTTTGTCTTCCAGCATTTCATTTTCTGAAAGTGACGAGGGAATATTCTTGACAATAGGTAGGAGAGTGGCATGCTCCTGGCTGATTAATTAAGGAGTCATTTGATGCTGATAAGTCACCAGTTCCGCCAATTGCTCAATTTGTTTGCATAGAGCTTTCATCTTTCGTTCCATTGTGAACTGGAACTTGGCATAATCCCATCTATCATCACCGTCTTTGAGGGTCTGGGAAGATTCACAGCTGAAATTGAAACTCTGTCCATTGCTCCAATTAATCATGTTGACCTTTTCTTCTTTGTGTTGAGGAAGAGGGTTGTCTTGAACATGAGGCTGATCTAGTTTGGTGACCACGATGTCTCCGTTGTCTATCAGGTACTGGATCTTGTGTTTCAAGGCCCAACAATCCTGAGTATCATGTCCAGGTGCTCTAGCATGATTTGTACATTTCCTAACAGCATTGAAACCCCATCCATTAGGGCTGGCTAGTGGAAGAAGATGCGTAATTTTCCTCTGTGTTGTCAGAAGATTTAAAATGCTCTCGAGGGTATCCCCTAAGGGTGTAAACACTCAAGGGCGTTTGAGTTCTCCACCTTTTGGTATTGGAGGGTTTACAGACTATGCTTGAAAGGTTCTCCTTTGAATAGGCATGTTCTGATTGCCTTTTTGCCCCTGTAGTATCAGGGAAACATCTTCTTCTTTCTTTTTATGGACCCTCCCGGGGTTGCTCCCATAATTTCCAGACTGGATGTGATCAGCCATAGCTTTGAGTACAGCTAGGTCTTGAATCTTTTCGGACTTCAATCCCATCTCAGCCATCTCCCCATGTTTGATCATTTCAAAAAATGGTTTGCCGATGCCGACTAAAACTCTCTCATAGAAGGGAGCTTCTTGTATGTCTATGAAAGTCATGACCATTTCTGATTCTGTCATGGAAGGACTAACTTGGGCAGTCAGGCGTCTCCAACTTTGAGCATACTCACTAAAAGACTCGTTAAACTGTTTCTTGATCTTGGTAATTTCATAGCGATCAGGAGCCATCTAAGACTGAAAGTTGTATTGAGTGAGGAAAACATGTGCTAGCTCTTCCCAGCTATGGATCTTTGAATTGTCTAATCTTGTGTACCACTTAATAGGGCTTCTCGGTTAGACTTTTCTGGAACAATTGCATTCTAAGCTTTTTGTCCTCTGCATAAGATCCAAGTTCTCCAATAAACACCTTTAAATGTGTATAAGGATCTCCTAACCCGTCATATTTTTCAAAGTCAGGAGTTTTAAATTTTTCTGGATAATGAACACTAGGAAAAATACACAGATCAGCATATGAAACACTCCCGTGTGTTCCAATTCCTTTGATAGCGCGAAGGGTCTCTTCCATTTGGAGGACTTTTTTTTTGATGTCACCAGTGTCTGGATCTCAAGTGGGATGGGCAGCATCATGAGTTTTATTGGTCGTATCCAATTGCAGTTCAGGTATTGTAATGACCTGGTTTCCCCCTTGCGTGGAGGATTCAGCATGTATGGGTATTTTCTGACCCTGTGTAGACTGGTGTAATTCTTTGAGTAGAACAACCAAATCTGTAATTTGTTTACTTAATCCGTCGAATTCTTTGCAAGAAATTGGATTAAGTTCAGTTTGGTCGGATGACGACATGATTGACTGTAGGCCTGTTGCCTTTTTGGACTTTGAACGGGTAGTAGGTCTGATTGATTCCCTGCGAAAGACTTGCATAGTTTAGTCTTTAGGGAATGTGTATAATAACATGCTATGTGATGTGTCCATTTTAGGAATTTTATCCTGCAAAACGGATGTCAGTTGTTTGTAGCATGTTTTAAAATATGTATGTGCACACATTTCTTCATATTTCTCATTACATGGAGATAGATATGGAATGTAATTACAAGTAATTGTGTTTACAAGTAATTTGAAATGAGAGCATGAAGAGACTTTCCTCCGTTTTGGGTTTATCAGAGGCTGACCTATCTTAGGTTACTCTCACGGCTTTTTGGCATAAAGGTTCCCAAATCATCGCAATCTACTTGACGGGAAGTTAATCCGGTCTTTCAACTGGAGCAAATTTGGTTGGTGCCTTTCTTGAGCCTCGGAGAATTAGTCTTCTCATGAGTCCAGTAATCAAACACCGACAGGATAGCCTCCTGGTGGAGGGACCACATAACATACATTCACATACAACGCGTCTCACCGTATGAAAATGATGACATGTGCGAAGCACTAATATCACAAATAGATATTGTTAGGTTTGTAATATTCAAGAACGCAATCAAATTGCATAAAAGTGCGGAAACGTGTAAAAATTAGAGTTTAAAAATTTTACAAACCATATACCCGGATCACCCTTTATGCACAATTATTAATTAAACTAAAAGATAAAGAATAAAATCATACCCTTGAAGATCGAGCTTCCTCAGGTACAAGTTCACCTCCAAATCCTTTCGCGTTCAACTTGAATCCACCGGGGTTTTGTTCCTTCCTTTGATCAACGTTAGCCACCCATGTGTTTGGCCTCTAGAGGTGATCCACCAAGGAAAAGGAATTTTCAAGAAGAAGGGGTATTGGCTCAACCCTAGTTTTCTATCTCTATAGAAAATGCGTATTCTCCAACCATTGGAATTACGTATCACTAATATCTGATATAAGACTCATCTTATAAAGATATCAAGTAACCCTATTAAAATAAGGTATTATTTAATTAAACTCTTTTAATTAAATTGGCTCCCTAATCTTATTAGGGATAATTAATTAAACTCCTTTAATTAATTTTCCTCCTAATCTATTAGGAATAAATGAGAGTACTTATATTAAATTAATTCCTAAACTCTTTTAGAAATTAAAATAATAATAATTGTAATAATATTAATAAGACTCCTCTTATTAATTTATATTTAATATTTCTAAAATATTAAATAATAAATATTAAGCTATTTAATTTATTCTATCACCATAGATTAAATTAAATATACTTAACATATTATTACGATTATGCCATTAACTTCTTAAATAATTATTCTTCCTTTTATGGTGTGACCCTTTAGGTTCTCCATATTAAACCGGTTGTGAATAAATCAATTAGAACAATTCTAATCTTATTTAAATAAATAAATTAAACAATTAATTTATTTAAATAAATAATATTTATTCTACAATAGGGATAAGCCTCCCTAGCGATTAACGACTTTTCAGATAATATAGATTTCAACATTAATCATAAAAGAACCTTTGAGTAAATAGTTACCGTACAATTCAATCCTTCCACCATACAATGTCCCAATTAAATATAAGGCATATGAAATTCATGTCAAGTCTTATTTTATTTAATTATATGTATTTCGATCCTTAAATGCACAACTCCAAATAATGCAAATTAGAAACTCCTTTCTAATTTCATTCTGCCTTGGCCAAGGACTACTGAGTTGTCATTTATCGAATCACATAGGACATTTCTCTTCTTTTACTAGAAGTGGTAGATTCTTTATTGATCATACATTGTCTTCATATATAACTTATTATACCCAAGCATACCCTTTGATATACCCTAAGGGTCTTAAGGAATAAGTCAAAGTATAACTCATCATACACAAGATGCTCTGATGATCTCAAGTCCAAGGATCACTTGTACTACTATCACTACAGGAATTCCTATTGACATGCAAGTAAAACTCCATTAGGTATTCCTTAGCGAGCCACGTTTAGTGAACTTATTCTCTAATAAGCACCTACATACTTGCTTTAGTGTCTCCACACAAATGATCATGAGATCAATCATCCTCATCCAATGAGCAAGCAACGTATGTACCAATCTATCCAGATTCACTAATCCCCAATTTAGTAATCCAATGATTGGGAACTATTTTAGTTTTAAGCTTTCTAAGAATTTAGATCTCATTAGAATGATCATCATCATTATTCTAAAAGCATTGCTTAAAACTATGGGTTTATAACATATTATAAAACAAAGATCATGTAGATAATTAAAACCTTTAATAAATTAATACTTTTTATTAATAAATGAATAAGATTGTTACAAAGTATATGCTTTATCATCAAACATGATTGGCTTATGTGCATACTACTTTCAATCTCCCACTTGCACTAAAGCCAATCGCCATGGTATCTTATACTCTTCTTCTCTAAGTGACGATTATCCTGCTGTTGGATAAGCTTTAGTTAATGGATATGTAATGTTGTTCATGAGAGTCCACTATCTCTATAGTGATTTCCCATCTTTCAATGATTCTAATAATCAAATGAAAGTATGTTTAGATCCAAGATGAGACTTAGGAACTATTCCTAGTTCTGTAATGAACTTTTAATCCAAACAATCAACTTGGAGCTTCATTTATAGCTATATACCTTGTCTTTATCACTAAACTAGCAACTCTTTGCTGTTTGGAACCTTTCCAATTCAATGCACCACTGTTCAAGATAAAGCTTTACCTTAAAGTGGATTTTTCTGTCATCTTGGTTTGTCTGAAAAACTTGAGTCTGTTAAGCCCTCTAGTTTTAATTTAGACCCGCCATGAATATGATCACATCCTTAGTGCTTAGGTTAAGCACTTTAAGATGTTTTCAACGACTCATAGTGAACTTCTCCAGAATATGACTGATCAACATCAGGTCTCGTACATTTCATTGCATACATGATTGTCACTCATGCGACCTCTCTTTTCAGGAGTCTGTGGGGACTATTAAGAGAGATACACTCTATAGCTCATCGACATGAGACATCTCTTGGAGTTTTCCATGCTAAACGACTTTAGCATCAAATGAATATACGTTCCTTGGGTTAAGTCGAGCATCCTCTTAAATCTATCTATATAGATTTATATCCCCAATTAAGATACTCTTCCAAATCATTCATGGAGGAATGTTTAGACAACTTTATCTTTACTAATTGTAGCATTGGTATGTCATTCCTTATCCGTAGTATATCAACATATAGTACTAGGAATGTCATTATGCTCCCATTGACCCTTTTGTACACACTAGGTTCATTCTTATTTTTTTGATAAAATCAAACTCTTTTGATTGCCTCATCAAAACGAATGTTCCATATTTGAGAAACTTGCTTCAATCCATTTCTCTGAGTGTCTACAACACTTACCTCATCGTATGTAACTAGATCATCATCTTCTATGATGTGTACCTCATCATCATCATCTATGATGAATCCATACCTCCTAGGTATCTTCGGTACTATTCCAGAATTACGATTCAGTTGTGGTATAATAGGTCTATCTATAGGTTCCTCTTATTTGATTTATAGTGTTTTGAGGTTCTTGAACTCTTCAAGATCTATTATCCTCCCACTAGCCCCTTCAATAATAAACACATTTATCTTAGAAGGCAGCGTGTTTTGCAACAAACACCTTTTGCTAAGTAGGATTATAGAACATATACCCTAAACTTACTTTAGGATGTCCCACAAATTTTACTTGTCAAATCTTGTCCCAAGCTTATCCTTTGAAACCTTTTTCACATAAGTTGGACAACCCCTTATCTTAGCATACTTAAGATTAGGAATCCTCCCTGTCCATAACTTTTATGGAGTCTTGAAATTTGGATTTTGAGGTTACCTTTTCGTAGAGATATCTGATGCCATTTCTAGGACATGACCCTGAAGAATTTGGAATGTCGGTAAAATAATTATGGACCGTGTACCATGTCCAACAAGGTACGATTTTTCCTTTCGAGATACATCAATCAATTATTGCGTATCAAGAGGCGTCCATTATGAGAAAACCATTTGAGATGATTTAGAAACTTATTGCACAAGTATTTATTCCTTGATCTAATCAAAGAATCTTAATACTTTGTCAATTTGTTTCACTTCTGAATTCTTTGAACCTTTCAAATAATTCATACTTGTATTCAACAAATACACACATTCAACTCTTTGAATGATCATCTCCTTTTCTTATACTAGTTTCTTCAATTTGCAAAATATATTTTCACGTAAGTCAAGTATACAAAATCCATTAAGTAATATTCGATTCTATACAAAACATTATTATTATAAATAGAACAACAATTGTTCTTTATTATAATACCAAAGATTTCATTGTCCAACAATAAAATGGAAATAATATTTTTAACAAGAAGCTGGAATACAATAACAACTTATTGACTTAATAGATTTGCTCAAGGCATTGTTAAATTATAAGTTTCTATGGCTAATGCAAGCAACCTTTGCTTCATTTCCCACACATAGGATTACTTATATTTGTTTAGTTTTCTACTTCTGTTTGGTCCCTTCATAAATCTATATTTATGATAACCAAAGCCGGTATCCAATACCCAAGTAGAACATTGACTTAAAGAAAAATTTATCTCAACCATGAACAAAATAATATTTGTAACCGAAACTTCACTAAGCTTCTTTGGTTAGCCTCTGCAAGATGCTTCTCGCAGTTTCCTTCCAATGTCCAGGCTTATTGCAGTGGAAGCAAACTCCTTTGCTATCCGTATCAGTTTTGCTCTTATTATCCTTTGTTTACGCCTTTCTATTTACCTTCTTTGAATCGTTCTTCTTTTCAGAAGATCCTTTGGCCTCTACCAGTAAGACTTGATCTTTCTTGGTTGGAAAGTGACACTCAACATTTTTCAATATGATAAGCAAATCAGCGAGGCTGATATCTAACTTGTTCATATGAAAAATTCACAACAATTGTGAAAGGAGTCCAGGAGTGAGTGCAAGATCAAATCTTGGCTCAACTCTCCATCCATGACAAAACCAGTTGTCCTAATTGATCAATCAAATTGATTATGTTAAGAACTTTTTATGTCATATTTATAGTGCCATTGGCCATTCTAGATCGGAAGAGCTCCTTAGATATCTCGATATCCATCACCCTACTTTTCTCACCATCAACTACTTGATGTGCGGGAATATAGTAGGAGCATCCATAGTTTCATCTTGACCTCAAGCTCATTACTCATGGATGCGAGCATGATGCATTGAGCCAATCAGGCATCATCTTGCCACTTTCTAAAAGTAGCAATCTCTTCCTCAGAGGCATTATGCGCAACCATTGCGAGGATAGGCGTATTAAGGACATAAGATAGCTTTTTCATTATGAGAATTATTCTCAAATTTCTTAACAAATCCGTTTAATCTTGATGCGGTTAATTTAGCATCTAATATGCTTTGCAGATGATAGTAATTTTAGACATTGTAAAATTCTTTAAATGAATTTGTAATTAACAACATTTTAACATACATTCTTTTATTAATTACCAAAATAAATTAGGTCTTGTTTTAAATTGGTATCTCCCACTATTTTTTTTCAAACAATATTACCCACACTTATATAGTTCGGCAAAATCTAATTAAAGATTTGCTAGTGAGAATAAGGATCCCATTTCAAATGTATATAGCCTTGTGGTGACACAACAAACTATATATAAATAAATAGGTAGACAACTTTTGTCAATTACATCAACTATGCAACTCCTTGTATTTTGCCTCTTAGATTATTTTGATCAAGTGGTGGCACATCCGAATCAAAATTATCCAAGTTAAGTCCGACCTAGCACTCCATAAATTCAAAAAAGAAAAATATCATCCTTGTGGTGACACAACAAAACAATATTGTTCAATTTTCTTTATAAGCATCAAATGTGATAAATTAACATCTTAAATACTTAATACTTGCCTTGTGGTGACACAACAAACTCATATTAAATATTTAATACTCTATTAATTTTATCATGCTGAAAGCTGACGTTCGATATTCCAAATATCTTTGAACGCTTAGGACTTAATATAAAAATTGAGAGGTTTGTTATTAATTTGTCTCATCTTGTTTTAGCGGCATTTGCATATATATATAAAATACGCCAATATATTAATTAACATGCGAAGCATGTTTGCATAATATATAATATATATATATAGTATAAGGATGCACATATAGAATACTATATTCTACCGGATTGATTATGGACTTTTATTCTAGTTTGGTTCACTAGAGCCACCAAGTGAACCAAAAGGTCAAACCCTAGGGTGCAAGAAATAATATTTAAATATAACTATTACATTTAAACCGGGCTCCATTACAAACGGATCTTCATGCGCTTCTTGTCCCTTGATCTCCAATTCTTCAAAATAATTCTAACTATTCCTATTACAAAACTATTTAAAATAAATAGAAACCTTGATCGGTGATCGAGGGAAGTACATAGGAGAGAGATAGAATTTACATTGAGAAAAATTAGAGAAGGCGAGGTACTTGAGACCCCATTTAATAAAAACCCATACATTCATGCATCCAACTAAAATAAAATCCAATCATATTGGTCGATAGTCCATAATCAATCCCATTTATTATCATACACATCACCATATGTATCGATAAATAACATTCATCTTATGAATAATAAACATTTAATATATATATTGATATCATTTAATGGGCAAATTTAGTTAGTATAAAATCTAATTTTGAATTAAAATAAACTCCTTTATTTTAATCCAAATTTAAATCAAAATAAAACTATTTTATTTTAATTTATCCAATTTTGAATAAAATAAACTATTTTATTTTAATCAAAATCTTTAATCAAAATAAACTCCTTTATTTTAATTAATTATGGAATCCAATTCCATGTAAAAAAAAAATTGTTAAAGGAAACACTTAATTCTTTTCCTATTCACAAATAAACTCCTTTATTTTGAATAATATGAAATCTTATTTCATATTTAAATAAACACCTTTATTTAAGGAAACACGGATTTTCTTTCTATTCACAAATAAACTCCTTTATTTTGAATAATATGAAATCTTATTTCATATCTAAATAAACTCTTTTATTTAAAGGAAACATGAAATCCAATTTCAACTCCAATTAATTATCATGGAATCCAATTCCAACTCTAATTAGTTAGCATGAAATTCTAATTTTAAAATTAAATAAACTCTTTTATTTTAAGATTAAAATAAACCTTTTATTTTAAAATTAAAATTAAAATTTATTTTAATTATAAAATTATTAAAATATATATATATATATATATATATATATATACAAGTAAATATTATTATATATATAATATATATTATTAGTAAATATTATATATATAATATATATTATCGTAAATATTATATATATAATATATATATATATTATATTACTAGTAAATATATATATATAATCACATAACTCTACATCACGTCCCTTGATTTAGTGACTTGTTTTTGTTTCAAAACTTTGTATGCTTCCTTTTCAAAAACCATGGCAAGTTCATTTTTTTTTAAACAATTCGCTGGCCACGTTATTATATATATACTATATAATCCTTTGTTTTCCGTTGCTTGCTTTTCGGTAACATGTTACCAATTAAGAATAAGAATTCGGTTGTCACGTGCATGGCATAGCTTTGTTGCTCCTGCTGCCGATTTTTTTTTGTTTTCCGTGATTCAAAGGATTAACATGGCAGCAAGAAGGAAAAAAAAAATTCGCTTATTAGCATGGCAGTATCACGTGAATTAAGCGAAATCAAGTATTTCGCGATTTTTTTTTTATTTTATACAAACAAATTATGCCCAATTAAATTATTCTAAACACATATCAATATACATATCAAATTTAAAACAATTAATAATTCGCATAAAAGGTTGGGCTCTGATGCCACTGTTAGGTTTGTAATATTCAAGAACGCAATCAAATTGCATAAAAGTGCGGAAACGTGTAAAAATCAGAGTTTAAAAATTTTACAAACCATATACCCGGATCACCCTTTATGCACAATTATTAATTAAACGAAAAGATAAAGAATAAAATCATACCCTTGAAGATCGAGCTTCCTCAGGTACAAGTTCACCTCCAAATCTATTCGCGTTCAACTTGAATCCACCGGGGTTTTGTTCCTTCCTTTGATCAACGTTAGCCACCCATGTGTTTGGCCTCTAGAGGTGATCCACCAAGGAAAAGGAATTTTCAAGAAGAAGGGGTATTGGCTCAACCCTAGTTTTCTATCTCTATAGAAAAGGCGTACTCTCCAACCATTGGAATTACGTATCACTAATATCTGATATAAGACTCCTCTTATAAAGATATCAAGTAACCCTATTAAAATAAGGTATTATTTAATTAAACTCTTTTAATTAAATGGGCTCCCTAATCTTATTAGGGATAATTAATTAAACTCCTTTAATTAATTTTCCCTCCTAATCCTATTAGGAATAAATGAGAGTACTTATATTAAATTAATTCCTAAACTCTTTTAGAAATTAAAATAATAATAATTGTAATAATATTAATAAGACTCCTCTTATTAATTTATATTTAATATTTCTAAAATATTAAATAATAAATATTAAGCTATTTAATTTATTCTATCACCATAGATTAAATTAAATATACTTAATATATTATTACGATTATGCCATTAACTTCTTAAATAATTATTCTTCCTTTTATGGTGTGACCCTTTAGGTTCTCCATATTAAAACAGGTTGTGAATAAATCAATTAGAACAATTCTAATCTTATTTAAATAAATAAATTAAACAATTAATTTATTTAAATAAATAATATTTATTCTACAATAGGGATAAGCCTCCTAGCGATCAACGACTTTCCGGATAATATAGATTTCAACATTAATCATAAAAGAACCTTTGAGTAAAATAGTTACCGTACAATTCAATCCTTCCACCATACAATGTCCCAATTAAATATAAGACATGGAATTCTTTGTCAAGTCTTATTTTATTTAATTATATGTATTTCGATCCTTAAATGCACAACTCCAAATAATGCAAATTAGAAACTCCTTTCTAATTTCATTACGCCTTCGCCGCCAAGGACTCTTTGGGTTGTCATTTATCGAATCACATAGGACATTTCTCTTCTTTTAATAAGTGGTAGATTCTTTATTGATCATACATTATCTCCATATACAACTTATTATACCCAAGCATACCCTTTGATATACCCTAAGGGTCTTAAGGAATAAGTCAAAGTATAACTCATCATACACAAGATACTATGATGATCTCAAGTCCAAGGATCACTTGTACTACTATCACTACAGGAATTCCTATTGACATGCAAGTAAAACTCCATTAGGTATTCCTTAGCGAGCCACGTTCAAATGAACTTATTCTCTAATAAGCACCTACATACTTGCTTTAGTGTCTCCACACAAATGATCATGAGATCAATCATCCTCATCCAATGAGCAAGCAACGTATGTACCAATCTATCCAGATTCACTAATCCCCAATTTAGTAATCCAATAATTGGGAACTATTTTAGTTTTAAGCTTTCTAAGAATTTAGATCTCATTAGAATGATCATCATCATTATTCTAAAAGCATTGCTTAAAACTATGGGTTTATCACATATTATAAAACAACATCATGTAGATAATTAAAAACCTTTAATAAATTATAACTTTTTATTAATAAATGAATAAGATTGTTACAAAGTATATGCTTTATCATCAAACATGATTGGCTTGTGTGCATACTACTTTCAGATATGGTGCCAAGCACTAATATCATAGACAGATATGGTGCGAAGCACTAATATCACAAGCAGTTTATGGCGCGAAGCACTAAGTGCAATAAGGAAATGCATTCGTACACATTCATCAAATGTAAATGCAACATCCACACACAAGCAGATAACAATTTTGAAAAGATTGTAATAGCGGCTTAAGTCCTCTTACTGGAGTCCCCAACAGAGTCGCCACCTGTCGACGTCCGGATTTTTGGATGTCCCTTTCCGTTATTTATTCTTTGGTGTTCTCATTTTAGGTGAGATTTGTTTGGAAAAACAAGTAAAAAAGGTCCGACATTAATAATGTCGACGATGGAATGTTAAGAGTCGGCAGTTGGTTTTTTAAATGGTTGTACCAACACAACCGAAAAAAGTTTGCACATTGACCCGGTGATGTGACACGCTATCTGAATCGGTGATATCGAGATTCATTAGGGTCAGGGGACTTGGTTATGCGGGGAAGGTGTTAGGCACCCCAGACATCCGTGTTACCACGGTGACCGCCTTTTTCAAGAAACTATTATCTCGAATGTGTGTGTGTGTGGATCAATGTCTTTGTTATTTGGAAGTAGTGCGAGGCCTCGTTCGAACCTATATACGGGGTTTGAATTTATGTAAAAATTCAGTTTTTAGCAAGATATAGCAATGATGTTTTATAAAAAGGTTTTTCAAACCCTGATGCTTAATAGTAGTTGAGACCTTTTACACTCCCATTTTATTAAGTGCTCGGCTTGATTGATTTTATTTTACAGATGCAAAGCATCCATACGAAAATAATGTACAAAATAATGCCGACTTCCTCGTGGGTATGGAAACCATCTGAGGAAATTCAAAACCATGAGAATAATTTACAAGCGACTTACAACAACTAAAATGTCCATCACGGAACCGAATCTAGATTCAATGGGATGAATCTGTGATCACATGATTCCTAAGCATACGTAATCTGCGGTTTATATGAAAGTAGTAAAAGCGTATATATATAAAAGTGTAGAATATATATATATATACGAGACATGATCACCAACCACGAAGCACCTCCATGGGGGATCAGAAATGTAAATAAAGCTGTTAAAAGCTATCAACCGCCACGGAGGAAACTCCTGGCGGGACAAAACGTAAATAAAGCTGTAAATATGGTCAACCACCACGAAGGGAACTCCAGGCGGGACAAAATGTAAATAAAGCTGTAAAAGCGATCAACTACCATGAAGGAAACTCCAGTCAGGACGAATATATATATATATATATATATTTACAAAAGCAATAAACGCACCAGATATAAAATCCAGGCTCATCGAACAGAGTTCGACAACAGTTCCTATATATATATATATATATATATATATATATATATATATATATATATACAAAAGCAGAGTAAATGCACCGGATATAAAATCCAGGCTCATCGAACAGAGTCCGACCACAGTTCATATATATATATATATATATATATATATTAAAGCAAATAAATGCTCCAGACCGAAGTCTAGGCTCAATCGAGGCATAACTCGATAACATTAGTCAATATATATGTAAATATATATATACTATATATATATATATATACAGACTGAAAAGAAACCACGGACCGAAGTCCAGGCAAAAGCTAGCAACACGACTCTCAACGTGTAGAAGGGTGTGTGCAGAGATGAAGAGAAAGACTCTAAAGTGTGTGAGAAGGCTTACAGCTGACTGCCAAATAAGACTTCTATATATTTAGAGTGGGTAAACACTGACTTTTGTAGATACAAAAGGGCTATATATGAGCTCACATGTGTTTAAAAGGGGAAGTACACTGCATGGGCTGAGTGCATAGCAAATTGGGCAGGGCTTCCTCGGCTTTTTCTATTGCAAAATGGGCATCCCAAGCCCTCTATTTATAGGCAATTTAGCCACAGGTGTACCAGAGGCAACCTAGGTCGGCCCGAGTTTTTCGGGTCAGGTCGTCTCGAAGTACGTGAACTCGGGCACTGTAATGTCCACTCGAACTTTCATAAGTGCAATCCGGGCATCCGTTTGAGGTATACAGGACCTATTTCGGACCGCCGTTGTCAAGAGTTGTACGATGGCATGGGATTAGAGTTTGTACGAAGTCATTGAAGATGGGACGATGCCCTCCGGTCTTCAAGCCTCAACTTTCATTCGTTACCTCGCACAATAGTCACTCGAGATTGGTTAGTCTTGTGGGACATCGTTGCATAAAGATGTTGAGACGACGTGGCATGGCATTGTGTTGGCTAGATGACGATGTTGCCCTCATGGGGTGTTATCGCCGGATTAATTTGAAAAGCAGACGTTGCTCGGACTTATTTGAGATTGAGAATTGCTGAATTGTTGAAGGTCTGTATTGTCACCTTTGAGGTGTGCCTGTCTTCCCGATGTTATTGCCGAGTTGGTACAATGCATCTCGTTGTGAGCACCGAGATTAAAGCTGGTCGCATTTGAAACAAGCATTTCTGGGGTTATCGCCGAAACTGCATTCCTTGGGGTTATCACCAAGGTTGGTGGCTATTCCCATGGTTGGGACTGAGACTGGATACCTCGGGGTTATCTCCAAGATTAATCAATCTTCTCCGGTGTGTGTTCCAGTATTGGATCTGTATGTCTCCGGGTTACATCCGAGGTTGGAATTGTTACTCCCAGAATGTGATCCGGGGTTGATGCTAAACTTCCGATAGTATCCGGTATGGATTTGGATTGTCTTTCAGGGTTCTCTCTTAAAAGAAGAATCTGTCCTCCTGCAATGTTAGTGACAGTAGTACATAAAATTTTGAGTGTCTACACTGCTTTAATATATATATATATATATATATATATATATATATCAACTGTTGTCGAAATTTGTTCGATGAGCTTGGATTTTACATTCGGTGCGTTACTACTTATATATATATATATATATATATATATATATATATATATATATATATATATATATACTTTTAAATCACTTTGGAGTTTACTTAAGTGGTAGTTGATTGCTTTTACTGCTTTATTTATATTTTTGATCCCCCATGGAGGTGCTTCGTGGTGGCTGATCATGTCTATATGTATATATTTATAACTTTTATATATATAAATACTCACTGCTTTCATAACAATTGCGGCTTTATGTGAGCCTAAGAATCATGTGATCACAGATTCAGTCTACTGGATCTAGATTCGGTTCCCATGATGGACATTTTCAGCTGTAAGCAGCTTGTAAATTTATTCACAATGTTTGGATTTCCTCATATGGTTTTCATGCCCACGAGGAGTTCGGCACGACTTTGTACATTATTTTCTCGAAGATTCTTTGCATCTCTAAAATTAAAAACAATTAAGCCGAACACTTAATAAAAAATGGAAGTGTAAAAGGTCTTAATTACTATTGAGCATAATGGTTTGAAAAACCATTTTTTCAAAACATCACTGCCATATCTTGTTTAAAACTAAATTTTTACACAAATTTAAACCCTGTGTATATAGGTGCGAACGAGGCCTCGTACTACTTCCATATAACTGCACATTGACCCACACATACACACACACACACACACATTCATATAACAGTTTCTTGAAAAGTGTCGGTCACCGTAGTAACACGGATGTCGGGGGGTGCCTAACACCTTCCCTCCAGAGAATTAAGCCCCCGGACCCTAATGAATCTCGGTTTCATAGTGTGAGAGCCCCAAATCTGGGTCCCAAATCACCGCGGATCCGGTTCAAACATTCTATCACTATTACTATTTGCGGAAGATATAAACATAAATTATTTATATAATAAACTTTACACACTATTTCCTAAGGTCGAGTAACCTTAACTTATACACAATTCATAATCTATCTATCCTATAACATTATTATCATACTATACTATTACAAATCTAGCTGCACACATAGTCCCAAGCTGAACTTGGCTTTAACCTTTCCTGTATCCGAACGTATTCGCCTTAATCTGCAATGTTAATCATGATATAGCAAGGGTGAGCAATAAGTTTTCCCAGCAAGTTTAAGTTCAATAAATTAAGGATATATCATGATTGAAAGAATTGAGCAAAAGCTGGCTATAGTTCTACAATATAATTACGAACTAGCATGAAAAAATTTTACATAGTTGAACGAACATTGAACATGAACATATATATATATATATATATATATATATATATATATATATATATATATATATATATATATGGACCGAATTGTAATGAAGGTGATCAGTCTTTCATACCTGATGAATACATGCAGTATGCATAGAGTACGATTTTATAATTCTTACACATGGCAATCAGAAATGATTAACCACAAGTATATTTGAATGAAACAACTCAAGGTCGAGTTAAGAAAAACTTGCATGTTCCGTTGATTATCGTTACACAAATTATTTAGCTTTGTCTGAAGACCTAATATATAAATAATATCGATATACAAATTAGAATAATATCATCACAGTATTTAAAATAGCCTAAACACATTATCACATAACCCTATTCGTCTGTAAGACACATATGACTTAACCTCAAGTCAAACTTTTACAGTCCGAGTCGAGTTCGGTACAACTCTGACATCCCGACGGTCTAGTAGGAGAATTATTGAGTTTAAGTTCAATTAAACTTTGCCTAAACACTTAACAATTATCTTAGATAATTATATTATTAGTTAAAAATATTTTTCATAAGCTCGTAATAATTTATAAATAATTATTACTATTTATCATAATTTTTCAATCATTAATATCGTATTTATATAAATTAAATACCACATAATCCCTTTACCATTAATATTTATTTAATATAAAATATTAATGAAATACATGCCATAATATTATAATTTATTTATAATATATCAAAGTATTTTAATACCTTAAAGTTATATTTATATGATTTTAAATAGTTAAATTCATTATCCAGGTAATTGCTATTAATATTAAAATATTAATATTTTCATGACAAAATATCAAAAGTTATATTTTATAACTTAAAAATATTTTTATAACACTTCAATCATTTTATATGATTTTTAAATCATTAATTCTATTTTCCATAATTTATTTAATATATTTATTAAATTAATTAATTATCATTAATATTAATCAATTAATGAAATTTATCACAAAATATTAAAAGTCATTAAAAATAACTTAAAATATTTTTTATACCATAATATAATTTTTCATAATTTTTAATTATTGAAATTATTTTTAAATAATTTATTTAATATTATAATTAAATAAATTTAATACCATTATTATTCTAAAAATATTAAATATTTATGAAATACATTCGAGAATAATTAAAACTAATTTTTAGGCTTTAAAATAATTTTTAGGAATTTATTTTGTATTTTTAATAATTAAAAACAATTTTATCTATTTATTAAATAAAATAATTAATTTATTAAGAAAGCTGTAAGCTAAAGGGTGCCTATAGCGATTAGAATTTGAAACAAAAATCGGGTATAACTTAGGATTCTGAAACCCAAGGCAAAATAATTTAACCGAAATTTTACGATAATTAGGTTATACAAAATAATTTACGATTATGCTAGGTTAGTTAATCTGAGTTTTAATTTTGGGTTATTTGGTCTAACCGAATAACCGAATAAAAAGTTATTCTATCTCAAATTAATTCATTTCTCTGCCTTAACTCACTCTGTCACTCACTCCTCATGGCCTCGATAGTACTCAACAATCAATAATAGAAAACCCACACTAGTCTAACAACCCCCCACCACTGGTAGCTGAATGCTTGGTGGCGGCAGAAGAAATCCGTGATCTGTTGGTGCCCACCCGGTCGTGATGAAAGTACCCCAAAACCCCCATCAAAACCTTCCTCAAACCTTTCTTCATCTTCTTCCTCAAAAAACCCCATCAAAATCCATCGCGATGGGGACCAAATTCGACCCCCCAAATGGCGTCGTAAAACCAGATCTCCCACCATCATCATCAACCATGACACCATCCTTCTGAGCAAATACTGCCAATAGCTAATTAAAATGAAATAGAAGGAAATGTTAAAGAGAGAGAAAGTTGGGCATACCTTGAAGAGGACGGTTGGAGATAATGAATGGGACGTTGAAGCAGTGGAAGAAAACTAACCGTAGTTTCCCTTCTTATTATACTTGTTGGTTTGCTCAGAACTTCTTATACTATGCACATGTTCGGTTATTAACCGAATTACCGAATTATAAATTCGGTAATTCGGTTATTTTTAAAATTCGGTTAGTTTTTCGGATATTGAAATTAGGATTATTTCGGTATTCGATTATAACCGAATAGCCTATTCGGTTCGGTTATAACCGAATGATCAGTCCTAATAGTGACGAAACTGTCGTTATAGGTGTTCTTGAGCTGTTCTTGGCCAAACCCAGAAACTCATGGGCAGTTAACAGGGTAGGAGGTTTAACCGTAGCTAGATCCTTGGTTTTAATGATTTCTGGGCAGATAAAGTGTTAGACATGTAGTAAGCATGTATCACTACATATCCCAACTTAGTTCATGGCCAACACACAACAAATCAGTGAGATCTAATCATTCAAATTCTTTGTCAGAGGCTGTTCTTCATTTCTGGGTTTTCCAGAAATGAAGAACAGACCAAGTGACTACTTTTTAATCATTATAACATGCATTCTGGGTATACTTAGTGTAATATAATGGTTCATACTTGTAGTAGAGATGTCAAAGAACAACTCTATATCACCATATCAGTCTAACAACAACACCAAATGACAATTTGAGCCGGTCAAAGTACCTGTCAGAAACGTGATCTTGGTGAATTCTGGATTTTTCAGAAATTCATCCGGATAGTTGGTCAACGCTTGTTTGACTACTCCTATCTCTGATTATGTTATGGATCTGGGTAATCTAGAGGCTTGGATTCGTAGTCTTTATACCAGTCTACAAGATCTAAACAACAAAAAAGATCTAAAACGTAAAATACAAGCAAGATCAAAGCCTGCAAAAACACTGTCAGACAAGATTTGGGTTTCTAGGTTGCCCAGAAACCCATTCCCGTGATCGGTCAACGCAGTTTGACTGCTCATATCTCTCAACCTATTCATGATCTGGCCATGTTTCTAGTTTCAGATCATAGTCCACATGACAAAGAACACGTTTATAACATAAAACAACAAAAATCAAAAACAGAGAAGGATCTAGGGCCTCTGACATATGGCCGTCAGGCCACTTTTTCAACTTTGTCCATATTTCAAAAATTTCCAAAATCGTGCATCTAGATGTTATGGATCCATGATTCAACAACCCAGATCACTAAATGACATCTTATAACACAACTCTAAACAACAACTAACATCAAAACACAAGATTTACAGAATTTAGGGTTTATACCTTTTCTAAGCTTTGATCCTTGATTCTGACTTTTGAATCTGTTTATGGAAAGCTATGAACTGATATTGGCTTGGTTTCCCACCCTCTCTCACTCTAAGTTTCAGAATTTGGTGAGAGAGAAAATTTTGGTTGCTTTGAAAAGTAAAGTAAGTAAGTTTACTTACTTTTAGTCTTTTACTCTTATTCAATGAATAAATTTGATGCAAGGTGGCTGATAATGTGCGTTATAAGTCACATGGCTAGGGCTAGGGTTGCTTTCCAACTACACAAGGACAACAATTACAAGTTAGCTAATAAAGAATGCAAAAAGGGTAGAATAATCATTTTGCACACAAGTAAATTGTCCAAACCCATAGGGTTTAGGGTTTAATCCTTAGGGTGTAGTCTTTGACCCTTAGGATTTAGGGTTTAACCCTTAGATTTTTGAAATTTAATTTCTAAGATTTCCAAATTTCGATTCTCAAAATAGAAAATTAATATTTCTAAATTATAATTAGGATTCTATAATTATATTAAAATTTCCTAATCATAATTCAAGTTTGCTAATTAGGATTAATATATCCTAATTAAAATTTTAAATAATAAATAGGGTTTTCCCCGAAATGGACATTAGGCCAGGTTTCCAGCTGAACAATTATGGTTTTCTAAAAATCATTTAGGGTTATCCCTAATTAAATATAATTAATAACGTTTAAATCTTATACTAGCATTTGAATTCCCTAATTAGGATTTTCAACTTCTGAATTAGGGTTTCGGATTTTCGGAACTGAAATTAGGGTTTCCAAGACCGGTTTTAGGGTTTCTTATAAATCGTAAGAATTTTCTAACTGAACGTTAACGTTCTTAATATAATATTAGGGTTTGCCACTAATATAGCTTATCAGGTCAACCCTTGACCCTTAACCACATATTGTACACATATAATATCATATACACAGAACATATTCACTTATACCCTTAATCCTGAATAATTCACCACAAAAATTTTAAATTCACAAAATTCCTTCTCGGAAATCTCAAATCCATTCACTTATTTTCTGTCTAGGTTTATTATTTAACCTTAATTTAATATTTTAAGATTTTATAAATATCCAAATTCTCAGGTTGTCACACACAGACCCGTTTAGCAGTGTCACATCATTGGGTCAATGTGCAAACCTTTTCTCTGTTGTGTTGGTACAACCATTTAAAAAACCAACTGGCGACTCTTACAGTCAAATCGTCGACATATACATGTCGGACCTTTTCACGACTTGTTTTTTCAAACAAATCTCACCTAACATAAGAACACCAAAGAATAAGAACAGAAAAGGGTCAAATAAAAATCCTGACGTCGACAATGAGGTTGAGATTAAGTAGATAAGTATGGTACTGATTATTAGAACCTTGATGTAGTTTTTTTTATAAATCGGATCTTGTGCTCACTGGAATACAAAGGGTATCACGTTAATAACACTTCTGTCGATTGAGTAGTTCAAATTGATACATAAAGAGTTTCTAAAGGATAATGCTAGTGTAAATAAGAGAATGACAAGAATAGGCAGTGAAGATAAAGAATTAGGCAAGAACCTAAGTTAGGGGGAAAAGTGGGTATATAAGCTTCAGGAAAAAAAGAAGAAAAGAATGTTCTAGTTGAGTCTTGTGGTGGGTTGAGAAGAAATGTGAAACATACTCCCCATAAACACAGGCGTGAGATGGAGCGTAAAACGCACTCACCAACCATCTATCTAAAAAAAGAGAACGAGAAATAAGAGCAAAGAGCTCCCGTGAATGAAAAAGAAAGCATGAATACCCTATTTGAACCCCTAATCTTGGTAAATGTTTGATTTTAGTTGGAACTCGTCTATTTTTGAAACTTTTGAGTTTGCTCTGTATGATTCCTTATAAGAAATTGGTTATGTTTTGAATTTGAATCTGTATCAGTTAGCATGGATGTTGAACACACACAGACTATACTAGTGATAATGGTTTAAGATTCAAGGATTAATAAGGAATTATCGATTGGTTTTGATATGAAGCGTTGTAGTGTTTGCTTGATTTCTCTGAGGCCGAAGGAATAATTTTGATTCTATGACACTGTTGGAGTTGTAGGCATTTTAGATTAGATGCATTACATATCGTTGCATTTCATTGTATAGCATGTTAGTTTTGTTTATGCTCGAGGACTAGCACGGTTTAAGTTTGGGGGATTTTGATAAGTGGCTTTTATACCCGTGAATCGGTTGCTAATTCAAGCTTAATCGGTGTTAATTCCTTGCGTTTATGTTTGATTTTACTTGTTTATTGTTATTCTGTGTGTAGGTTTGGTGGTGTGACATTTGATCAAAAAGGGGTGCATTTGTGGCAATAACTTAGCCTGTTTAAAGCAAAACAGCAGTTAGTAGAAGGCATGCCTGCCAGGGCGGTCGTTTTTAAGCCTTACACCCCCGCCGGGGTAGGGGGTCCAAAACTCTGAAGATAGAAGCTATGCCACTTGAAGTAAAACTAATTAGATATAAACAACCACGCAAGGCGGGGGTTTGAGCTGCAGTTGTTTAGTTAGTTTCAAAGATTGCAAGATCTACATTTTAGTATTTGGGATGGCTTGGGACTTGTATTAGAATGGAATTTCAATCAAAATACAGGTCTTAGTGTTATATCTAACAAAAAATAACAAGATTTAAAGGAGGCATATATGACACGGAAGGCAATTAACAGAGATAAAAGACAGATTTTGGAGCGAGCATTTGAGTGAAGATAATTGGAGGATTTTCATATCAATTGCAGATTAAGGCTAAAGTGAAGGGTGTTCTGAATTATTCTTCTTCTCTAGTTTTATATTTGTAATTGGAAGGATGTTTTCTTTAATTTATTCAGTTGTTATTTCATTGATGATGAACTAAGTACTTTTTAGGCTTATGACAGATCTTTAAGTGGAACATTGGTTATGTAATCTTTGATTTTCAGTTTAATAAGCTATTATTCAGTTTATCTATATTAATTTGAGCTTGAATTTATGAATTGCCTGATCAATAATTCTTTGTGGACTTGTATGGATTCGAGAGAGGAAGTACGAGTCTAGACTTAGTTAATATAGCATGTGTTCTTGAATTTTGTGAATGAACAGAATCTTGATGAATGTTAGAGTAGAGATATGCTTAACATCGCATGTAATCAGATAAAGAACTTAAACTTAAACATTTTTTAATTTTAATTCACATAGAGATATAGTGAGTTAGTTGATTAAGGTGTTTAACTTGATTCTATCTAATTTATGGATTTGAGTTAATACGGTATTAGTACATCGAGAGGTGGCTAGTTCTACGTACGTGTTCTTGATTAATAAGCTGGAATAGTGAATTAAACTGGAATAAGGTGTAATAATTAGAGTGATGCTTAGAGTGAAGTCGTACGCCTAATTCTCCAATATTTATTTGAAAATTTTAGTTTTTAGGGTTTGTTGATTGTTTGGTAATTTTAATATTTTTAATACTTTTAGTTATAAACTTGAAATTGGTTAGTTTAATAAAATTAGGATTAATAGAAAATTGGTAATTGTGAGAGTTAATTTCTTATTAAAGTCTCTGTGGGAACGATACTCTACTTATTATTATATTACTTGTTGACCATGTATACTTGCGTGTTGTGCGTAACTAGATTTTACCCAACAGTATCCACACGAGCTAACAAATCTACAGCCATCTGCATGGTGACGCTATGCTCATCAATATACGTGCTCATCTCTGCAATCATGCCACTAGTAAGGGACCTCATTGTGGTACTATCTGTAATGGCTACATCCCGGGCAGATATGGCGTTATCCCTCTTGACTCTCATTGCATCTCTGGCTGATCTGGCCTTATCACGCTCAACAACAACAACATCTCTACGAGCTAATGCCTCATCTCTCTCTAATAGAGCGGGGTCTATCCCATCAAGGGTTGTCAACATCAGGGCTCTAGCCTGATCTCTCTCGAAGGTCATCAGATGAAGACTCTGCTCGAAACTGTGCTGAATGCTGGATCACAACAGTGCTAGTATAGGGATAATCTAAAAGAGCTGCTGGCAACCCAATAAATCGTTCCTCCTCGGTGGGAGAATCAATGTCCTTCATGGGCTCTCCACCATCTTAATCTATACCCGACACTATGGATACTACCATAGCCAATGAAGTCTGTGTCTCCATCCACGTAGAATACTGTGACGAACATCCCGGATGGCTAACAGAAAAATTAGATATCTCACGCTGATCCCAACAGGCATACACCCGGGATCGGTCCTCTGCTGATAGATGGCGAGAAGCTAAACACTGACCTAATGCCCCCTCAAAAGGATGGAAGTCCTGGAATGATCAAACTGTGACATCACAGCCAGTGGGTGGTAGGTAGTCATGCCCCTCAAACCAGCTAGAGGGAGACAATCCATGCCAAGATCATGAGTAATGAAGCTATAGGGTGAACTGAGCACTTTACATGGCAGGATGCCAAACGGATCTCTGATCCCCACCAGGAATATCGACCAAGACATAGCGTCTGTACACTCTGATGGCTGAAAGGAGTAAGACATAGTTATATCATGGGCAAAGTAGTACCTATGTCAGCGAAAACTACCAATTGGTCTCAAGTGTAACATAAACCACACGTATAACATGACTGAACTGCCTGTAAATATCCCAGAAGAGTAGGTGTGACGCCCCCAAAATTAGGTATACGTCACCCATCTTGGGTCGCCACTTACATGGTACATAAATTCAAATACAACTTACTAATATAAGCGCCGTGGTACAATCGACATAAACTATGAGTTTGAATACAAATATTGTCTACTAGATATTATACAAACTCAAAAGGAGTCCTCATTACAACTATTATCACACTATTTCACGTAATAGTGAGGACTACTAATGCTATCCTCTCGGACCATTACTTACGTTCTCAGGACTCGTCCCGCCTATGTTCTCATTTCACGAAGAGAACGGTGAAAGAAAAGGTGAGCTCAACTAGCCCAAGAAGAAATATTATGACTAAGATAATGCAGAATAAATTATCATTAGCCTTCAAAGATGTTAAAGCGATAAAATACAATAGACAACCGGTTTTAGCTGCAATGAATAAGCAATCCATTAAAAGAGTCAAGTAGAGAATAAAGTCTACTATCTTTTAGGTTTTAAAAGGTTTTCATCAATTTTATCATTTGAGACTCGACTTAATAAATAAACCACCACATCTAATCATCCACGCACCACGGTCAAGGATTTTCATCAAATTATCAATGGTCATGACTATACCGAATCACCCCCGGTCATAATCATACCAAAAACTATCCATCAACGCATTACAAAGCCACCGAGGACTTTTGTCACATCATTTATATCAAGTCGTGCTGATTATAGAATGATCCCCTGGTCATAATCATACTAAGTTCATCTATGCACGTAAGCCAAAGATAACATAATATAACATGAGGATGATGACAATGACATAGTAATTCAATAAAACAAGTTCAAGAATTATTTAATCCATGAATTATTAACGTCCAAATTGTCGACATGATCTTTGTTTACGTAGAGTAAAATTCAAGAATGATTAGAAGAATATTTCCATGAAAGATATTTGGATGAAACGCAAATATCAAGGATATTCTACTAATTTCATGGAGTATAGAAGTCAAAGTTTTAACCAATTTGGGTATAATAAAGAATGGAATAACAAAAGAAATCACCATGCATGCGGTTCCATGCATAGGCAGTTATTCCAACATAATAATAATAACGGAACTGTGGGTGAAATTCACGCATGGGATATTCCAACAGAATAATAAAGATGGAACCGGATCCAGGTGTAAAAACACGAGATAGGATATTCCAATGAGAATGATAAAGACGGAACCGGTCAGGTGTAAAACACATGCACGAGGATGTTCCAACAGAATAATAAAAAGCGGAACCGGTCAGGTGTAAAAACACATGAGCGAGGATGTTCCAACAGAATAATAGAAGAATGTCACCAAGTATAGGGTAAATCACAGATACAAAAGTTATTCCAACAGTAATAATAAGCAATGGAATAACATAAGGATTTCACCAAGTATAGGGTATGCCACAGATCATGAAGTTATGTATAGGGTATGCCACTTTTACAAAGTTATTCCAACAGAATAATAGTGAATGGAATAATGAAGTTCTCTTCAAGAAGAAAGAATAACACCCCTTACTTAGTAAAAAGAACTGAATATAGAAGTAGTGAAGTAGCGTAATACTCTTCTTCTTTCTATAATTTTCTCTCTATAGCTTCTCTCTATAATTTCTCTCTAGAGTTTCAATGAATTCGTAAGAAAATAATGAAGGAATGAGCTTTATTTATAGGAAAATGGAATGCATAGTAACTAATCCATGAACGGTCCAGATTGATTTACTTTAATCGACGGTCCATATTTAAAGAAAAATCTTTTAAATAAAATATAATATATTCTATTTATATAAAAACATTTTACTATGCAAACACTATGCAATACTATGCAAAACACTATGCAAAATACTATGCAACACTATGCATAATAAAATATAATATATTCTATTTATAGAATAACTTTAATAAAGTATTCTATTTTATATAAAAGATGTTTTCGCTTTTATTACGTTAATAATACGAATAAAACAAAACGTCATTATCATTATAATAATTCATATTATTAATCGACAATAATGGAATCAAACCGGAGTGACTTCTCACATAAGCATCGATAATCAATACTGGTGTGCTACTATGCAACCACACTTATTCATCGTACTTTTACTAAAGAGTAGTTCAACGGTAACCACTTGTAAAACTTCCGCCGTTATTTCAATAAAATATTTTTTCGTTTTTCTCAATCCGACAAATAATTACATTTGTGGGGTCCACCAATGATTGAGTAGTTATGCGAATATTCCTCGCTAAACCGAATATTCCCCGACCAATCGAATATAATATAACCACTTGCATACTTTGCAAAATTTATAAATACTACCCACAACTATAATATTATCTTAAATTCACACCATAATATTAAAAAAATTATTTCAACAAAATTTAAATCTTTATTGATAAAATCTGGGGTCTCACAGTAGGTGCTACAAAATGTGGTCGACCTCAGCGTCTCCGCCACAATCATCGAAATGATGGTATGACCCTCCCTGAGAGCTCTCACTGCCACGATTACACCGATGTCCAGCTCATCCATATACCGTGGCATGTACACATACGCCACTATGCACATCACGAATACATCCATTATAGCCAAATGCCACTAATCCTCTAGTGTGGTAAAATCCCAGAATGTCGTGCGTAGCTGTCCAATGAGCCAAATCTATCTATCAGGAAACGCTATGACAATACATAGCCGGATGTAATCTCATCCTCTACTACTCTACACCGTAACCCGGTGAGGGTCATGAATTGCCAACACATATCTCCGACAGCCATATGAGCGCAAGGTCTGTCTAAGGGCAAAGCCGTCAACCGCTCGTACTCCTCCAATGTAGGAGTCAACTCCTGGGTACTAAACCGGAAAACCTGTCTCTTCGGTATCCAATGCTCCAACATACCCTCTACCAAACATGTGGGAACCTGAAACATCAAGAGGGTCATAGAATGCTGTAATAGTTGATCTACAGTCACCCTATCTGTGGGTGACATACTATCATACACCGACCTCAGACGGGAGGCTATCAACACTGGTGGGGTGTGATCGATGCGGCTGACTGTCGAAGAAGACATCTGTGTAGGCCGTATCATAAGACCATCCATGGGTCAATGATGAATATCTCTGGACATATATACATATGCATAACATGATACATGCATGACAAATAATAGATGGCAATATGATGTAGGGAATAGAAAACAGTGCATACATTCCTAAGTACATCATCATCTACATACATCATTTCTGTACAGCTAAAAATATTGGGAAATGGGGCACAGACACCCTACTACTAACAGAGGCTTATTAAAAGATATAGCAAGAATGGGGCACATCCACCCAATATCTAACAGAGGCCTATCAAAAGAGATAATGGCAATACACATCAGAAGAAGACAATGGTGTCAATATCTATATCATCAATACTGTCCACCTGATGTAACTCCTCCTAAGTCACTGGATCTATATCAATTGGGATGTCAGGCCTATACAAAGGAGGATCTGAACCGGCAAAGCCATATGGGTCACCTGAGGCCCCAGCGCCTGAGCTGGAAGGATCAAAAGTATCTGCCTCTGAAGGATCTCTACCCAAGTGCCAGATGAAAAAATATGCCATGTCCAACTGCCTGGTCAAACGATCAATCTGTGTCAAATGAGTCGGGTCTCGGACACACGTCAGCCAATCCGTCATCATCACGGATCCAGGAACCATATACCCCATAAACTGAGTGGCGCAGGTCTGGGCTCCAATGGTACGAGGGGACCACCAGTGATGGAACGTATCCTGAGTATGTGAACCCTCTGACAAAGTATATATGTCCATACCCATCAATTGGATGTCATCGATGGGTGACTATAACACAGGCCAATAGCTCGTGGCAGGAGGAAAGACCGGTACACGAATCTCTCATGTGGTGCTCCTAATAGCATGCTCTCCTAAATAGAGCTCTCATCCTCCATCCGTGAAGAGAGGAATCCTATGAGTTGATATCACGTGCTCGACACCAGTCGAAAATCCATCCTCAAATCCAATGGTCAAATGTCCCCCAGAGTAGGGAACCCAAGTGATGACATCAACTGTCAACAATTCCAACTGTAGGCGACAATGAGTGAAACCCTCCACTACAGGAAACTCCGCCAAAATGGAGTGATGTCATCGCCGTCCTCATGGATAGGTATCTAAACCTAACACACTCATAGGACGCAAAAATGAAAGCCTCTCATAGGCCCAAAATTGCCAACAGAAAGGTAAAACACATGCTGTCAGTGAACACTCTTAACATGTACATGGGAAATCAAAAGAGAAATACTCACCAAGCAGAAACGGGTAAAAATCCTAGCCAAGCCTCGGTCAAAGGTGTAGGAACCCCAATCATACTCTCCAATACGGTCCACCTCCCGCGTGGCGCTGATCAAAGAAGATGACGCCGTAGAAGAGTTATCTGCTATGAAACAACCCCTGATGATAACCAGAAACAATCGCCGAAGAATGCAATCCATGACTCTCACATCAGCAGGCATGGGCTCACTCAACAACCCACTCATAGCATCTATGCTCAAAGGATCCGTACGGATGGTCCTACCCTTGAGCGCCCCAGCCGGAACTCCCAACAAGGATCTAATGACAGTCAGGGTTATGTTCGTCGTACATGGCACTGGCGCCCCTCCAAACTCCATATGGTGATAAATCGATAATCCATCGGCGTCATCATCACCTCACAATCCAACAAATGGAGAGACTGAGTCTGGTGAAACCAACACTTAGACAATGCCTTGAGGTAACCCAGGGACAACGGTGGGGAAGAATGGAGAAGAACGCCCCAAAGCCCTAACCATGCACAATACCTCGATAATCTGGATGCAGATCCTGATATAGGGAGTGTATGCTGAACCAGTTCCCTCGAGGATGTGTAAAGCTGGGAACCTACATCACATGTAAATCAATGTCAAAATCCTTTCCCCTCCTCAATAGGAAAAAGGAAGATCAAATCCAACTTTTACCTCATTTGCATGCAAGTAAACTGAAGGGTGGCGACTCAAATCACCCAGAAGATATGGAATAGCCACCTGAATGCCTGGGAAATCCCTACGGGGAATATGAGTAGCAGGAGCTGGAGCCGCTACCGGTACATCCTCCTCCTCGTCCTCGACATCCGGTACATCAACCCGGATAGGACGAATCACCGCCTCCGCCAGACGATGAGGCTATCTAACTGAACTGGGTCGAGGCACTTCAGAAGCCCTCCTCCGCACACCTGAAGTGGTCATGCAGGAACTACTCAGCTGATCTAGATCCATAATATCTGGACACAAGTCTCCAAATCACCTCAGAAAAGGTGTGATAAATTCTAACCTGGAGCATTTTTTATGCATTTAATGACTATATGTATGCATGCATTACCTTAACATACGCCTACAGTAGAGTTAAAAATGCATGTCTACCCAATGCCTAGACTTTTGGAAAAATTTTACCAGTCTCCTTTAAAAATAAGACTATCCACATGCACATAGGCATGACTAGGTGGCCATTCAGTAGCACACCTACCCACAATCATAAACATCCTATAATGCATGACAATATCAAAGTCACAATCCATGACGGTAGATTAAATACCAGGATTGCTTTGCTTTTTTACCTTTGCTCATTTGTCCTTAAATAGGATAAGAAATAGCAAAAAAAGGTACACATTTGATTGTTTCAAAAGTCAAAATTTTCACATCATTATGTTCAGCATAGTTTTATACTAACATTTACTATGTTAAACATTTTTTATCAAAACATATGAGCATGCATATTCACTACTATGTGTTTAGATGCATTTCATATAAAAAGTCATTTTCCAATGAATAGAAACTGGAAAAAAGACATGCACACGTTACTAGGACAGTGTAGAACACTTGTACGGTGACAGAATTTGCAGAAAGACACCCGAACTCAGCAGATCTGAAGAAGAGCTCTCTGATTTCCTATGTGACGCGACGTAAACTGACTTGAGAAAGCAACCTGCAGCATTTAAAGCCATCCACGGTTGGCCGCAGGTCCACATGCGGCTGCTGCAGGTATACCTGCGGCTCCCCTGGGTGAGGCCCACCCCTCCGACTCGATCCAGTTCGAGTTGCAAAGGAGTTCTCACAAGCTGAAAAGGCCAAATCAGGGATAAAAATGCTATGCTGAACATCATTATGTTCAGTATAGTTTTATACTAACATTTACTATGTTAAACATTTTTTTATCAAAACATATGAGCATGCATATTCACTACTATGTGTTTAGACGTATTTCATATAAAAAGTCATTTTCCAACGGATAGAAACTGGAAAAAAGACATGCACACGTTACCAGGACAGTGTAGAACACTTGTACGGTGACAGAATTTGCAGAAAGATGCCCGAACTCAACAGATCTGATGAAGAGCTCTCGGATTTCCTATGTAGCGCGACGTAAAATGACTTGAGAAAGCAACCTGCAGCATTTAAAGCCATCCACGGTTGGCCATGAGTCCACTGCAATTCTTTGTAGGTATACCTGCTGGCTCCACAGGTGGGGCCCACCCCTCCGCTTCGGTTAAGATTCGAGTTGAAAAAGGAGTTCTATGTTGAAAAAGGCCAAACCATGGATAAAAACGCTACGCGATTGAGCAGAGTAGCCTGAAATCCTGGTTTTCTCGGGTCAAACTGTGGCTTTTCATATCATTTATTGGTATTCGCCCAAACACAGGGTATACTATACCGATAATCTCAGCGGTTGCAAATGTAATAACCCGATATTTTCTATATAATTAAATCAGAAATTTTGCGTATAAATTTTTTTATTTATTTATTATTTTAAAGATGAGGATTTGTACAAGATAAAGAGTAAGTATTTATGTCATAAATAAAAATATATTTATTACATGAATAATTTTAAATCATTTTATTTTAGAATTATTGATTATTATAAATTATATTCTTATAATAATTAATTTTATAGTAGAAATGTTTTAATTAATTATTTTTCATGAAAATATAATTATATATTATTTAAATAATATATGAAAAGGTTATTAGAATTATTATAATAATTAATCTATTTTATTATATGAATTTATGCTAGATTAATTAACTTAATTAATAATGTTATATATGAAGAATAAATCGAGATATGGAATCCAAACCCTAATTTTGGATTTTTATCAAGGAATGAGAATAATAATATAATATTAATTATATTTTGATTTTTTAGTGCTATAAATATGTACTGTATGTACGTATTGATAATGGTTGGTCAGTTATGGTATATAATGTCAAAACCCTAGCATTAATTTGTTTAACCCTATTTTGTAATTCAAATGGGAAATTCAAAGACTGTTATATAACTATGTTATATGCTTTATGTTGCGTATTATATGATTAATTAGGTAAACCCTAATTAAAATCTAGAAATCCTAATTAATCTTTATAAAACCCTAATTATAAAACCCTAATATCTAGAACCCTAATTTGAAACCTAAACTGGAGTTTTGCTCAGTCATAAATTGTGTTAATATGATTAATATCATGTATGATAGATATTATTGCTAATTAGGGAAAACATAATTAGTAATTTAAAACCCAAATGATTAGAACCCTAATTTAATAATTAGAAACCCTAATTAGTAATTTTAAAACCTAATTACAAATTATAAACCCTAATTGCTAAATTAGCAAGGTTAATTATAATTAGTGAATTTTAAACCCTAATGTTCTGTATAATGTAATTAGAAATCTAATCTAATTAAGAAACCCTAATTTTCTATTTTTAGAAACTAATTTATTTTTATTTTTATTTTAAACCCTAAATGAAAACCTAGAAATTCATTTTGTGCTAAACCCTAAGGGTTAAACCCTAAGGGTTTTCAAGATTATAAGAAGGCCATTAAAATTCCAAGCGAAATGACCAAAATACCCCTCTTAAAATATTTGAGATAACTTGTATATCTAGCAATAATTGAGTTGGTGAGCTAACCTTGACTTTCTATTGACTTAAAATCTCAGCAAATCAGCCACTTGTGTGACGCCTCCAAAACAGGTATACATCACCTATCTTGAGTCGCCAAATACATGGTACAAAATTAAAGTACAACTTAATTATACAACAGTCGTGTAAAATACGACAAAACATAATTTAAGAGTTTTAATAAGAATATTGTCATCTAGACAATATCCACACTCAATGGATTCCTCATTACATTTATTATCATGCTATTTAACAGAATAGTGAGGACTACTAATGCTATCATATCCGGACCGTCACTCCGGTTCCCCGACTAGTCTCAGCTACGTTCTCATTCACGAAGAGAACGTTGAAAGAAAAGGTGAGCTCAACTAGCCCAAGAAGAAATATTATGACTAAGATAATGCAGAATAAAATATCATTAGCCTTCAACAATGTTAAACTGATAGAATACAATAGACAAAAAGTTTAACTGCAGCGGAATAAGCAATCCATTAGAAGAGTCAAGTAGAGCATAAAATCTACTATCTTTTATGATTTAAAAAGTTTTCATCAACTTTATGTTGAGACTCGACAATAAATAAAAATCGAATCATCCCTACATCACAGCCAAGGATATTCATGTAATCATCAATGGTCATGATTATACCGAATTATCCCTGGTCATAATCATACCAACAACTGTCTATCAATGAACTACAGGCCCATGAGGACTTTTACCACATCATTCGTCACATTATGGTCATGATTACACTAAATAATCCATGGTCATAATATACCAAGTCCATCTATGCACGTAAGCCAAAGATGACTTTAATCACAATATAAGCATGAGGATGATGACAATGACATAGTAATTCAATAAAACAAGTTCAAGGATAAATTTTAAAGATTTATAATTTACTTTATCCAGAACTCAATAACGTCCAAATTGTCAACATGATACTTCTTTGTGGAGTAAAATTCAAGAATGCTCAGAAGAATATTTCCATGAAAAGATACTAGATGAAGCGCACATATCAAGGATATTCCACTAATTTCATGCAGTATAGAAGCCAAAACTTTAACCAACTGAGTATAATAGAATATATGAAACCACAAATAGATTTTTGCCCGCCATGCGGGAATCCACGTAGACAGATCATTTCCACAATTTAATAAGGAATGAATACGAAGGATCATTCACCATACATGCGGTAATCCACCAAGACAGGTTATTCCAACAGAATAATAAAGAATGGAATAATAGAAGAATTCACCAGGCGTGCGTAATCCGCACAGACAGGTTATTCCAACAGAATAATAAAGAATGGAACCAAGTCATGCGTAACCCGCACAGACAGGATATTCTAACAGAATAATAAAGAATGAAACCTGGTCATGCGTAATCCGCATAGACATGATATTCCAACAAAGTAATAAAGAATGGAATAACAACAGAATTCACCAGGCATGCGATAGACCGCACAGACAGGTTATTCCAACAAAATAATAAAGAATGGAATAACAGAAGAATTTCACCATGTATGCGGTACTTCACATAGACAGGTTATTCCAACATAATAATAAAGAATGGAATAGCAACCCTTACGAGTATTGAAAGAAAATAACTCTCTCCATGAATACGAAAGAATAATACCCCTTACGAGTATTGAAAGAAAATAACTCTCTTCATGAATACGAAAGAATAATACCCCTTACCTTAGAAGAAGACTGGATACTAGAATAGTGAGGTAGCAGACTTATCTTCTTCTTTCTCTCTATAATTTCTCTCTATAATAATTACTCTATAGCTTTAGGGAATTGGTGAGAAATGAAGGAAGAATGAGCTTCTATTTATAGGAAAATATAGTTTCAATAATTGCACGTTTTGGGGCTCAAAATATTACAGTATAATACCTTCCTCTTTTTCTTCATTTTTAATTTAGTCCTGCAAGTATTATCAAACTTGCACCACCTCCCCTAATAGTAAATGATGTGAATTAATAGTTCATTCATGTGACTTAATAGTATAATCATGTGAAAAAACTAATTACAGTATAGTACCTTCAACTATACCTCCATTTTTCACTTAGTCATACAAGTATTACCAATCTTGCTCCACCTCCCCTAATAGTACAAGAATGTGAATCAATAGTACACATGTGTGAACAAATAGTTATAATCATGTGAATTAATAGCAATTAATTGTTCATTTATCCGATTAATTACCCGATTGGTCAACATAACCTCCAGACATCAATTATTATCGAAATAAATGTCGATTTTCACTAACACTAATAATTCCAACACAATGGAGCTATCCATTTCATCTTTAATCAACACAAACTTATTCATCATTAATATTATAATTCACAATATTTAACAACCAGGTCGTTCCCAGGAAGGAGGGGGCTTTCCGATAAGGATTTCTCCTTATTGGTAGCATGATTAGGTGACCAAACCTCTCCTTGACAGAACTTCTAGACATTGTCAATATTGAAAATAATAATATGAATAACTTTGTCGTCTCAATTATTGATTTAATAATAATAAATATTATGCAGATGATACTGTAACAATAATTGAATCAATAATATGAGAGATATGATGCATCAATTACTGCAGCAATAATTGAGTATAACTAAGTAACTTCTCACGTAAGCATCAATAATCAATACCGTGTGCTACTATACAACCACGCGTATTACTGTACTTTTACTACCGGGTAATTCAATAGTTTAACGGTAATACTTTCGTCGTTATTTTTATAAAAAGATAATTCTGTCGTTTTCTAACTACGATAATACTTCCGTTGTGGGGTCCACCAATGATCGTGCCGTCGTACGAATATTCCCTGTTAAAACGAATATTCCCCGACCAATCGAATATTATATAACCACTTGCTTACTTTGCAAAATTTATAAATATTACCCACAACTATAATATTTTATCAAATCCACACCATAATATTCAAAAATATATTTCGAGAAAATTATTCTTTATTCATAAAAGTTGGGGTCTTACAACTTGTACCAGCCATACATGCATCTAACATATCTATATATAGATTGGAGAGAGAAAAAGATCACTTGTTAGTCATTTTTGCACAAATACTCAACCTAACTCTCCTAAGCTCCACACCTCCGAAAATTTTGCTTGATCAGCCCCCAAGACCAGCCCCACGAACAATCACATCAAATCAGAAAGCCTAAAATCAGAAATCATTCGTATAAGGTATAAACCTAATTTCAAAATCTGATCTCAGTTGCTATGTTAAAAGTTATGATTAAGTGTTAAAATGTGTGGTTTGTAGTATATAATGATGATCTGGATTGATAGATGTTAAATCCATAACATCTATAGGCTCGGATTTGGCATTTTACAAAATCTGGAAAAATTTTAAAAAGTCGTCTGACAACGAATGTCAGGCCTTATAGATCTCATCCTGTTTATGTAACTTGCTGTTTAAATGCTTTAACATGTAGTATACTATGAGATCTTTGCTCTGGAACTCGAATCAGGGTCAGATTGGTTGTAGCTTGCAATGTATGGGGGGTCAAACACCATTGACCAACCATGACTGGACAAGTTCTGGGTAACCCAGAACGTGCCAAGAAATCTCTGACAAGATTTTTAAAAGCTTGGATCTGGCCGTGGTTTGATGTTATGTTATAGTCCGTGCATCTAAGTTGTAGTACGTTTGTTAGACTTCATTCTTGTGCCTTAAGATCACTTACACATTAAACAGGTGAAGCGTAGTCGACGGTCAAACCAAGCCAGACGAGCATGAAAGTTGTTTTCGGGTAACCCGAAAACGCCAGAATACGTCGTCGATACGTGGGTCAATTCCAAGCATAGATCTCGCTAACTCAATGGTTGTTATGTTGCTTTAATATATTAGATCTCTACCTTGCATGTTTTCTACATTAATCGCAAAGCTTAGATCACAAAAATAATACATGATTTCAAGTAGTGGAAGCCCAAAGTAGGCTAAGTAACAGATTGTTCTTCATTTTCGGGCAACCCGTAAATGAAGAACATCTCCGACGACGACCACTTTGAAGGCTTAGATCTCTTTTCGTGTTATGTTGTATGATCATGGTTGTTCTTGGATCTTGTAGTCTGACACTATCACTACACGATCTGCTCAACATCTAGCCCAGAAACATTACAGATTAAGAATTAAACGTGGTCAAACTAGCTATCTCATACACTGCTATGAATGTTCTTGAGGGCTCAAGAACACCTAAGGCGACGCTTTCTATCGCTAAAGGCTATATCGACAGATATTTTAATTTTATTTAATTTGTTTTCGAAAACTCATTTAAAAATAGAAATTAATTATTAAAAATTCCAAAAATAGTTTAAAAATTATTTTAAGTTATAAAAATTAACTTTTAATAATTTGACATATTTTTCATAATTATTAATTTTTATTTGGATATTATTGATATTTTATTTATTTAATAAATGCATTAAATAAATTAATTTAAAATAATTTTAATATATTAAAAATCATTTAAATGATAAAAAGGTATTTAATATTATTTTAAGTTATAAAATATAACTTTTAATATTTTAAGACAAATTTAATTAATTATTTAATATTAATGATATTAGATTTATTTAACAATTATATTAAATAAATTAATTAAAAATGATTTTAATATTATAAAAATTATTTTAAATGAAAATAAATAGTTTAAAAATATTTTAAGTTATAAAATATAACTTTTAATATTTAAAGGTAAATTTCATTAATAAATTATTATTAATGATATTAAGGTTATTTAATAATTGTATTAAATAAATTAGTTTAAAAATGATTTTATTATTATAAAAATCATTTTAATTGAAAATAAAGTGTTTAAAGATATTTTAAGTTATAAAATATAACTTTTAATATTTAAAAGATAATTTTATTAATAATTTAATATTAATGATTATTAATTTATTATTAATGATATTAAATTTATTTAATAATTATATTAAATAAATAGTTTAAAAATGGTTTTATTAATTTAAAAATCATTTAAAAGGATATAAATCAATTAAAAATATTTTAAGTTATAATTAAAGACTTTTAATATTTTGATAAATAATACATTAATACTTTAATATTAATGGTAATTATTTAAAATAATTTTAAATGTTTTAAAAATCATTTAAGGGTAATATTAATACTTTAAAATATTTGAAGTTATTATAAATAACTTTAATATTTTGGCAATGGTTTCATTAATAGTTTAATATTATTTAAATATTAATGATAATAGAATTATTTAATATTTAAATCATTTAATAATGATTCCGGTGTTTGAAAATTTCATAATAAATAATAATAAATGTTTAAAAATTATTATAAGTTATTTAAAATTAATATGACTGATACTTACAGATATTGAGCTACAGAATAGAGTCTTAGACTCGATAATTACCCGATAAAGTTTTCGGTACACCAACATGTTTCAGAAATTGATCTGGACTTAGATATTTTGACTGTATTAATGTTTTTTTGTGATTCTATGACTGCTAAACCTATGTGCCAATGTGATTAGGTTATGTGCTGACTACAATAAGCAGTGCTATGTGTTGCAATATGTTATTCTAATTAGTAAAATGATCTTATTACTGATAGGTTGTTATACAAAAGATAAACCTAAGTTGCAAATTGTAAGCAACGTACCAGACAAGTATCATACCTTTGCATTTTCTTTATGCAATGGACATGAGTAAGAAGATTCAGATTTATATTATTATTGTACTAGATTATTAACCCTATTGTCGTATATATTATATCCGATCATTGTTTATCAACATGATATTAGATTATATAACTCATATATATATATTATGTTCGTTAATTTTGAAATATGGTTATACACGTGTCCTCACTTGGATAATCATTGTAGTTAAACACATGTTGATATATATATATATATATATATATATATATATATATATATATATATATATATATATATATATATATATAAGTAAATCTAAGCTATTTGACCAGCTAGACACAGATTTAGAATTATCGTTGAATATGATAAAACCTTTTTGTATCCAATCAAATTATTTTGGTTCGGACTCCTGACTAAGTATGAACATCCCGATCAAGGGAAAACTTTTATGCGCCCAAGGCGGACAGAGTGAACGATAATATCGTTCTTGTATGTAGTATTGATCAATATAGGGCCCATGGGAAGTACAACCTAACGCCCGTAAGTTATGACAGTTTGCAGATGAAGTTCTGCTAAACCTTATCGAAAATTTAAAACAATGTTCATAGTATGTCACCTTAACCCTATTTATAGTCAATACGTAGTTTCAAAAATTGGATATAGAGTTGTTATGTTATTATTATCGGATCAGTTTACTTCACAACTATTGAATCGTTGTAGAAGTGATGTATAAAGAAAACATTTAATTCTTTCAGCTAATTATATTTATAATTGTTATTACTTGATGGGCACTCAAATGCTCATCCTTACTTAATTTAAATATTTTCAACTAAGTGTGAACAGCTAGAAGGTTCAACCAAGAACAAGGGAAAAAGGAAAGCAAACAGAATATATTTAATGGTATCTTTTATAATAGTTAAACTGTTTTGAGACAATGATATGTATTATCTATCATGTAAGGAATTATAGTAAAGGTTGCGTACTTGGGATTAGACTTTGATATATGTAAATTAAGTTTGATTTTTATATTATTGTTATTATTATTAGTATTATTCCTCTCATAGAAATGGTATCATGAAGCACCGAGTTCGGATTTCAAGTACCCAGATTTGGGGGCGTCACATCATGGTATCAGAGCTTAGGGTTAAAAACCTTAGGTGGGCTAGACCTTAGGCTATAACCTTAGGACAGAGGAAAACGTTGAAAATACAAATAACTCAGATAGAGTTTAAAAGGAAATGAATCGGATAAATTCATCGTCAAACAAAATAAAAGATAACTTATATAAAACTTTTATTTGTTGTGTGTATAAACTATATACTAATCAGGATAATTTATGTGTGTAGATGTCAGGTGGAAAAGGCTTATTATATGTTTATAGCATGAAGAAAGATCAAATCCATACACCCGAGCTAATATTGAAGCCAATAGGTGAAATAGAGGCTCACAATGAAACCAACTCGGATGAGGTGGTTATTTTGGAAAACGTAGTACCAGATCCAGAAATGGTAGAACTAACAGATAGTGATTCAGACACTGAAGTTAGAGATGATCAAGCATCAACGAAAGTGCAGAATTTGAGGAACCAGGTTACCTCTCTGGAAAAGCTGTGGGAAATAGAAAAGCTGCTAAATAGTCAATTGCGAAAGGCCTTGATAGAAACAATGGAGGAACAAGATAAGCTTAAAATCCAAATTGATCAGATGGGAGCCAAAAACAACATATCGAGTGCAGCTCCGAGCAATAAGGGGAAAAGAAAGATGAAAGGCCACGACTTAGGAAAATCCAATAAAAACCAAGGGAAAAAGATATGTTATATTTGCGGCCATAAGGGACATACCTCTCCTCATTGTCCCGACTTTAAGCAAGGTGCATGTTTTATTTGTGGGTTGGAAGGTCATTGGGCGAAGGATTGTCCAGAATCAGGAAAAAGGTGTATGAATAATTAGGATTAGTAGTTGATTATGTATGTTTGATAATGTGCGTGTATAATGTAATATTCTCAACTTTTGTATTAGTCAAGACTATAAATCCCAAATTTTGTGGTCACAAAGGGATAGCTGATGTTTAAAGTATTATGTGCTATGTTATGTAAAGTATTCGTTAAATGAATATGAATCTATGTTTAAGTAATGAAACAAGTTTAATATATTAAACTTATATGATAAGGCTTAGAATATAAGAATAATTTATGATAATGTCGCCAAGACGAAAATGAAACCCAAGGATAGAAGAACTTGTCAACAAAGCTGGAGAACAACCAGACCCGATATAGAATTTCTCAAATGTGATCGCTCAAGCTATGAAGAATGGAATACCAGCCGCCGGGAATTAGCCAGACAATCAATTGACAAATTTCAAAGGCTTCAAGGCCATCGTACTGCCAGGATCTAGAAGATTAACTGACCCTATTGACGCGTTTGTGATAATTAGGGTAACGAAGGGACAAAAGAAAGCTTTTGCCACTTATATGATGAAAGGAGATAATTTCGATAATACCGAAGTTAGGCCGTGAGTGTGTTTAAAAAGAAAGTTTGTGTGCTATAAGTGTGGGAAGGAGGGACATATCTCTCCTAACTGCCCCAATCCAAGAGTATAAGGTGAAAGACTGTCCAAGAAGGAGAAAAGAGACAAGGAATGCGAATACGAGGAAAGACAGCAGGACATTGGCGATAACGAGACCGACTTCAACAAACAAACCAACAAAACCAACTGCAGGAGTCTTCAGCATGAATGTACGAGATACGGTAGCAGACGGGGATGCAACTTCAGGTATTATTCGAACAAATTTTATTTTCTTATATACGATTTTCCTATATATATAATGAATTATTTTATAAATTATTTTGAAGGAGGAATTTGAGTTCTTTTAGAAATCAAATTTTCCTGTAATCAGATAGATAAGCTTTATGCTAAATAGTTAAAGACCAGTTCGATCAATTATGATCGAGATCTACTTGCAATGAATGTGTATGTTATGTACCCATGTATGTATGAGTTTTAAAACGGTGATTCCGGGGACGAAATCATTATAAGGGACGGTGAATGTAATAACTCAATATTTTCTATATAATTAAATCAGAAATTTTGCGTATAATTTTTTTTAGTTCTTATTTTAAAGATGAGGATTTGTACAAGATAAAGAGTAAGTATTTATGTGATAAATAAAAATATATTTATTACATGAATAATTTTAAATCATTTTATTTTAGAATTATTGATTATTATAAATTATATTCTTATAATAATTAATTTTATAGTAGAAATGTTTTTATTAATTATTTTCTATGAAAATATAATTATATATTATTTAAATAATATATGAAAAGGTTATTAGAATTATTATAATAATTAATCTATTTTATTATATGAATTTATGCTAGATTAATTAAGTTAATTATTTTAACTTAATTAATAATGTTATATATGAAGAATAAATCGGGATATAGAATCCAAACCCTAATTTGGATTTTTATCAAGGAATGAGAATAATAATATAATATTAATTATATTTTTATTTTTCAGTGCTATAAATATGTACTGTATGTACGTATTGATAATGGTTGGTCAGTTATGGTATATAATGTCAAAACCCTAGCATTAATTTGTTTAACCCTATTTTGTAATTCAAATGGGAAATTCAAAGACTGTTATATAACTATGTTATATGCTTTATGTTGCGTATTATATGATTAATTAGGTAAACCCTAATTAAAATCTAGAAAAACTAACACTACAAGAAAATTCTCTAACAGCGACCACTAATATTAGCGACCGCACTTTCGGTTGTAGATACTTATAATTAGCGACCGCCAGTGGCGACCGAAATGAAATTTAGTCGCTGTTATGTTTTAGCGACCGAATGCGGTAACTATGTGGTCGCTACTACAATTTTACCGCCTAAAAATTGGTTGGAAATGTTGGCGCCTTACTTTTTTGCGACCTCTCACTATCAACGACCACATGTGGTCGCTGATACTTCCACATCATTAAATATTCAGCGACCGCATGCGGTCGCCATTACCGGTCGCCGATGCTTTAATCTATCAGCCACAGCTCGCTCGACAGTAGCTGAACCAGAAGAGAAAAAAAAAGAGGGAGAAAGAAATGGGAGAAGGGGGAGAAGGGGAAGAAGAGGGAGAAGGTCACGCCGCAAGAGAGAAGCCACCGCCGCCACTGCTGCAACCGACGCCCACCGCTACCACCCACCGCCTTTAGGTATTTGATTTCAATGAATAATGTTTCAATATTGAATATGAATTTTATTATATATGCATTAGATTGATATATTTGGATTAGATTATGTTTGGGTAATATGATTATGATTTTATTAGTATTTGAAGTCAATTTGGGTAATATGATTATGATTGGGTAATACGCAGTACTTTGGTTAATTTGATTTTGTTAATTTATGTCACTTTGGGTAACTTGATTAATGATAGGATGGAGTGTTTGGCTGGCTAATTCTTTGATATATAATTGTAGGCTTACTTGGGGTTTTGAAGTAAGGGTTTTAATATTTTTTTGTTTCGTGCAGATTTTGTCACTAGCATTTTGTGAAAGTTTTGTAAGTTCGTAGTTTCTATTACCTTAGGTTATTGATGATATCACTCTGGCTTAAAATATTTAGGGGATACCATGTGAAGTTAGAAGGTTATGTTCCCTAAGGGTGCAGTTATAGTATAAACTAGAATCTTGGAGAGAGAAAATAAAAGAAGTAAAGCTCACAATTTTTTGGGGGTATGTTACTATAATGAATGTGGGACTAATTTTACTTGTTTTATTATACTCCCTCGGTACCACTTTGCATGTCATAGATTTTATTATAGGAAGTCATGCACATGATATAGACTCGTGAATCCCCTGTTTATGTTTGTAGTTTAACCAATTTTATTGGTCAGTGTGAAAAAATCATTTGTAGACTGAGAACTTGACATTGACATCATAATGTGAATCAAAACGTGAATAATTACTCCCACGGAAAATGATTGGGTTTCAAAGTTTGCAAGTTTGATCCTCACATGCTGCGGATACCTGCAAAACTCTTTTGTAGGATATCTCTAGATTAAAACTGTTTGCAGATAGTGTCTCTTTTATCACATGAGACATTATCTTGGAAGCACTGAAAAGTACAAATATATATATATATATATATATAATTTAGTGGGGTGCCTAGAAATGACAATATATGCATGCCGTCGTGCATGTGGCTAGTCCATATTATAGGGGAGACTTTGGTGAAATTTTTTTGTTGGTCGGGTAGTTACGAACATTTATAATATTAACGAGCTAATCATATGCTTACAAGTCATATTCTTACAAGTATGCTCAAGGAGTATTCTTACAAGTATGCTTAAATGTTAATTATATACTTACAAGTATACTCAAGTCATATGATTATAAGTATGCTCTCAAGTCATATGCTTACAAGTATGCTTAAATGTTAATCATATGCATGCTTACAAGTATGCTCAAGTCATATGGTTACAAGTATGCTCAAGTCATATGTTAACATTTATAATGTTGTCTGTAGTAGGTACCGTGGTATCATGGACCTCTATTCAGACCGTAGTTGGATGGCACGACGAAAGTCAAGTGCCCAGATAGGTGCTACAGCTGAATTTAGAACGGGTTGCCAAGTGTTTTTGGATTATGCGTATAGTCACCCGGAATGTATGAATGGTAAGTCACAGATACGATGTCCATGTTTGAAGTGTAAGAATGTAAATTATATGGATAGAGACGTGATAAACTATCATTTATTTATTTCTGGGTTCATGAGAAATTATGAAGAATGTTGGTGGGCACATGGGCAGAGAAGAGATGGTGGCATCACAGAAGTACACAATTCGGGCAATAGTACTCATCGTATGAATGAAATGGTTCATGATATTGCAGGGCCAGATTTTGATTGGGAACAAGGCAGGGAGAAACCTATGAATTCTGATGCCAAAGACTTCTTTCAGTTGTTAGACGAGGGTAGCGAGCCATTGTGGCATGGTTGCACCAAACACACTACATTGTCTGCAGTGGCGACATTACTTAACATCAAGGCTGATCACAACATGAGCCATGAGTGTTTTGAGTCGCTCTTGAAGGCCATTAAGCGTATGTTTCCTGACGGTGAAAAATTTCCTGGTAACTATTACTTTTGTAAGAAAATGGTAAAGAAGTTAGGTCTTGGATACCAAAAGATCGATGCATGTTCCAACGATTGCATGTTGTTTTATAAGGAAAATGAACAGATGACAAGGTGCACGTTTTGCAGTCATGATCGGTTTAGGCCTAATAAAGAGGGTGTGACTACAAAAAAAATCAAGTATACCGTTTAAGATTCTAAGGTATTTTCCAATAACACATCGGCTAAAAAGATTGTACATGTCTTCAAGAACAGCTGAACATATGAGTTGGCATGCAAAATCTCCAGCTAAAGATGGAGAACTAAATCATCCCGCAGATGGGCAGGCTTGGAAAGATTTCAACTTAGCACATCTTGGGTTTGCATTGGAACCTAGAAATGTGAGGCTTAGATTGTCCACCGATGGTTTCAATCCGTTTGGCCACTCAGCTGTTCCGTACTCATGTTGGCCTGTGATTGTTACTCCGTACAACTTGCCTCCTTGGATGTGTATGAAATAGTCATACTTATTTCTTTCACTCATGGTTCCTGGTCCTAAGAGTCCTGGAAAGAACTTAGATGTTTACTTTAGACCTCTTATAGACGAGTTGAAGGTATTATGGGAGGATGGAGTACAAACTTGGGATGTTGCAACGAAAACAAATTTCAACCTTAAGGCAGCGGTTCTGTGGACTATAAGTGACTTCCCAGCTTATGGTATGTTAGCTGGATGGAGTACACACGGGAAGTTGGCGTGTCCATATTGTATGGAGCATACAAAGTCGTTTAATCTATCAAAAGGTCGAAAGCCTTGTTGGTTTGATCACATCATCGCTTCGGTTCTTCACGTAGATCACCCGCTTCAAGAAAAATAGAACACTTTAAAAGGGAAAGTAGACAATGATATGATCGCACCGCGCGATTATCGAGAACGGAGATGCGAGATTGTGTGATGAGATTGCCGGTTATCCCATTTGGTAAGATTGATGCCACAAACATAATCAATGGGTTTGGCGATCTCTCATAATCGGGTTCGGAGAAGCATCTTTTGGGAAGCGCCTTATTGGTCTACAAATTTGATTAAATCATAATCTAGATGTGATGCATATTGAGAAGAATGTGTTTGACAATGTGTTTAACACTGTGATGAATGTTACGGGGAAGACAAAAGATAACGATAAGGCACGTTTGGACATGAAAGATATTTTTAAGCGTCCTGGATTAGAACTTTATGAATCTCCTAATGTTAAGATTGTTAAATCGCATGAAAGGTACACATTGTCCAAAAAGCAAGTTGAAGATGTGTGCACATGTATTAAGTCTCTGAAACTACCAGATGGATATGCGTCAAACATTGCAAGATGTGTTACGGGTGGGAAATTGCAAGGGATGAAGAGTCATGACTGTCATGTGTTCATAGAGAGACTCATGCCTATAGCATTTCGGGATCTGCTTGATAAACCAATATGGGATGCTTTGATGGATCTTAGTTGTTTCTTCAAAGACTTATGTTCAAAATCATTAAATGAGAAGGACATGTCTGTACTTGAGAAGAACATCATAGAGATCACGTGTAAACTGGAAAAAATATTCCCATCTGGTTTTTTTGACTCCATGGAGCATTTGCAAATCCATCTTCCCTATGAAGCTCGTGTTGGGGGTCCAGTTCAATATAGATGGATGTACCCTTTCGAGAGGGTGATGGGAAACCTTAAGAGGAAGGTGAAAAAATAGAGCTTATGTTGAGGGGTCGATATGTGAGGCATACAGTTTCGATGAGATATCTACGTTTGTCTCAGACTATTTTTCGGACGAAGTCTTAACAAAGGCCAATCGAGTATCGAGACATGATGATGGGGGAAATGTTGAACTAAATGGTCGGCTCTCTGTATTTGGTCTATCGGGCCGCGCTTATGGAAAAGGGAAGCGCATATTCCTCTCTGAGCAAGAATTACATGCTGCACATACTTACATTCTTCTCAATTGCGAGGAGATTGACGAATTTATGAGGTACACATGTAAACTTGATAAATTATATTTTAATTTGAAAATTTATTCCAATATGTTAATGTTTATAACATGGTATAGATTGTACGATGACGAGTTAAAAGTGAAGCATCCCGACATAACTGATAAAGATATTCAAATCAATCGTGATAAAAAATTTGCACTTTGGCTAAAGGACAAAGTAAGTTCAATTTCTAAGCACGTAGTATATATATACTCCATGTTAACTATGACTTCATTTAATAAGATGGAGTTTTTGTAGGCTTTGACTGAGGGATCAACGATTTGGCTAATGTACAAGTCCTAGCTATGGGACCGGACATGGGCCGAAGTCGGTATGATGGTTACAAAATAAATGGTTGTGAATTTCACACAAAGGCATATAGTAGCGGTAAAAAGAACTACGAACTACGGTGTGTGTGTCAAGGAGATTATTACAATGAGCTTGGTCGTGCCTTTTATGGGGAGTTGGAGGAAATCGTAGAGTTGTCGTCACAAGGCACGTCACGGGGTCGTATTCACTTGTTCAAGTGTCGTTGGTTTGATTCGGAAAAAGGGATACGTGTTGATGCAGACATGGAATCGTCGATATTGACCTCCATAGATCTGCGTGCTCCAACGAACCGTTTATTTTACCAACTCAAAGCGAGACAAGTATACTACTCCTAGTCCCGTTAGGAAAAGGGATTACAATTGGCAAGTTGTAATGAATACTTGCGTTATGGTAGAAGTAGTTGATGGGGAGATTTACCAAGAGCAGATGCTTCATAGTCAAACTATAATAAATGTGGAGGTGTTAGAGTTTATGCCCTAGAGGCCAATTATTTGATATAATTGCTTAACATTTTGATATTATATTTGATTAAATAAATGAATGATTTTATTATGTTTTATTTACTGCGTTATATAAATGTTAACATAATAAAATTCCTTAGAATAGTGATACAATTTATATAGTTTCAAGTATGTGACTTGAACATGAGATTATATAATTACAATTAGTATCAATGCTCTTAAATATCCCTAGTCGAGTACCATTGTTGATAGGACAACAATGATGCATTGAGACTAGTATCTGGATTGACGGATGACCAAATCTCATTGGTCATAAATATATGAGATATTAAGTCAATGCATAGGTATGTGTTAGAGAACGATGTAATCGGATGCACTCCACCATGAGAATTCTATCTTGAGAGCATCGAAGTGTCATTAGCAATTCTCATAGTGACAATGATGTAATGGTCCTCCCAATTCAAATCACTATATTTCTACACGAGAATTTATGTACTTTGATATCATCAAATGTCACCTTTAATAGGGTGGACTATAAAGGTGATTATTGGGTACATCATGAATCATGTGAGGAATATGAGTGATCTAGATGGAATTTAACCATCCTATATATTAGGGGTGATATCCATAGGCCTCTTGATTGAGTAGGACTATAAAATGCATGGCCATGCTCAAATATTGATTTGTTTCATTTAGTCTACTCATTGATCAAGAAAACTCAGATTAAATTATGAAGAGTATGACACATTCCATGACTCAAGTTTAATCTAGCATATTAAGGTTAAAAGGATTAAATTACATTGAAACATTGGTCACGAAAAGGTTGCATCGAATCATCGATCTTATTATTACTGAGTAGCAAAGTGATGCATTACTAGATGCCGCTCACTGTTTATAATTTTATAATATGATTTTAAAATTATTGCCAACGTAATAATAACCTATAGGGTCACACACAAAGAACGTTATTAAAATGGAATTAATTTAAATTGTAAGGATTTAAATATATCAATATGATTGATAGTATTTAAATCATTTAATTTAAATTAAAAGGATGCTTTATATATATATATATATTAATTAAGTAAGACTTAATTAAGATATATATATATATATATATATTCAAATTTTATTTTAATTAGATTAGGGTTTTGATTAATTTTGATTTATTGCTATATATATGATATATATATCGTATTTTTGGAAAGTTAATCAAAACAAAAACCCTAGCTTCTTAGAGAGAGACTAGAGAAAACAGTTTCAGAAAATCCTCATCCTTGGTGGCTAGTACCGCGATTCTTTTTCGCAGATCGTAAGACGATTCATGTGGAGCATTCGTGGATACCGTAGAGACGCTTGATTCATTCGAATTGCGTTGGAGATTCGACCGCATCGTTTAATCGCTTTCTTAATCCAGATAATTTTTAACCACTTTAATTAACTATTTTTTCACATGGATCCTATTTAGGGTTTCAATTTGGTTTAAATTGTTCTATTTCCAATGCGCTTTTCGTGTTGAAACCCTACAAAGGGTATCGAGCTACTATAAAAAAGATTAATTCAGATTACGTGTTTTAATTGTATTCGATATATATATATATATGATGATGCATGTTTACCGATATGAAATTGAATATATGATATTCCGATTTGTATGTGTATACGTAATATATATGATGATATCGTTAATCGTATCTTTAATCGGTGGAATAACAATATAACTATTCTAATCGAATTAGAAGCATGAAGAATCGTTTTAATATGATTAATCAAAACTAGAAATATATGAAATATATGATAAATTATTGCTTTTAATATGATTAAATCAAATCGACATATATATCGTTTTAATGATTGGATTAAAATGTATTGAAAACTGCTTTTTAGAGATTCAGATGAAAAAATTCCGCAATACGAAAAAAATTAATATCTGAGAATGTGGGGAGACCCTTCGACTGATTCGTCACAAGCACGATGGTCGTGGACCCCAATATGTTATATATAGTTTTCTTTAATTATATATAAATTGTTATATGCTTATTGTGATATGCATGGTGCACAGTTATGGCCTTTTGACCCATAGGTTAGTGGTTTTTGGTTTTGAAATACGGCTTGCATGTCGTGCCTTTCTATAAATTCTAATGTAATATTCTCTTCTCATCTAAATCCCCTCGAATGTAACTCGAGGTTTCTTTATGTCATGTAATAATCTGTAATCGATGAAGATGACAAGATGGAGAACACGATGGAAAGATGATGATGGAGAGGAGGCACATGCATGATGAAGATCCAAGGAAGTTCTTTATTTTAAGATCTTTTACCACCTTAGATTGACCTTCAATCTTTCATTAGCTTGAAAAGATCGACAAAGTGGATTGGGCCATAATCGTGACACATTTAATTTTTGCACTTTATTTATGCTTCTTATGTGATATGATATGATAAATAATGTGCATGCTTAATAAGATTAAAATTGGTGAGATCTAAATTAATTTATAAAATCCTCAATAAAAATATTAAGTCTAAATCGATGCCTTCCAATGAATAACACTCATCAAGACCTTGATCAATAGATGTAGGTTTGCCAAAGCAAAGTACCCTATTTATCTAGGTAAGATGCGATAGGATAATTGTGATATCCAAACTGTTAAAATCATTGGGTCCGACTTAACTAAGTTATCTCAATAGATTGTGGACTTAGAGGCATAGAGTTTGGTAGGTACCATTAGATGGACTAGAAACAAATGTTGTTTACTAAACTATCCAAGAGTTATATATGATATAATTGACAAAAGGGTTGTCTACCTAAATAATTGTGTTTTAAGAGATTAGCCAAAGCTAACTTAAGTCATAATGAAATATGGATCTTCGCTCACTAGAAAGATTTAATAGAAAATGCTTTCCAATTAATGGTGAGGGCTATTAATTTGAATAAAATAGTGGGAGGTATATTTTGAATGTACTATTATCAATTATATAATATCAACTCGCAATTTGACTTATTATTTTTTGCACTTATAAATTGTAGATATCAATGGCAAACAACAACAACACAAATAGTCTTTCATTACGATCACCCTTGAAAAGGACAAAGTCGAGTGGAATTAATTTCCTCGATCGGCATAGAACTCGAGGATTGTCCTCAAACAAGAGCGCAAGCTATATGTCCTCGATGGGCCCATTCTCGCAAAGACCAAATTGTCATCGCACCACGTGCGGAGGATAATGCTTACAAGAAGCATCAAGATGATGCTCGACGTGAGTTGTGTCATGCTAGCAACCATGAACGCCGAGCTTCTTGAAGCAAACATGAGTTCGATGGATGCTTATGAGATGATCGAGCATCTCAAGAAATTATTCAAGGGCATGCTCGACAGAGAGGTATGATACAAGCAAGGCGTCAGATCACCGCAAAATGGGTGAACGTGATCCAGCTTGGTCCATAAAATGAAAATGATTGGGTATATTGAGTACCTTGATAGGTTGGGTTTTCCAATCACTCCTAAGCCCAAACCGATCTTTTTTTGCAATCTTTGAACAACAGCTACTCTCAATTTGTTATGAACTATCTTATGAATGAAATTGAGAAACCCCTTACTGAGTTGTTGAGTATGTTAAGAACTGCCGAGAACAACATGAAAAAGGCAGGACCCGCTCCCATAATGATGGTGCAAAAGGGTAATGCTAAGGGAAATTGGAAAGGCAAGAAGAAGATAGGATCTAAATCTTTTGCCAAGCCCAATTCCAAAACCAAACAGGCTTTAAAACCTAAAGGTGGGGTGGCTAAAGAAGGTGAGTGTCACTTCTGTGGAAAACCTGGACACTGGAAAAGGAACTGTCATGCTTATTTGGAAGAAGTGAAGAAAAGGAAAGGAAGTACGACTTCTGATTCAGGTATATATGTTATAGAAGTCAACTTGTCTACTTCTACATCATGGGTATTGGATACTGGATGTGGTTCTCACATTTGTGTTAATGTGCGTGGACTCAAGGAGTAGGACTTTTGGCAAAAGGAGAGAGTTGACATACGAGTTGGGAATGGAGCAAAAGTCATTGACCGGCCGTAGGAACTTATCATTTATCTTTGCCCACCGGGCTAGTTTTAGAATTAGAAGATTGTTATTTTGTGCCCGCTATAAGCAAAAAACATTATTTCTTTTCTTGTTTCGACAAGAAAGGTTTTTCATTTATAATAAAGAACAATCGTTGTTTGTTTTACTTAAATGATATTTGTTATGGTGTTGCACAATTGTTTAACTGGGTCTCTATATTCTTGATTTAGAAATGCCTATCTATAACATAAATACAAAACGATTTAAATCAAATGATTCAAACCGACATATATCTTCGCATCGCTGCTTAGGCCATATAAATGAGAAACGATATCCAAACTCCATAAAGATGGGTTCTTGGATTCATTTGATTTTGAATCATATGAGAAATGTGAGTCTTGTTTATTAGGCAAGATGACTAAAGCCCCTTTCATCGGACATGTTGAACGGGCTAGCAATATATGTATTGGGACTTATATATATAGTGATGTATGTGGACCCATGAGTTCGTTAGCAAGAGGTAGGTTTTATTACTTCATTACATTTATCGACGATTTTAGTAGATATGGATATGTGTATCTTATGAGACACAATCCAATCCTTTGAAAAGTTCAAGGAATTCAAGAATGAAGTTCAAAACCAATTTGGCAAAAGCATAAAAGCCCTTCGATCCGATCGAGGAGGTGAATACTTAAGCCAAGACTTTGATGACCTTCTAAAGGAGTGTGGTATTATATCACAACTCACTCCACCCGAACACCACAATGGAATGGTGTATCTCGAGAGGAGGAATCGAACCTTGTTGGACATGGTACGATCAATGATGAGTCATGCAGATCTTCCAATAAGCTTCGGGTCATGCCCTAGAGACATACTGCATTCACACTTAACCGTGTTCCTACAAAGACGTTCGTAAGACACCATATGAGATGTGGACCGGGAAACGCCCTAGTATGTCGCTCATGAAGATTTGGGGTCATGAGGCATTCGTAAAACGCCCGGATTCTCGACAAGCTCGGACCCAAATCGACAAATGTAATTTTGTGGGATACCCAAAGGAAACAAAAGGGTATTATTTCTACAAACCTTCCGAGAACAAAGTGGTTGTTGCTCGAATCGGTATTTTTCTAGAAAGAGAATTTGTCTCTAAAGGAAACAAAGTGGGAGGAAAGTAGAACTCAAGAAATTCGAGAACCACAAAATATCATCGAAACTCGAAGTTAGAACGTGAGCAGAACCACAAGATATTGTGGAAAGTGAACTCGCTTCAAATTACACAAGGCATTCAGAGATCCGGTAGGACACGCCAAGAGCCCGAGAGATATTATGGATATCTTGTGACTCAAAACGGCGATGTGATGCTCATAGATCAAGATGAGCCTGCTTCCTACCAAGAAGCTATGAATGGACCAAATTCTGAGAAATGGCTTGAAGCCATGAAATCTGAGATGGACTCCATGTATACTAATCAAGTATGGACTCTGGTTGATCCACCGGAAGGGGTAAAACCAATCGGGTGCAAGTGGGTTTTCAAGAAGAAAACTGATATGGATGGTAATGTACAAACCTATAAGGTCGACTAGTAGCAAAAGGTTTCAAACAAAGTCAAGGTGTTGACTATGATGAAACCTTCTCTCTAGTGGTAATGGTTAAATCCATCAGGATCTTACTTGCTATTGCAGCTTTTTATGATTACGTAACCGCAGATGGATGTCAAAACCGCTTTCCTTAATGGAAATCTCCTCGAGGATGTGTATATGACACAACCCGAGGGTTTTGTCACCCAAAGGATGTCGGAAAGGTATGTAAGTCGCAACGATCCATTTATGGATTGAAGCAAGCCTCTCTGAGTTGGAATCTTCGATTTGATGAAGCAACAAAGAATTTGGCTTTATTAAAATGAAGATGAACCTTGTGTATATAAGAAGGTTAGTGGGAGTCACATTGTATTCCTAGTATTATATGTTGATGACATATTAATTATTGGGAATGACATTCCTTCTTCCTTACAGTCTGTAAAAACATGGTTAGGAAAATGTTTCTCCATGAAAGATTTGGGCGATGTCGCCTTACATTTTAGGTATCGTGATCTATAGAGATAGATCGAGAAAATGCTCGCCCAAGTCAAAGTACATATATTGATAAAGTGTTGAAATGGTTCAAAGATGCAAGAGGTGAAAAGAGGAAACTTACCCGTGACTCATGGTGTAAAGATCTCTAAGGCCCAATGTCCTAAATCACAAGATGATGAGGAGCGATGAGAAAGATCCCTTATGCTTCTCGGCAATTGGATCTATCATACGATGCAATGATATGTACTCGTCCGGATGTCTCAGATGCTTTGAGCATGATGAGCAGATACTAATTGAATCCGTGTGAAGGTCATCGACAACTAGCCAAGAATATCCTCAAGGCACCGAAAAGGACTAAGGATTCATTCTTGGTATATGGAGGTGAAGACGAATCGGCAAAGAAAGGGTTACACAGATGTTAGTTTCAGATCGACAATGATGACTATAAGTCTCAACCAAGTTTTGTGTTTTGCCTTAATGGTGGTGTGTTAATGGAAAAGTTCAAGCAAGAGACAAGAGTCGATTCTACAACAGAGGTCGAGTATATTGTCGCTTTAAAGTGCGCCCAAGGAGGTCAGATGGATTAAAAAGTTCATCATCGAACTTGGTGTTGTTCCAACCATTGTTGATCCGGTTGTTTATATATCGTGATAATAATGGAGCCATTGCACAAAGCTAAGGAACCCAGATCTCACCAACGATCCAAGCATATACTTAGGTGGTACCATCTCATCCGTGAAATCATTGATGAGAGGAGATGTACATATAGGAAGAGTGCCAACAGATGATAATGTTGCAGATCCATCGACCAAGGCTTTGTCGCAGCAGGCTAACGACGGCCACACTAGTTCCATGGGTATTAGATACATGAGTGATCGGGCTCTAGTGCAAAGTGGGAGACTGTTAGAGTTTATGCCCTAGAGGCCAATTATTTGATATAATTGCTTAACATTTTGATATTATATTTGATTAAATAAATGAATGATTTTATTATGGTTTTATTTATCGCGCTATATAAATGTTAACATAATAAAATTCCTAGAAGAATAGTGATACAATTTATATAGTTTCAAGTATGTGACTTGAACATGAGATTATATAATTACAATTAGTATCATTGTTCTTAAATGTCCCTTAGTCGAAAGTACCATTGTTGATAGGACAACAATGATGCATCGAGACTAGTATGTGGATCGATCGATGACCAAATCTCATTGGTCATAAATATATGAGATATTAAGTCAATGCATAGGTATGTGTTAGAGAACGATGTAATCGGACGATGCACTCCACCATGAGAATTCTATGTGGAGCATCGAAGTGTCATTAGCGATTCTCATAGTGACAATGATGTAATGGTCCTCCCGACCGAAATCACTATATTTCTACACGAGAATTTATGTACTTTGATATCATCAAATGTCACCTTTAATAGGTGGACTATAAAGGTGATTATTGGGTACATCATGAATCGTGTGAGGAATATGAGTGATCTAGATGGAATTTAACCATCCTATATATTGGGGTGATATCCATAGGCCTCTTGATTGAAAGTAGGACTATAAAAATGCATGGCCATGCTCAAATATTGATTTGTTTCATATAGTCTACTCATCGATCAAGAAAACTCAGATTAAATTATGAAGAGTATGACACATTCCATGACTCGAGTTTAATCTAGATATTAAGGTTAAAAGGATTAAATTACATTGAAACATTGGTCATTTAAAAGGTTCAGATCGAATCATCGATCTTATTATTACTGGGTAGCAAGTGATGCATTACTAGATGTCGCTTTCACTATTTATAATTTTATAATATGATTTTAAAATTATTGCCAACGTAATAATAACCTATAGGGTCACACACAAAGAACGTTATTAAAAGGGAATTAATTTAAATTGTAAGGATTTAAATATATCAATATGATTGATAGTATTTAAATCAATAATTTAATTTAAATTAAAAGGATAATAATTTATATATATATATATATATTAATTAAGTAAGACTTAATTAATATATATATATATATATAAATTCAATTTTATTTTTTTAATTAGATTAGGGTTTTGATTAATTTCGATTTATTGCTATATATATGATATATCTTCATTTTGGAAAGTTAATCAAAACAAAAACCCTAGCCGCTTCTTAGAGAGAGACTAGAGAAAACAGTTTCAGTAAATCCTCATCCTGGTGGCTAGTACCGCGATTCCTTCTTCTCGCAGATCGTAGGGACGATTCATGGAGCGCTCGTGGTGGATACCGAGAGACGCAGATTCGCTCAATTTATGAATTGGAGATTCGATCGCATCGAAATGTATTTTAATCGCTTTTAATCAGTATAATTTCTAACCATTGAATTAATTATTTTTCGCATGGATCCCATTTAGGGTTTCAATTTGGTTTAAATTGTTCTATTTTTACGTGTCAAAACCCTACAGGAGGACGACAATGAAGTAATCTAGTTAGATGGTGGAGATGAACCACATGAATTAGATCCTGAGTCGATACTTGTGTCGGATGACATTGATAATCGAGGAGGAAGAGTTATCGATCGAATCGACATAATTGAATCAAGCATATGATGGTTATGAATCTGCAACACGATACAAGATGATTCTAATCGTATATTGACACTTGAACAAATGAAATGTATGTTTAGGATTACATGTTTTTTATATCATTGTCATGTTTATGTACTAAACTATTTAAATGCAACTTTTGTTTATTGTCATTTTATATTCATATATATACATGTTTATATCACTATCATGTAATCAAATATGACTCATAATTACATCTTGAAATTTGTAATATACAGTTGGCTTCTGAAGCAGCGCAGAAAAAGCACAGCTTGGGTAGGGGGCCTAATCATGTGCCCAAGGCCCCTACTAATTCAGATGATCGGATTCTTATTCAGATTCGCCCTCCACCGAATAGCACGTACGTCCCACATATATCATTTATATATAAGCATTTAAGATTCCATTTATACAAGATATATATAACTTAGATGTAAATTGCTTTAATATATCTACTTATCATTGATGTAAATTGATGTTAATATGTTTATTGTATTGAAAATTTGTATATTTCTCTTGGTTTGTGTCTTGGGTGCCTAGAAATGTCCATATATGCATGCCGTCATGCATGTGGCTAGTCTATATTGTAGGGGAGACTCTGGCGAATTTTTTTTAAGTATTATAAGTCCCACACATTGAAAAATGTTCATAAGTATTATAACTTAGATGTAAATTTCTTTAATATATCTACTTATCGCTAATGTAAATTATTGTATATTATAGTGATTTTTCAGATAATAAGATCGTCAAGTGCATATCACATCTGTGTTTACAGAATTGGCCTACACTTCTGATTACGTGGGCGAGCACAACTATCGCCCACAAGGATGCTGTTTGGGGTGAATTTCAGGTATGTTTTTTTTTAATTATGGTAGATAATATAATATTCAAAGGATAATTGTTTAGTAATGTTATTATTGTTGTTTTATTTACAGAAATGGTATAGATGGGAGGACGCGCAGGCTTCAGTGATACAGACATTATTCTGGCAGAAGTGCGCGTTCCGCACCAAAGACAATTTGAACAAAGAAAGACAAAAAGCCCTTTACAATGCCGAGATCGACCATCCAGGCCACGGAGTGGATTATATGCACGAGCATAGCCCCTGGTGGTACACCCAGTCCATATGGGCTGAGATGTGTGCCCAATGGAGAGCTGAGAGCTGGGTGAAAAGACGAAAAGACCGCCTCCACTACAGATCCTCAAAAAATTCGATGGCAAAAAAAAGGCTAAAGGACATACAAGGCGGAAATATTTCACGATTCTTGACATATCAACGCCAGGTAATGCGATTTACAAGTTTTAATATGTTTACAATCATGAATTCTAGAAAATATATCACATTTTACTTAGTAATATTGTGCTATTTTTTGTAAAAGAGTCTCGATCTCAAGGTACACTATCCGTTCCATTTGGATGATGTGTACGGCCACCCGTGATAGTTGCGCTTCGATGCTATCCGGATAAGCGGTAATAAGTTTTAACAACCTGATCTTGTTTATCAATGCTTACAAGATTTATTTTTAACTATTTAATTGTTAACATAATGACAGGATACTTATAAGTGTTTATTGAATGAGCATTATCCTGAAGGCACTCCACATCCGCCTATTGATCAAGAGCTGTGGGAGAGGGCGTCTGTTATGAAGAAGAACTACATTAAAGGTCAAGGACAATGACGACGCCCATCCTTCAGTGGCTCAGGCAGCTTTTCTACTAGTCTTCACAGTCATCGAGTCATCTAGCTGTTCATACTCCAGCTGACTGTGTGAGAGCTATATGTCGAGATCGAAATCTTTTGAAGATATTGGGCGGGCATCTGGGGGATCTTGATCCTGAGGAGTTAGCTGAAGTAGTAGTGACAGCAGCAGCAGGATAACATGGGGATGGCGACGAGGTATAAAATCAATTTGTTGTATATATTATCGTAATATATATCAATATCAACATAGTTACTATATTTGTAACTTGTTTTATTATTTTGTTAATTACAGGGTGATCAAGGAGGCGATGATGCTTGACGTACCTGCTTTACATCAGTTTTGTAGTTATAGTATAAGCTTGTACTTGTATATTCATTCTTTGGATGTCTGTATGTTACTTAAATATTAAATTTGTGGTTATTTATTCAATTCATAGCTGTTTTTAAAGGTTTATATATATAGTTTATATGCTAGCTAGTTTGGTGGACGATGGATGTTTATATTGTTGTGTATGTGTGTTGGGATATAGCAGGTACAAAACAGGTACAGTTTTTTGGGAATTATGCAAAACAACAAAAAGCTGGTTTTCAGTTTTTTTAGAATCAACGACCGCAGGCGATCGCTAATATCTATTAGCGACTACTAAGCATTTGAGGGTATCGGCTGACCAAAAGTGTCACGATAGTAGAGTTAAGGCCACGTGGACCACGCTTGACCTTTGGCTACGAGATATCTTGACTTCGACTTAGCGTAACCAGAAATAGCGAATTCGATCATAATTAGTCGTCCTTGATATATCGGTCGCTAGTAGTGGTCACTGATGTGCATCCCAATGACCAAAGCATGATCATATTTACTGTGATATCATTGATAGACCCTTTTCTTGTAGTGTAATTAATCTTTAGAAAACCCTAATTATAAAACCCTAAAATCTACAATCCTAATTTGAAACCTAAACTGGAGTTTTGCTCAGTCAGAAATTGTGTTCATATGATTAATATCATGTATGATAGATATTATTGCTAATTAGGGAAAACCTAATTAGTAATTTAAAACCCAAATGATTAGAATCCTAATTTAATAATTAGAAACCCTAATTAGTAATTTTAAAACCTAATTACTAATTGTAAACCCTAATTGCTAAATTAGTAAGGTTAATTATAATTAGTGAATTTTAAACCCTACGTTCCTGTATAATGTAATTAGAAGTCTAATCTAATTAACAAACCCTAATTTTCTATTTTTAGAAACTAGTTTATTTTTATTTTAAACCCTAAATGAAATCCTAGAAATTCATTTTATGCTAAAGCTTAGGGTTAAACCTTAAGGGTTTGCAAGATTATAAGAAGGCCATTAAAATTCCAAGAAAAATGACCAAAATACCCCTCTTAAATTATTTGAGATAACTTGTATATCTAGCAATAATTGAGTTGGTGAGCTAACCTTGACTTTCTATTGACTTAAAATCTCAGCAAATCAGCCACTTGTACCATCCATACATGCATCTAACACATCTATATATAGATTGGAGAGAGAAAAAGATCACTTGTTAGTCATTTTTGCACAAATACTAAACCTAACTCTCCTAAGCTCCACACCTCCGAAAATTTTGCTAGATCAGCCCCCAAGACCAGCCCCACGAACAACCACATCAAATCAGAAAGCCTAAAATGAGAAATCATTCATAGAAGGTATAAACCTAATTTTAAAATCTGATCTCAGTTGCTATGTTAAAAGTTATGATTAAGTGTTAAAATATGTGGTTTGTAGTTAATAATGATGATATGGGTTGATAGATGTTAGATGTAACGACCCCAAAATTCATACAATATAATTCTCGACTTCGGTTATTAATAATACATTCAACCTCTAATTTTACATCATTAAACGATAATACAACCATTGAAATTTGCGGAATAATTAAAATTTTCTATTACAAACTATCCTCGTTCCAAAAACCTTCAACCTTTACATCTAAATATCTCAGAATCATTTTAATACTACAATAGTTTACATTTGCAAAACAATATTACAATTCAACATTAATACATTATTCGAAACATTAGACATGGTTTACAAGAATAACAACTTAGCTAGGATATTAAATCTTCATATATCACTTTTGATCCATAACAATCAAGTAGCACATAGCGTTACCTTCAATTCTTGAATCTACTAAAATGGTTATTTGCAAAAATGAGCTCGACAACTCAACAAAATCTAATAGTTTTCATGCATCATGTAACACATAATAACATGCTCAACATACAAGAATAATCATAAACAAACATAGCATACATGTAAGACCCCAACTTATTATAAATAAAAATTGAATTTTCTCTATTTATTATTGTGAATAATAAGGTGATAATTTGATATAATACTTTGGTTATGGGTGAAATGTGCAAATTTTGCAAAATAAGCAAGTGGTTATAAAATATTAAATTGTCGGGGAATATTCGTTTGGTCGTAGAATATTCTTTCTGTCGGTGAATATTCGTACGACGGCGCAGCCATTTGTGGGCCCCATAATAGATAACTGTCGGATGAAGAAAACGACAAAGTTTGGGTTGTTATAAATAACGGCAAAGTTATTATCATTAAGACTGTTGGAATACCCGGTGGTTAAAAAATCATGTCACGCGTGGTTGGTAAAGAGTGCTTTGCAGTATTGCAGTATTGTTGAATTATTGATCCTTACGTAAAAGGCACTACCCAATAATTGTCATAGTAATTCTTTGTTCAATATTTTATTTTATTGATTCAATAATTATTTGCGTTGATATTTTATATTATTGTTGTTCAATAATTATCACTTTGCCTGATATCTCCATTATCGGATCAATAATTCATATTATTTGAATAATATTATTAGATAGCATTATTGGCAATGTCTAGAAAGTTACATCGAGGAGAGGTTTGGTCACCTAATCAGGCGCTTGATGACGGAGAAATCCTTATCGGAAAGCCCCTATTTCCTAAAGAGCGTACTGGTTGTCATAAATGTGATTATGTAATATTATTTGTGAATAATTAATTATTGATTCATATGATAAGGAAATATTTATTTTACGTGGATATAAATGTTGGATATATTTATTGTGATTAAAATTGAAGGAGTTAATATTGAGGTGTTTTATCAGTATTTTTATTCGGAATGGAGGTATTAAAAATTTAACCAAATATTTTTGAGATATATTGCGTGAGTTATAATTTTTAATCCAAATAATTAGATCGTTGTAATTTTTGGATATGTTATACATATATAAGTTGAGTATATGTCCACAAATTTTGAGCAGTTTAAAATGAGCGTATAATTTGTTATGAATTTTAAGAGGTGGTGATTAGAAAATTAGGTTATAAATGATTTTGGTGGAAAATTCTAGAATTAGTGGGCCCCACTTTTGGTTGGTGAGAAATGTGCTCAATTGAATTTTTAAATGTGGTGGGTGGGAATAGTAGCAGGTAAAGCCATCAGGTAGCAGGTTAGTCTTCTATGGAGTTCTAAGCATTTTTCTATAAATAGGGTGCTTAGTTAGAATTGAAAATCACACCAGAATTCATAAGTTTTCTCTCTTTCTCTCTCTATATTATCGAGCGTATTCTTGTGAGTATTTTGATACTTTGAGTGTTGCTATACGGTGCAAGCTCCTTCAGCACTATATCCAGTATTCCAGCCAGAAGTATTATCTTTTTAAGGTAAGGGATGTTATTTTCTTCGTAAGTGATATTATTTCTTCAATATCATTATGTCGAAATATTGGTTAGAACTTTTTATCAAATTTGAAACTTTTCATGTCGGGGTTACTATTCATGAGTTACTATTCACGAGTTACTATTCACGAGTTACTATTCACGAGTACTATTCATGAAGCATAATGATTTTTCTTGTGGAATTTCTATCTTTTGGTGTTGGAGTTACTATTCATGTATACGACACTATTCACGTATATGACACTATTCACGAATACGACACTATTCACCGAAAAATGAAATTTTCTTCTTTTTATCAAGGTGTCTATTATGGTTACTATCTTTGATTGTATCCATGTTTTGATCTTTATTCTTGAATTTTGCTTCAAAATTTGTTATTATGAAGTATTATTGATCTTGGGTAAACTGTAATACGAATCCTTAATATTTGTTATTTTGTTTCACTAGATTCGTTCCTTTAAAATATTTTTCATCATCCTCAATCCTAAATGATGATATTACTGAATATTTTTGGCATTTAGTGCAAAGATGAATGATTAATTGATGAATATCTTTGGCCTGTAGTGCAAAGATAAATGATTACCTAATGAATATCTTTGGCCCGTAGTGCAAAGATGAACAGGTGTTGAGATGAACATGAACAACTGGTGATACAAATGAATATCTTTGGCCCGTAGTGCAAAGATGAATATTTGATTAAAGATGTGTATTGATTGATGTTACAGGGATAAAATATTGATGATGGACTTTTAAATTCATAGAAGATAGTAGAATTCTTTCTCTACTTGACTCTTCTAATGGATTGCTTATTCCGCTACAGTTGTTGATCTAAAACTTGTTGTCTATTATATTTTATCAGATTATTCCTTGTTGAAGACTAACGATAATTTATTGTATATTATCTTAGTCATAATATTTTCTTACTGGGCTAGTTGAGCTCACCCTTTCTTTCACTGTTCTCTTCAGGAAATGAGAATATAGCTGGGACTAGTCGGGAAATGGATTGACGGTCCAGATGGTTGTATTAGTAGTCCTCACTATTCTGTGAAATAGCGTATCAATAATTGTAATGAGGACCCCTTTTGAGTTTTTATACTGTCTATTAGATAATAGTTGTATTTAAACTCACAGTATATGTGTTGTCATATTTTTCACGACAATTGTATTACTGAAGTTGTATTTGTTTTTTTTACCATGTATTTGGCGACTCAGAATGGGTTGGATGGAATGGACCTATTTTGGGGTTGTCACAGTTGGTATCAAAGCTTAGGGATATGATCCCTGGCTAAGATGTGAGACTAGAACTAGGAGGGGAGAGATGGGAAATTTCTTCGCTAGTATGACCTACCTAAGTTGTTTGGTATTTATTTGGTCGGTCAGAGTATAGGGATAATATATGACATGACTATTAACTCTTGTTTTATGGCAGTATTTAAGAATGGCAGTTGAGAACGTTAACAATGGAGTGAATGAAATCGTGGAGACACCTCTAATCACCAACCAGAATAATGTGGTGTCAGGCGAAGAAGGAATTAGAGATATCCATGTGGTGAGTGAAGAATTGATAGTTGCACCCGAGATAGTCGCAGAGGTAACAGCTGAGAGTGAGGAAGAAGAGGAAGAAGAGGTACCTAAGGAGAATTTATTATAGGTATTATATGATCAAAATGTAGAATTGCAAAATCGTATTCATGAGTTAGAAGAGCAGGTTGAAGAACGACAGGCGGTCGGGGAGCAAAAGGATGAAACGATTCAAGCTTGTGTTACCCGATATGTGATGCTTGAACAGAAGCACTCTTTGGCAGAGTATAAGATGATAAAGCTATAATCTGAGCTGAAAGAAGAAAAACTAAACGAGTGAGAATGAGTGATGCATGGGTAAAAGCCGCACGACGCGTTGATATTGTGGAAAGAGATGTCCGATCTATGAAGAGAAGATTTAACGATGACGGGAAGACATCGGCAACAGCACCAGCACCAGCAACAAATTCTAGTGGAGGAGAACGACCGCCAATTAGATGCTAAAGATGCGGAGAGGAGGGACATATAAGGCCAAACTATTCAAAACCTTCCAAGATATGTTTTAGTTGTGGAAAAGACGGTCACATAGCTCAATTTTGTCCTGTAGCGAAATCAAATCCAGTTGGGACGGTGGCACCAAAGGTGGATACGGACAAAACAAAGTCGGTGGTTTCAGGAAGAGCATTTTTCGTGACTTCTCAAAGAGCGAGTAACCCGAACGAAGTTAGTACGGGTTAGTTAATTATAAATTCTTTTGAAGTCTATACCTTATTAGATACCGGTTTTACCCACTCTTCTATTTCTCCTTCTTATGCTCAACGTTTAAACTTGACTCCGGAGAAGTTAGACTTTGACTTATCGATTGAAACTTCGTTAGTAGAAACCTTCATTTTATGTGCTATCCAAGTCTTGGATGAGAGTCACAGTTTTTAAATGATATTTCTATTGTTAATAAATCTCCTGACGTATTCTCGAAGGACTTCTTAGCCTACCCCTAGAGCGTGAAATCGAATTTTGTATTGACCCCAGTACAAAACCCATTTCTAAAACCCTTAAATATTTCTTCAACCAAAACGAACGTATAATGCGCTTGAGCGTTGGCTCAAGCTGTTGAAGATTACGATCGTACCATTCAATACCATCGTGGGAAAGCGAACGTGGTAGTTGACGCGTTGAGTAGAAGATCTTATGCGTTTACGAGTGCGATGTTGTTAACACAAAAATCCATTTTATATGACTTACAATTGATGAAGATAGAGTTAAAGACTCTAGGGACCCACGTGAAGATAACGAATATACGAGTAGAATCGACTTTAATCGATAACGTTAAAACCGCTCAAGCTACACACTGGAGCTGATTAATATAAAGAAGAAGGTGCAAGAATGCGTTATTCTAGAAGTAAGAGTCGATGAAGAGAAGAAAGCTCAAGCCTTCGATTTATTTGAAATCCTCGATCAAGTAGGAACTATGGCCAATAGACTCGCCTTAACGTTAAGTATGTCGCGTGTTCATAACGTTTTTCACGTATCGATGTTACGTAAATATGTGGACGACCCAAACCACATTATTGCGTTAGAACCAGGCGAGATAGCCAAAGATTTAACGTACGAGGAGGTATCTATCAAGATCTTGGATAGAAAAGAGCATGTTCTACGCACGTAGGTTATACTACAAGTTAAGGTTTTGTGGAGAAAACATGCTATTGAAGAAATGACCTGGGAGTTGGAATCAGAAATAAAAGTGAGGTATCCTCACCTTTTCGAAAAAACAGGTACGTACGTCAATTTTGAGGACGAAATTTCATAAGGAGGGGAGGTTGTAAGACCCCAACTTATTATAAATAAAAATCGAATTTCCTCTATTTATTATTGTGAATAATAAGGTGATAATTTGATATAATACTTTGGTTATGGGTGAAATGTGAAAATTTTGCAAAATAAGCAAGTGGTTATAAAATATTAAATTGTCGGGGAATATTCCTTTGGTCGTGGAATATTCTTTACGTAGGGGAATATTAAATGCGATCAACTTATTTTGACCATATGTGGGCCCCATAACGGATAAGCGTCGGATGAAGAAAAGCGACAAAGTTTGGGTTGTTATAAATAACGGCGTAGTTATTCTGAATTAAAGGCTGTTGGAATACCCGGTGGTTAAAAATATAATGTCTGGCGTGGTTGCGCGATAGAGCTGCGGTATTATTGCATGTATTGTTGAATTATTGATCCTTACGTAAGAAGGCACTACTCAATAATTGTCACGATGTAATTCTTATTCGATATTTTATTTTATTGATTCGATAATTCTTTGCGTTGATATTTTATATTATTGTTGTTCAATAATTGTCACTACACAGTATCTCCATTATCAAATCAATAATTCATATTATTTGAATAATATTATTAGATAGCATTATTAGCAATGTCTAGAAAGTTACATCAAAGAGAGGTTTGGTCACCTAATTGCTTGATGAAGGAAAAATCCTTATCGGAAAGCCCCTCTTTCACAGGAGCGATTTCTGTTGTCATAAATGTGATTTTGTAATATTATTTGTGAATAATTAATTATTGATTCATATGATTAGGAAATATTTATTTTATGTGGATATAAATGTTGGATATATTTATTGTGGTTAAAAATGAAGGAGTTAATGTTGAGGTGTTTTATCAGTATTTTGTCGGAATGAAGGTATTAAAAATTAAACCAGTATTTTTGAGATATATTGCGTGAGTTATAATTTTTAATCCGACCGTTGGATCGTTGTAATTTTTGGATATGTTATACATATATAAGTTGAGTATATGTCCACAAATTTTGAACAGTTAAAAATGAGCATATAATTTGTTATGAATTTTAAGAGGCGACTGATTCGAAAATTAGGTTATAAATGATTTTGGTGGAAAATTCTAGAATTGGTGGGCCCCACTTTTGGTTGGTGAGAAATGTGCTCAATTAAATTTTCAAATGTGGTGGGTGGGAATAGTAGCAGGTAAAACCATCAGGTAGCAGGTTTGTCTTCTATGGCGTTCTAAGCATTTTCCTATAAATAGAGTGTTTAGTTAGAATTGAAAATCACACCAGACTTCATAAGTTTTCTCTCTTTCTCTCTCTATATTATCGAGCGTATTCTTGTGAGTATTTTGATACTTTGAGTGTTGCTATACGGTGCAAGCTCCTTCAGCACTATATTCAGTATTTCAGCTAGAAGTATTATCTTTTTGAGGTAAGTGATGTTATTTTCTTCGTAAGTGATATTATTTCTTCAATATCATTATGCCGAATTATTGGTTGGAACTTTTTATCAAATTTGGAACTTTTCATGTCGGGGTTACTATTCATGAGTTACTATTCACGAGTTACTATTCATGAGTTACTATTTACAAGTTACTATTCACGAGTACTATTCATGAAGCATGATGATTTTTCTTGTAGAATTTCTATCTTTTGGTGACGGAGTTACTATTCACGTATACGGCACTATTCACGAATACGACACTATTCACCGAAAAATGAAATTTTCTTCTTTTTATCCAATGTGTCTATTATGGTTACTATCTTTGATTGTATATATGTTTTGATCTTTATTCTTTAATTTTGCTTCAAAATTGGTTATTATGAAGTATTATTGATCTTGGGTAAACTGTAATACGAATCCTTAATATTTGTTATTTTGTTTCACTAGATTCGTTCCTTTAAAATATTTTTCATCATCCTCAGTCCTAAATGATGATATTACTGAATATCTTTGGCCTGTAGTGCAAAGATGAATGATTAACTGATGAATATCTTTGGCCTGTAGTGCAAAGATGAATGATTACCTAATGAATATCTTTGGCCCGTAGTGCAAAGATGAACACGTGTTGAGATGAACATGACTAACTGGTGATACAAATGAATATCTTTGGCCCGCAGTGCAAAGATGAATATTTGATTGAAGATGTGTATTGATTGATGTTACAGGGATAAAATATTGATGATGGACTTTTAAATTCATAGAAGATAGTAGAATTCTTTCTCTACTTGTCTCTTCTAATGGATTGCTTATTCCGCTGCAGTTGTTGATCTAAAACTTGTTGTCTATTATATTTTATCAGATTATTCCCTGTTGAAGACTAACGATAATTTGTTGTATATTATCTTAGTCATAATATTTTCTTACTGGGCTAGTTGAGCTCACCCTTTCTTTCACTGTTCTCTTCAGGAAATGAGAATATAGCTGGGACTAGTCGGGGAATGGATTGACGGTCCAGATGGTTGTATTAGTAGTCCTCACTATTCTGTGAAATAGAGCATCAATAATTGTAATGAGGACCCCTTTTGAGTTTTTATACTTTCTATTAGATAATATTTGTATTTAAACTCACAGTATATGTGTTGTCGTATTTTGCACGACAATTATATTACTGAAGTTGTATTTATTTTTGTACCATGTATTTGACGACTCAGAATGGGTTGGATGGAATGGACCTATTTTGGGCTTGTCACAATACATGTTATAGTTCACATAACAACTATAAAGATTGAGTTACTTACTCAATCAACATTCATAGTTCAATCATTATAGTCATAGATTGACTTTCACATTTCATACTTTTGACATATATAATACATCATACACTAAAATTTTAAAGCGAGATCATCATCAAGTTCACATAGCAAAAAAGGCTGAAAGACTTGCCTTCTAGGCGTTTTACCAACACGCTAATACTTGGCGATCCTTGCACTGACCTACATTGTATGTGAGATTGATAATAAATAAAATCAATACTCTATCTCATGGTCAAATTTGTTCTAAGACCTTACTTTATCTTATTATCCTTTATAATATCTTTATAGACATCTAACTATTTTATATGCAACTCAGTTTTATTTTCATTTTCATCACCACACATGCTAGACTATCGCACTTGTAGTTTAATGTGCGTATATCACACCATTTTATTATACCATTTTGGTTTCAAAAATGCATATTCAACACATTGTTTACATGTTTAATTTTCCTTCAAAAATCAAAAATCGCCCTTTTCAATTTCTTTCCATTATTATTCTTGTATTATCATCTTTTCATACTCAGATGCACATAACATCCAATATTAGTCATTAGATAGACACTTTGTATACCAAAGTTTAGAAACACTATTACTCTTAGGCATTTTATCGAGCACATTATGTGCACACATTAACTTATCTCAACTCTTGATCTTAAATGGTTAATTATGCATAGAATATAATAACACATATCTATACTCATTACATATGTCAAAACATATTTTTAATCATCAAAATATACCATCACCCAAAAATCTTAATTCAAACAGAATTATAAAACTCATCTTCACAATTTCTTTAACAAAACGTTGTTTTTGTTTTTAACATAACTCCTTCGTTACATGTCCGTTTTTGTTCCTTCATATATAGAATTAACCCTTATTCAGTGTACTACAACCTCATCTAGGCCTTAAAGTAAGACCCTTATCCATCTAAACTAGATTCTGTAATTCATCAACTAGTCTAGAAAATTTCATTTTCTAGACATCCTTACTAAACAATTTATTTTGGACATGATCCGGTTCATAAAATGGCTCAATCGCGCAAGTCTAGCTAGTAAACTTCCATATCTACAACTTTTCAGTTTAAAGTTTCTTCAAATTCAAAACATACGAATTTATATGAATTGTTCAAAGTCAGAAACCGTAACAGTTTTGATTTTCTGGGAAGATTATTTTCCCTTCGGACCAGCCTTACTAAAACAAACATTGCAAGAAATCTACAAAGAGTTTTCATGTGATTCCACTTTCAGAATATATCTTACTTCCATATCTTCGATTTGATATAAGGCTCACTTTCTAGCTCATTATACCCAAAGAGGTATGAATTTTACAAGATTTGTCCACAATTACTCAAAACCTACGAATTTTGTTCTTCAAATTTTCTTTCCATTTCATTTTCTTTCTTGAATCCTTTTGTTTGATTCTTGATAATCCAAGATTAAACCTATACAAACAAGATTAAGCATGATCTACTACCCTAGAATATAAATCTACCCAAAAAATCAAAGATTAAATAAGAGTTTAGAAGTTACCTTCTTCTATTTTTTTTTCTTCTTCTTCTTCTAGCTCATCTCAATTCCTCTATTTCTCTCTATCTCTCTCAATTTCTCCTACATTATGAAGAACATAAAAATATAATTAAAACAAGGAATTTAGATTATAACCTTATTATTATGAATTTAAGAGAGAGATGGAGATAATGAGTATGGGGCTTGTTTTGTCTTCTCAAAGCTTTCCCTTCTTCTTCTTTTTCTTCCTCTTCTTCTTCTCCTATAACTCTCTCTAACTCTCTTCTTCTTTCTTTGGTTTGTTTTCTAAAACTAACGTACTAACTTGTAGTATATACATATAATATACAATACTAGTAATATATAATATATGTAACTCCTAGTAATTATTATATATACTAATTACTAGTTAATACATAGGTTACACCAACTTGAACTTGAAAAGCCTAAGACCATGTTTGGCAAATACTCATTATTTTAATTAATCAATGGTTTAACATCAATCAATCTCATCAAATTGTCACATAATTATATTTACTTGTTAATTATAATTTAGTGTAACAATCATCACATAACTCATCTAATTTAATTATCTCAATTAAATTAGAACTATAACTTATAAAATTATTATATTAATTAAATTAAATACTAAATATTCATTTAATTAATCTACTACACTTAATTACATTACTCTATAATCAAACCCAAATTTATTTATTTAACTCAATAAATAATTCAATTAAATATTTATATATATTAAAATTAATATATAACATTCTCTTCACATCAATTCACATATTCTACAATATAAGACATACACATACTCACACCCAACATATCTCATAAATAATACTTTTATTTATAAAATTCTCATTTATAAATTCTAAAAATCTGGGATGTCACATCCTTCCCTCCTTATAAGGATTCTGTCATCGGAATCACCGAAACCCTACCTCACTCAGGTTTTCCTCAAATCTATTCATTGAATAACTTCAACACATTACCTTAATATAGGTTTTATATTTTCTACTCTCACCATTCTTGATAATAAATTCTTATAAGTTTTATTTCATAACATTCACTTGAACTCAATTATATTTTGAGTATTATATATTCTTTAACCCATTCATTTCCTTTCCTAAGGATCGTTATCATAAACACTCGAGATATTACATTAGATCCATAACATCTATAGGCTCGGATTTGGCATTTTACAAAATCTGGAAAAATTTTAAAAAAGTCGTCTGACAACGAATGTCAGGCCTTATAGATCTCATCCTGTTTATGTAACTTGTTGTTTAAATGTTTTAACATGTAGTATACTATGAGATCTTTGCTCTGGAACTCGAATCAGGGTCAGATCGGTTGTAGCTTGCAAGGTATGGGTGGTCAAACACCGTTGACCAACCATGACTTAACAAGTTCTGTGTAACCCAGAACATGCCCAGAAATCTCTGACAGGATTTTCAAGAGCTTGGATCTGGCCGTGGTTTGATGTTATGTTATAGTTTGTACATCTAAGTTGTAGTACATTTGTTAGACTTTATTCTTGTGCCTTAAGATCACTTACACATTAAACAGGTGAAGCGTAGTCGACGGTCAAACCAAGTCAGACGAGCATGAAAGTTATTTTTTGGGTAACCCAGAAAACGCTTGAACATGTAATCTGACATGGGTTGACCGGCATAAATCTGCTAACTCAATGGTTGTTATGTTGCTTTTATGTATTGGATCTCTACCCTTGCATGTTTTCTACACACTGCAAAGCTTAGATCACAAAAATAATTCACGGATTTCAAGTAGTGGAAGCCCAAAGTAGGATAGTCGTACCGTTCTTCATTTCTGGGCAACCCAGAAATGAAGAACATCTCTAACAGCCACTTTGAAGGCTTAGATCTCTTTCGTGTTATGTTGTATGATCATGGTTGTTCATGGATCTTGTAGTCTGACACTATCACTACACGATCTGCTCAACATCTAGCCCATAAACATTACATATTAAGAATTAAACGTGGTCAAATTAGTTATCTTGTACACTGCTATGAATGTTCTTGAGGGCTCAAGAACACCTAAGGCGACGCTTTCTATCGCTAAAGGCTATAGCGACGGATATTTTAATTTTATTTAATTTATTTTTGAAAAATTATTTAAAAATAGAAATTAATTATTAAAAATTCCAAAAATTATTTGAAGTTATAAAAATTAACTTTTACTAATTTGACAATTTTTTCATAAATATTAATATTTATTTGGATATTATTGATATTTTTTTTATTTAATATATGCATTAAAAAAATTAATTAAAATGATTTTAATATATTAAAAATCATTTTAAATGATAAAAAGGTATTTAATAATATTTTAAGTTATAAAATATAACTTTTAATATTTTAAGACAAATTTAATTAATTATTTAATATTAATGATATTAGATTTATTTAACAATTATATTAAATAAATTAATTAAAAATAATTTTAATATTATTAAAATCATTTTAAATGAATATAAATAGTTTAAAAATATTTTAAGTTATAACATATAACTTTTAATATTTAAAGGTAAATTTCATTAATAAATTATTATTAATGATATTAAGGTTATATAATAATTGTATTAAATAAATTAGTTTAAAATGATTTTATTATTATAAAATCATTTTAAATGAAAATTAATTGTTTAAAGATATTTTAAGTTATAAAATATAACTTTTAATATTTAAAGGATAATTTCATTAATAATTTAATATTAATGATTATTAATTTATTATTAATGATATTAAATTTATTTAATAATTATATTAAATAAATAGTTTAAAATGGTTTTATTAATTTAAAAATCATTTTAAAAGGATATAAATCAATTAAAAATATTTTAAGTTATAATTAAAGACTTTTAATATTTTGATAAATAATACATTAATACTTTAATATTAATGGTAATTATTTAAAAATAATTTTAAATATTTTAAAAATTATTTAAGGGTAATATTAATACTTTAAAAATATTTTAAGTTATTATAAATAACTTTAATATTTTGGTAATGGTTTCATTAATCGTTTAATATTATTTAAATATTAATGATAATATATTTATTTAATATTTAAATCATTTAATAATGATTCCGGTGTTTAAAAATTTTATGATAAATAATAATAAATATTTAAAAATTATTATAAGTCATTTAAAAATAACGACTGATACTTACAGATATTGAGCTACAGAATAGAGTCTAAGACTCAATAATTACCCGATAAAGTTGTCGGTACATCGACATGTTTCATAAATTGCTCTGGACTTAGATATTTTGACTGGATTAATGTTTGTTTGTGATTCTATGACTGCTAAACCTATGTGCCAATGTGATTAGGTTATGTGCTGACTACATTAAGCAGTGTTATGATTTGCGATATGTTATTCTAATCAGTAAAATGATCTTATTATTGATAGGTTGCTATACAAAAGATGAAACTAAGTTGCAAATTATAAGCAGCGTACCAGGCAAGTATCTTACCTTTGCATTTTCTTTATGCAATGGACATGAGTAAGAAGATTCAGATTTATATTATTATTGTACTTGATCATTAACCCTATTATCGTATATATTATATCCGATCATTGTTTATCAACATGATATTAGATTATATAACTCATATATATATATTATGTTCGTTAATTTCGAAATATGGTTATACAAGTGTCCTCACTTGGATAATCATTGTAGTTAAACATATATTGATGTATATATATATATATATATATATATATATATATATATATATATATATAAGCCGCCTAAGCTATTTGACCATTTGAGATACGATTTAGAAATATCGTTGAATATGATAAAACCTTTTGTATCAATCAAATTGTTTTTGTTGGATTCGGACTAAGTATGAACATCCCGATCGAGGAAAACTTTTATCGCAAAGGCGGATGAGTGAACGATAATATCGTTCTTGTATACAGTATTGATCAATACAGGGCCCATGGGAAGTACAACCTAACGCCCGTAAGTTATGATGGTTTGTAGATGAATTTCTGCTAAACCTTATCGAAAATTTAAAATAATGTTCATAGTATGTCACCTTAACCATATTTATAGTCAATACGTAGTTTCAAAAATTTGATATATAGTTGTTATGTTATTATTATCGGATCAGTTTACTTCACAACTATTGAATCGTTGTAGAAGTGGTGTATAAAGAAAATATTTAATTCTTTCAGCTAATTATATTTATAATTATTATTACTTGTTGGGCACTCAAATGCTCATCCTTGCTTAATTTCAATGTTTTCAGCTAAGTGTGAATAGCAAGAAGGTTCGGCCAAGAACAAGGGAAAAAGGAAAGCAAACAGAATATGTTTAATGGTATCAACATATTGGTATCTTTTGTAATAGTTAAACTGTATTAAGACAATGATATGTATTATCTATCATGTAAGGAATTATAGTAAAGGTTGCGTATTTGGGATTAGACTCTGATATATGTAAATTAAGTTTGATTTTTATATTATTTTTATTATTATTAGTATTATTCCGCTCATAGAAATGGTATCATGAAGCACCGAGTTCGGGTTTTAAGTACCCAGATTTGGGGGCGTCACAGCAAAGCACACTCGGCAATACCTCACAAAGGTCCGATACCGTTAGTTTGGGGTCGCAACTCCAAAGTACAGATCCTCGGTGGGGGTGTCATGCATTTTTATATGTCGAAGTACATATCCCCAGCGGGGGTGTCACACATTTTCATATGTCAAAGTACATATCCCTGGCGGAGGTGTCACGCATTTTCATATGTCGAAGTACATATCCCCGACGGGTGTGTCACGCATTTTCATCTGTCAAAATACAGATCCCCGGCGGGGGTGTCACGCATTTTCATCCTTTGATGTACATGTCAATGAAGGTCAAGCAACCTTGACGTTACTTCTGCCGATGGCAAGTAAACCCATCGAACTATCAGAAGCCATCCGATGATTTCATTCGTTGATGCACACGTCAACAAAGGTCAAATAGCCTTGACATTATCCCCAGCTGGGATTTCATCAGTCGATGCACATTTCAGCGAGGGTCGGGCAATCCTGACAACACAGACTGTTGGCAATAACTCCAACAGAGCATCCTCATCGGGGAGGACCGATGATGGAATATGTTATACACATCCTCAACAAACAAAACACATCCCCACAAAATCTTTTATACATAAGAGATATGTCTTTAGTGAAAGTCTGTACCGAGGATTAAGGGCTTTGGTGATAATCCCAACATCAACATACTGGAAGTTCATGGTAGCTTTGGATCATACGTCTAAACAGTTTATCAGAGTAGTCATGAATAACCCTGCTCCCGGTAGAAGTCAAGGGGAGCCGACAATCATCCCATCATGTTGAAGAACAATCTAACAAACCACATACATTTGCATCATGTTGTTATACATTGCATCATGATTATCTTATTACATTTCAAGTGTCTAGTATTCTTTATCTTATCCATGCCATTGCATTGCATGAATATGATAAAGAGGGGCATCTGTAGACACTCGAAATTTTCTGCATACATGTTACTAATAGTGCAGGAGGGTAGAATCATCTTTCAGAGATAACCCTAGAAGACAGCTCAGTTCAATCCCGGAGACAACCCTGGGATATTCAGTTATTACTATCTCGGAGATAACCCCGAGACATCCAGCTCAGTCCCAGAAACAACACTGGGAGTTTCAGTTTCAACCTCGGAGATAACCTCGAGGAATGTAAGTCAAATGCCGGAAATCACACCAGAGAAGACCGTTTCATCTCAGAGATAACCCCGAGATACTTAGTCTCAGTCCCGAAAACAACATCGGGAAAGATAGTATCAACCTTGGAGACAACCCCAAGGCATGCAGTTGCAGTTCCGGAGATAACCCCTGAAATGCTTGTTTCAAACCCATGTAAATAGCTTCAACACTTGGCGATAACCCCAAGGCACTCATTCCCCAAGCCCAGAGATTACCCTGGGAAGTCAAGCACACCTCAGATACAACCCTGAGGATGGTCAATACCTGTAGCAGTCCAATCTCAAAGATAACCTTGAGCAATGAACGCTAAAAATAGCTCAAACTAGAAATAACCCCAATGAGGGGCAGAATCATTATTTTTCCATCCCAATCCCATTGTGCCATCTCAATTCTCAACATAAATTCTACACAAAAATGTCCTACAAGAACTAAAGAGCTCTAATCCCGAGTGACTACTACACAAGACAGCACACCGGATAGAATTTGAAGCTTGAAGACCAAGGGCATGGTCCCATCTTCCTGACTTCGTACAACCTCTAATCTCATGTCATTGTGTATCTCTCGACAATAACATGCCGTAAAAGGTCTTATACACCTCGATCGGATGTCCGGATTGAAGTTCTAAAAGTTTGAGCGGATAACACGTTGCACGTGTACACATACTTCGAGACGGCGAGACCCGGGGCACCCAGGGCAGCAGCAGGTGCATCTGTGGCTGCCGCAGGTACACCTGTGGCTCCCCCCTCTATAAATAGAGGGCTTGGGGCAGCCATTTTAAAAGAGAAAAAGGCGAGGAAGCCCTATCCAATTTTCTTTGTATACACTATAAACTGAGTGCTTTCTCATTTTAAACACTTGTGAGCTTCTATATTGTTTAATTTTTATCGGCGGGAGCCGAGTGTTCATCCATTTAAAATCATTGAAGTCTTATTTGGCAGTCCACTGTAAGCCTTCTTATACTTTCTAAAGCCTTTCTCCACTACTGTGTACACACAGTTCTGCACGTTGAGAGTCGTGTTGCGTGTGTATTCCCGGACTTCGGTCCGTGGCTTTTATTTCTTTTTGTATATATATATATATATATTATATATTTATATATATGGACTAACATTATCGAGTTATGCCTCGATTGAGCCTGGACTCACGTCCAGATCGTTTATTTGCTTATATATATATATACTTAAATATAAACTATTTTCGAACTTTGTTCGATGAGCCTGGATTTACATCCGGAGCGTTTACTGCTTTTATATATATATAAATACTTATATATATGTTGTTGCTATCAAACTCGGTTTGATTGAGCCTGGATTTGACATCCGGTGTGTTTACCATTTATATATATATATATATATATATATATTTACATTTCAGTCTGGCCTGGAGTTTACTTCTTGGCCTTTTACAGCTTTATTTATATTTTGTCCCGCCTGGAGTTTACTTCAAGGCGGTTGATCGTTTTATTGCTTTATTTATATTTTCCAATCCCCCATGGAGGTGTTTCGTGGTGGTTGATTGGTTTTTACTGCTTTATTTACATTTGCAATCCCCCATGGAGGTGCTTCGTGGTGGTTGATTGTTTGCACACACACACACATATATATATATATATATATTTATTCATTTACAGCTTTTATATATATAACTGTTTACAACTTTCATACAAATTGCGATATCATGTGAGCCTAGGAATCATGTGATTACAGATTCAGTCTACTAAATCTAGATTCGGTTCCCGTGATGTACATTTTCAGCTGTACACAGCTTGTAAATTATTCGCGTTGTTCAAATTTCCTTAGATGGTTCTCATGCCCACAAGGAGTTCGGCACAGCTATGTATATTAATTTCTCGAAGATGTTTCGCATCTCGAAAATAAAAGTAATCAAGGCGAACACATAATAAAATGGAAGTATCAAAGGCCTCAATTACTATTGAGCACAAGGGTTTGAAAAAACCTCTTTTTATAAAACATCACTGTTATATCTTGTTAAAACTGAATTTTATACCAAATTCAAACCCTTTGTATATAGGTGCGAACGAGGCATAGCACTACTTCAAAATAATTGCACATTGATCCACACACACACACATATTCATATAACATTTTAATTAAAAAGTGGCGGTCACCGTGACAACACGGATGTCGGAGGGGTGCCAAACACCTTCCCTTCACATAACCAAGTCCCCGGACCCTAATGAATCTCCGTTTCACAGACCAGTTAAGTAGTGTCACATCACTGGGTCAATGTGTAAATCTTTTCTCGGTTGTGCTGGTACAACCATTTAAAAAACCAACTAGCGACTCTTACAGTCCAATCGTCGACATATGCATGTCGGACCTTTTCACAACTTATTTTTTCAAACAAATCTCACCTAACATGAGAACACCAAAAGACAAGACAGAAAATGGACAAATAAAAATTTCGACGTCGACAGAGGGGAAATCCAAAGAAGTAGACATAGTTTTAGGATTAATTAATGGTCCAAGGAAGAGAAGATCCTGATTCTTTTGCGTATAGTATAATATGTAATTGATGGTTTATGTCTAGAGGGTAAGATTGATGATGAAATGGATAAGTTGTTCCTCTTGATGGTAACTAAGGCCCATGAACATGATGAGGTTATATATGACAAATGTGTTGATCAATAAATATTGCAAGATTGGCAGGATGGTGTTGGGTGTAATCTAATTAAGCACGACACGCAAGTATACGTGATCAACAAGTAATATAATGATAAGTTGAGTATCGTTCCCGCGAGGAATTATTAATACAAATTACCAAATACTAACTTTTAACCAAACTAATTTTACTTAAACAATTAATTTAAGGTTATGAATCAAATTATTTAATTAAACTAATTCTAATTACCACTAGTTAAAAATCAGATTATGGAGATTTAAGATCACAATTTAACTTATTGTTTCACTTAAATTAATACACTTCTTATCAATTATGCTCACTATTCTGAATTGTTAATTAAGAACACATAAGTAAATATGACCATCTCTAAATTCATCATACTCAAATCAACTTAAATCCACATATGATAGAATTAAGAAGAACACGCTAATAACTAATTCACTCTATCTCTATGTGAATTACAATTAAAGAGGATTTAAAGCAAAAGTTCTCTATCAGATTACATGCGATGTATATGTATATCTCTATCCTAGACATAAATTATGAATTCCAACGCCATGCAGAAAACACAATCACATGCTATTATGATAAGATCTAAATCTATAATCCATCTCTCAAGTTCATATAGATTATCACGGTAACTGTTAACTAGACAATTAAGCCATTCATCACAAACCATAATAGACAATCCTAGAATAATCATAATAATTAATAGAGAAGCATATTAAAAATAAACTACGCAACAAGTTCCATTGTAATCTTAAACAAAAGATTTAATTCATGATTATTGAATTAAAACCAAGAATCCACAATTGAATAAACATTAAAAAGACAAAAATAAGAGTAGAGAAGAAGATAGATTTTGTTGTCTGCAGATTTGATGCTCCCTTCTTGCTTCTGCTTTGAATTTTCAATGGTCTCCAAGTTGCTTCAATATCCAAACCTAATAAGAACTAGGGTTTTGTCCTAATATAACCTAATGGAGTCCTCCTCTCAATCCTTGTGATTCTCCTCCTTTTATACGCCTCTTCATTTATCTTTTAGAGACCTTAAAGTCTTTGAAACAAATAGCCCAAACCAATCCTTCTTGAAATCAAATTCTGAAAACACTTTTTTTTTCGACATCACCGCCTCGGCGGGTGTCATTTTTCAGAAATTACAAAAATGTCACTAAGCTCTATTTTTCATGTTTTAACCTTCCGAAGCCGTTTCCTACAACATGAACACAAAAACAAGTAAAATAACACTAAAAATACTTACAATTAACAAAGAATTAAGCCCTAAAGATATCCAAATCATATGTATAAAACTCACTCATCAAATGGATGAAGCTATGTGACTTTACAAGGAATAAATTATGTCGACAGAAATTATACGTGTGATCCCTACCTGCAGCCGCCACCAGAATATAACCCATACAATGATGAACCCTTCAACTTTTGCTTATAAATTATTATTAAAATAATTATTTGCTATTATTATTACTATTATCATTATTGTTATTATTATTGTTTTTATTGTTATTATTATTATTGTTGTTGTTATTATTATTATTATTATTATTATTGTTATTATTATTGTTATTATTTTTATTATTGTTGTTGTTATTATTATTACTATTGTCATAATTATTACTATTATTATTATTATTATTAGTACTACTGTCGATGTTGGGATTTTTATTTGTCCCTTTTCTGTTCTTGTCTTTTGGTGTTCTCATGTTAGGTGAGATTTGTTTGAAAAAATAAGTTGTGAAAAGGTCCGACATTTATATATCGACGATTTGACTGTAAGAGTCGCTAGTTGGTTTTTTAAATGGTTGTACCAACACAACCGAGAAAAGGTATACACATTGACCCAGTGATGTGACACTGCTAAACGGGTCAGTGAAACTGAAATTCATTACGGTTCGGGGGCTTGATTATGCGGAGGGAAGGTGTTATGCACCCCCAACATCCGTGTTGCCACGGTGACCGTCACTTTTCAAGAAACTGTTATATGAATATGTGTGTGTGGGTCAATGTGCAGTTACATGGAAGTAGTGCGAGGCCTCGTTCGCACCTATATACACAGGGTTTGAATTTGTGTAAAAATCAGTTTTAAACAAGATATGGCAGTGATGTTTTGTAAAAAAGGTTTTTCAAACCCTTATACTCAATAGTACTTGAGACCTTTTACACTTCCATTTTTATTAAGTGTTCAGTTTTATTGTTTTTAATTTTTGAGATGCGAAACATCTTCAAGAAAATAATGTACAAAACAGTGTCGAACTCCTCGTGGGCATAAAAATCATCTAAGGAAATCCAAATATCATGAATAAATTTACAAGCTGCTTATAGCTGAAAATGTCCATCACAGGAACCGAATCTAGATCTAGTAGACTGAATCTGTGGTCACATGATTCTTAGGCTCACATTATGCCGCAATTGATATGAAAGCAGTAAGAAGTTATATATATATAAAAGCTGTAAATATATATATATATATATATATATATAGACATGATCAGCCACCACGAAGCACCTCCATGGGGGATCGGAAATGTAAATAAAGCTGTAAAAGCAATCAACCGCCACGAAGTAAACTCCAGGCGGGACGAAAAGTAAATATATACATATATATAAGCAGTAAACGCACCGGATGTAAACTTCAGGCTCATCGAACAAAGTTCGATAATAGTTGATATATATATATATATATATATATATATTAAAGCAGTAAATGCATTGGATGTAAAATCCAGGCTTATCGAACAGAGTTCGACACACAGTTCATATATATATATATATGAAAGCAAATAAACACTCCAGACGTAAGTCTAGGCTCATCGAACAGAGTTCGACACACAGTTCATATATATATATATATATATATATATATACATATATATGAAAGCAAATAAATGCTCTAGACGTAAGTCTAGGCTTAATCGAGGCATAACTCGATAATGTTAGTCCATATATAAAAATTTATATATAAGTATATATATATATATATATATATATATACAAACTGGAATGAAACCATGAACCGAAGTCTAGGCATACACACGCAACACGACTCTCAACGTGAAGAATGGTGTGTGCAAAGATGAAGATAAAGGCGTTAAAGTGTTTAAGAAGGCTTACAGTGGACTGCCAAAGAAGACTTCTATAACTTTAAGTGGATGAACACTCAGCTCCCGCCGGTAAAAATAGTAGCTATATGTGAGCTCACAAGTGTTTAAAATGAGAAAGCACTCACTTTAGGGTATGTATAGAGCAAATTGGACAGGGCTTCCTCGCCTTTTTTCTTTTTAAAATTGCCACCCCAAGCCCTCTATTTATAGAGGGGGGAGCCGCAGGTGTACCTACGGCTGGTCATAGATGTACCTACGGTTTCCCGGGGTGCCTGGGCTCCGCGGGTCCCACCGTCTCAAAGCACGTGCACGTGTACACTATGATGTCCGCTCGAACTTTCAGAATTGCAATTTGGGCATCCGATTGAGGTGTATAAGACCTATTTCGGACCGCCGTTATCGAGAGCTACGCCATGACATTGGATTAGAGGTTGTACGAAGTCAGGAAGATGGGACCATGCCCTCGGTCTTCAAGCTTCAAATTATATCCGGTGTGCTGCCTTGCGTAGTAGTCACTCGGGATTGGACCTCCTTGGTTCTTGTGGGACAGTGATGTGTAGAAATGTATGTATGAGATGTTGAGACGGCGCGATGTAGGATCGAGGTGGCAAAATGATAATTTTACCCCTCATCGGTGTTATCTCCGGTTTGGGCTGATAAAGCAGATGTTGCTTAGGGTTATCTCTGAGATTGGATTGCTGCAAGTACTGAAGGTCCTCAGGGTTATCTCTGAGGTGTGCATGTCTTCCTAGTGTTATCTTCGGGTCTTGTACTGAGTGCCTCGGTATGAGTGCCAAAGCTGAAGCTGATTGCATGCATTTGAAACAAGCATTTCCAGGGTTATCTTCGGAACTGCAACTGCACTCCTTGGGGTTATCTCCAAGGTTAACACTGCTATTCCCGTTGTTTCCAGGACTGGAACCGAGCATCTTGGGGTTATCTCCGAGACAAAACTGTCCTCTCCGGTGGAATTTCTGGTATTTGAACTGCATCATCTCCCAGGGTTATCTTTGAAAGACGAATCTGCCCTCCTGCAATATTAGTGACAGGTGTGCAGAAAATTTTGAGTGTCTACAGATGCCCCTCTTTATCATATTCATGCAATGCAATGGCATAGATAGGATAAAGAATCCTAGACACTTGAAATGCAACAAGATAAACATGATGCCATGTACAACAACATGATGCAAATGTATGATGCATATGTTATGTTGGATTATTCTCCAACATGGTGGGAAGATTGTCGGCTCCTTGTTGTTTTCTACCGGGGACGTCAATAGATAAGCAGCTTGATGAACTGTCACGGACGTGTGATCCACAACTATTAGGAATCTTTGGGATTGTTGACATTGGGGTTATCACCAAAGTCTTGAATCCTTCATATACACTTTATACTGAAGACGTATCTCTCATATACAAGAGACTCTGTGTGTATGTAGCCTTGTCTGTTTGAGGATATGTATAACATATTCCATCATCGGTCCTCCCCGATGAGGTTGATCCTTCCTGGTTTGTATCGCCAGGACATATCAATATTATGTCGGAGTTACTGCCAACAGTTTGTGTTGTCGGGGTTGCCTGACCTTCGCTGAAATGTACGTCACCTGATAACATCCCTATTGGGCAAACTGTCAAGGTTGTTTGACCTTCATTGACTTGTGCATCAACGGAAAATGCATGACACCCCCGCCGGGGATATGTACTTCGACATATGAAAATGCGTGATACCCCCGCCGGGGATCTGCTTGATCTTCGCTGACGTGTGCATCAACAGAAAATGTGTGATACCCCCACCGGGGATTTGCTTGAGAATGCGTGATGCCCCCGTCGGGGTTTTGCTTGATCTTCGTTGACGTGTGCATCAACAGAAAATGCGTGATACCCCCGCTAAGGATATGTACTTCGACATATGAAAACGCGTGATACCCCCACCAGGGTTTCTGTATTTGGACAAATGAAGACGTGTGATGCCCCAGCCGGGGATACTGAGAGGATTAGGGTGACGACCCTGAATTGGCGACATTGGACCTGCGTAAGGTATTACCGAGTATGACTTATAATAGCTGAGATCATTAGCATAGTGTACCATGTGCTCGGGTGAATACCAATGAGTGATATGCAGACCCATGGGTTGGTCTAAGAAAACCAGGATTGTAAGCTATTCTGCTCAATCGTGTAGCATTTTTATTCCCGATTTGTCTTTTTCAGCTTGTGAGAACTTTTTTGCAACTCGAACTGGACCGAGAAGGACGGGTGGGACCCACATAGGGGATAACTCCTATATTAGAGGAGTACAAGCGGTTGACGGCTTGGCCCTTAGAGACGGAGACCTTGCGCTATATGGTATCGGAGATATATACAAGCGATTCATGACCCTCATAGGAAGTTACGGTGTAGAGTAATAGAGGATGAGATTACATCCAGTCATATATTATCCCAGCGTTTCCTGATAGATAAGTTTAGCTCATTAGACAGCTACACACGGTATTCTGGGGATTTCACCCCACCAGAGGATCAGTGGCATTTGGCAGAGTGGATGTATTCTTGATGTGCATAGTGGCGTATGTATACATGCAACGGTATATGGATGAGCTGGACATTGGTGTTATCATGGTAACGAGAGCTCTCGGGGAGGGTCATACCATCATTTTGATGATTGTGGCGAAGACGTTGAGGTCGGCCACGTTTTGCAGCACCTACCCTGTAGGGGTATTCACAGGCAGTTTAGTCATGTTGTATGTGTGGTTTATATCACACTTGAGACTGATTGGCACTTTTCGACGACACGAGTATTGCTTTACCCATGATATAGCTGTGTCTTACTCCTTTCAGCCATTGGAGTGTACAGACGCTATGTCTTGGTCGGTATTCTTGGCGGAGATTAGAGATCCGTTTGGCATCCTGCCATGGACAGGGCTCAGCTCACCCTACAGCTTTATTACTCATACTCCGGGCATGGATTATCTCCCTCTGACTGGTCTGAGGGGCATTGTTAGGTAAAATCAATACGCGTAAAACACGCAAGTGTACGTGGTCAACAAGTAATATAGTAGTGAATAAAGTATCGTTCCCACGAGGACAAATTATCAAGAATTTTAACTTCACAATTATCAATTTTCTATTAATCCTAATTCTATTAAACTATTCAAATTCAGTGGTTTTAAAACTATAAAAACTAAATTAATAAATAAGTAAACTATCACAAAAACAACCGCTAATATCAAAATCCGGAATTTCAAATAATTAATGGAGAATTAGACTTATAATTTCACCCTGAGCTTCACTCTGATTTGCAAACCTTTATTCAAACTCAATTTAATATCCCAATTTATTAATCAAGAACACGAAAGTAATACTAGCCACCTCTCAATGCACTAATACCATATTAACGTCAATCCACAATTAAGATAGAAATTTGTTAAACACCTAAATCAACCAACTCACTATATCTCTATGTGAACTACAATTAAAGAAGGTTTAAGCTTAAGTTCTCTATTCGATTACATATAATGTTAAGCATATCTCTACTTTAACAATAATCAAAAATTTGTTATTGACAAAATTAATGACACATGCTATATTAACTAGGTCTAGATTTGAATCTCCTCTCCCGATTCCATTCAAATCCACAAGGAATTGTTGATCAGGCAATTCATAAGTTTATGCTCGAATTAACATAGATAAACTGAGAAAATATTATTGAATTTGAAATCAAAGCTATAGAATCATCGTTTCGCCCAAAGATCCATCACAAGTCTAATGAGTGAATTAGTTCATAACGAATAAATTAAAAACTAAATAATATACTGAAAACATCCTTTTGATTACAAATAAAGAACTAAATAGAAGAAGAATAATGAAAACACCTTCACGTAGCCTCTATTCGAAACCGTCAAGATAATCTCTGAAAATTACTCCTCTAAAGCTCGCACTTAAATCCTGGAATTTATCTTGTAATATGCTCCTTGTGTTGTGTGGTTTTTGTTGTTTTTTACGTAATATTCCGCTCTCTTTATATTTTGGCCGAAGTCCCCTCTTATAGAGTCCAGGCGCCTAATAAAAAAAACCAATGAAACCAAGTAGCAGACGAGACTCACAAACCAAACAGGACACTTGAGATTCGGGACCCCCGCCCGGCGAAGGTATAAAGTTAGAAAAGGGCCATGGTGAGCTAGGCTACTTCTAAAGAATTTTTTTCGCTTTCATGAGTTTTTCCACTTTTGCTCCAAAACTCCGCCATTCTTCACCCCTTGTATCCATGACCACCCTACACATAAAATAACACAAAACGAGTGAAAACGAACACAAAACACGAAGATAACTATGAATTTAAACTTGAAATGAATATCGATTCGTGTATATAAAATCCACTTATCAAAATCCCCCAAACTTAAACTATGCTAGTCCTCGAGCACAAAACAAACTACATGCTATGCAATGCAATGAGATGCAATAACATTCTAAATGCCTAAAAATCCAACAATATCGCAGAAACTAACTTATTCCATCGGCCTCAGAGAAAACAAGCTACTTTACAATACAAATTAACAAAAGCAATCCACATTTTCGTATTAATCCTCAAATCTTGAACAATTATCATTGGTATAGCGTGCCTGTGTGATCAACATCTAAGATAACTGATACGAACCCAAATTCAATACATAAACAACTTCTTAGAATGAATCATACAGTGCAAACTTAAAAATTTCAAAGATAAGCTAGATCCAACTAAAATTAAACAATTACCAATATCGAGGGTCAACATGGGATACTTATGCTTTATTTTCATCTACGGGGGCTTTTTGCTCTTATTTCCTGTTTTATTCTCTCCTTTTTTATATATATATACACATAGCTTTTGCTCTTATTCCTTAGGCTTTTATGCTACCTTAATGAGCTTTAGACTAATGACTCCTGGTGATTAAGACCTTAGGCTAGGTGTAAAGACAATCCCCTGTGTTTATTTTTACTCAAGTAACAAAGGCCAAAAACTAGACAAAAGACTCACATGTTTATTCATATTTTTTTTTTTTTTTTTTTTTATAGAAGCTTATATACCCCAAATACTCCCCAAACTTAGGTTCTTGCCTAATTTAAGCCTTTCTTGCCTATCCTTGTCATTTTACGGTTCACCTAGCATTATCCTTTAGAAACTATTTATGTATCAATTTGGACCGATGGAATTCGACAAAGATGTTATTGGTGCTAACCTTTTTATAATAGTTTCAAACAAGTCCAAGAATCGATTCATAACAGAAATTGACTCATAGTTCTAATAATCAATACTGTAGTGGTTAACTTGTTCACAATCTCATCATTGGCCCACAAATATCATGAAAATGCAACACCGTTGGACATATGCAAACACAATATTTAACTAATTTTTATATTTTTTATTTTTTATTTTTTTATACTAAAAATAACATTTATGAAAACAAATGCAAAATCCTAACTACTATGCAAACACCTAATCTATAATGTAAACTAGAAATGAAAACAAAAATAACAAAATGCATGCAACTAAACAATTAAATCCCCCAAACTTAAGTAACACAATGCCTTCATTGGATAAAAATAACATTAAGTGCATGAGGACTTCCCTGGAATCGTCTAAGTCTGGGGAGGTGGTTGGTGCTCTTCTTCATCGAAATCACTTGGAGGAAATTGAGGTAATGGTCTGGGTTATTGATATGGATAGTGTGCCACCGGGTTAAAGCTTTGGAGTGTTGTGTTGAGTGAGGCGAAAGATGCGTTCATAGCATCAAACATGTGATCTTGTCGCATCGCCAATCGCCGCATTTCGGCGTCGCGTTTTGCCTATTGTGTGCATTCATCGATTTTGGAACTCGAGGCCGGGATTTGGATATTGCCTCGGTCTGCGAAACCTGCTCGATTCCTTGATCTCCCATAGGTTTATCCTCATCCCCCGAGGTATCTTCTGCATCGACTTCGTCTTCCGATGCCGATAAAAAAATAAAACCCAGACCTCGTGGATGTGACTCGCCTCCTGCCCATACTGAAATACGTATTTATCATTCTCGAGTCAAGCAAAGCAAGCGGCATTTGAGTAGGCTCATCATCGGACCATCTCACCCTTGTATTGTGACACAACTGACAGATGAGTGATGGGTATGGCAAGCCACCCAAAAAATTTCCACATAAGCACCGGCGGATGGAAAAGCGATAATTGCCCCGGCGTCGATGATGAAATCTTGCACAATTGCGTATAATGATGCGCCTTCTCTTTGGTGACGTCCGAAGTGTGTTTGGGATGGAAGCAATTTAGCACATAAGAAGGCGTACCATATTTTGCCATCTAAATTTAAGGTCCTTGCTATGGAACTTTGTACCTCCTTTCGACCTTTGATCCAAGAAGTTCCGGCTTTGTCGTGTTCGTGATAACTTCCTCGTAGTCGGGTCAAAATCTCTCAATTATGCATCTTGACACTTGTCGTAGCACCCACAATGATAATATGCATTAATGGCATCATCATTGAAGCGGGACCATGCGACCCGCATAAACGCGCATTGAATGGGGCTTTGTCTTGACGTTTGCATAAAATTCTTTTGTGATGTTGACAACGGCGGTGGTCACCGGATGTTGGTGAGTTTGAGCCACCCTTTTGATAAATTTGAGACATCATCTCCCCATCATTTCCCTCGGGGCTAATCCACGTTCGGCGTAAGGGCTTTGGTTATCATGTAGTCATCTGGCAAATTCGGTGGTGGTGGCACTCACAAATTTTAAATCGATCGTATGTTAAGTGGCGGTGGGCGGGTCTTGAACTCTCTCCTCTTTGGCGTTTGGAAGTCGGTTGTGAAGCCATTGAATTTTGGATGTTAAAACTTGCTAGCACACACTACCTTCCCCTTACACTTGGTTCGGTCGATTTATCAAACACTTTGTGTGTGCCTGACAGTTCTTCCCCAAACTTAGGTTGTTTCTATGGAATTCGGTTGAGAAAAGATGAAAACTCAATAGGAATGTAACTTACTCTCAAGTGTGCTATATGTTTCCCAATTTCTTGAAGAATTTGACTTTAGTGGTGATGAATATGGGAAGTATGGGTTAGGGTTTATATAGAGGTGATGTAGGGGAGAGGAAGTGGTGATCTTGATGGTGGGATTAATGGAATTCGTGGGGTGGAGCGTGGGTGCAATGGATTTAGGTAGTGGGTAGGAGTAAGTTAGTATCGTGGGTAGAAGGTGTTCTTGTAATGGAGGCTAGGTGGTGTGGGTGAGGAGAATGAGTGAGTGAGAAAAAAAGGCGTGTGTGGGTGGGGAATTGATTTAGAAAGGCGTGTGTAAATGTTAGGCGTGTCTTCCCGAGATTAAGGACCTCGCCCCTGCCAGAAGGGTGCAAGCCATTCAAAGCCGCCGTGTGGCATGCTTACTTATAATTAGATTTTTGGCCCCAAAAGTGGTGATCAAAATTCTCTGATTTTTTCTTGTTTTCTTGCCCGTTGTTGCTCTTACTCACTTTTGACCCCTCCTGCTGACCATAAACATGCACGATGTTAGATTATTGATGACTTGGAGTTTGATTGAGATTTTCAGCAAAACTTTTACTTGATAAGACCTAACTAATGCTTAATAAAAACTACATCCTAACAATTAAACATGAACTACAAAAAATAATGAAATGTTGGGTTGCCTCCCAATTAGCGCTTGATTTTAAGTCGTTCGGTTTGACTGACTACCACATTTTTCTTGTGTATCGGCGAGGTAGCGTCGTCGGCGTCGATTCGACTTCGCCACCCGGTAATGCTTTATCCGTTGACCATTGACTTTGAGCGTCTCTAATGGATTCTGTTGTAGAGTTCAAGCGGCGCCATGAGGAAATACTCGCTTTATAGTGAATGGTCCGACCATCTCGACTTAAGCTTTCAGGAAGGAACAATCGCGGTAGTGAGTTGAACAAAGAGGGTGATTGACCCGGCTCGAATGTTCGTTGCACAATTTTTTGGTCGTGCCATCTTTTAACCTTTTCTTTGTATAGCTTGGCGTTCTCGTAGGCTTGGAGTCGAAATTCGTCGAGCTCATTTAGTTGGAGTAGCCTCTTTTTTCTCTGATGACTTGATCAAAATTCAATTTTTGTATTGCCCGATGGGCCTTGTCTTTGTAGCTCCACCGGTAAGTGACATGCTTTTAAATACGAGGAGTTGATATGGTGACATCGATTGGTGTTTTGTATCTTTGTCCAGTAAGCCCATGTCGTCATCAACCGAAGTGACCAATCTTTTCGACTTGGATTTATGACTTTTTCAATATCTTCTTAACTTCTCTGTTTGATACCTCGGCACATCCATTTGTTTGAGGGTGATCGTTGTAGCTACCTTGTGGTTAACCCCATACTTAGCGAAAGAGCGTAAGCGACTTATTTGAAGTGAGTGACTACCTTCATCTTGATTATTGCTCTTGGCGTGCCAAACCTCGTGAAAATGTTTTTTTGTAGGAATTTGAGGACCACCTTGGCATCGTTAGATGGTAGTCTTGACTTTAACCCACTTTGAGGCGTAATCCTGCATTGAGTAGAATATCTTGATTGCTTTCAAAGGCGAAGGAATGGTCCCATGAAATCGATGCCCCATACATCGAAGATTTCCACTTCAAGAATTGTTTGTAGGGGCATCTCATTCTGTTTAGATATGTTTCCCACCCTTTGGCATCTATCACATGTTTTCACGAATTGGTGGGCGTCTTTGAACAATGTCGGTGATAAAACCCGGCTTGAAGCACTTTTTTTTGCGGTGGTGCGCTCACTCCCATAATGTCCCCGTATATGCCGATGAGTGGCATTCTGCGATATATGTTGTGCACTTCAACATATAGGGATACACCTTCTAATCATCTTGTCGGCGCACTGTTTGAATAAATAAGGCTCATCCCACATGTACCACTTGACATCATGAAGAAACTTCTTTTTCTGTTGTCGTGTAAGATCAGGGGGAAGCATTTTGCTCACCACATAATTCGCAAAGTCTGCATACCACGGAAATTCTGCATTTAACCCAAATAGTTGCTCATCCGGGAATGACTCGTTGATTGCGCATCTATCTTCATCCTTTTTCTCCGGATTTTCCAGCCTTGATAAATGGTCGGCAACTTGATTCTCCGTCCCTTTCTATCTTTAATTTCTAAATCAAACTCTTGAAGTAGGAGAATCCATCGGATAAGGCGTGTGGCTTAGCATCTTTTTTTGCTATTAGGTGCTAGAATCGCAGAATGGTCCGTGTAGACTATCACCTTAGTCTCGATCAAGTATGCTCGGAATTTGTCGAACGCGTACACCACTGCAAGCAATTCCTTTTTCGTGGTAGTGTAATTCATTTGAGTCTCTGTGAGTGTTTTGCTTGCATAGTATATGGCGTGAAACACCTTGTCTAAATCTTTGTCCCAAAAGCATTAATAGCATAGTCGCTCGCATCACACATAAGCTCGAATGGCATTTTCGGTCGATGCGACTATCACGGGGGTTGTAGTTAATTTCTTCTTCAATAATTCAAGCGCTAACTTGCATTTAGCGATAAAAGGTGAAAGTAGCATCCTTCTCTAAAAAGATTGCATAGAGGTTTTGCAATCTTAGAAGTCTTTTATGAACCTCTGTAGAACCCGGATGCCCCGAGAAAACTTCTAATACCCTTAAGCGGAGCTCGGTGGAAGCGGTTTCTCGATCGTATCCGACTTTGCTTTGTCCACCTCTAATCCTTGGCCCGACACCTTATGGCCCAAAATTATTCCCTCTTGACCATGAAGTGACATTTTTCCCAATTGAGTATGAGGTTTGTATCCTTACATCATTTGCAAAACCATGACCCGATTCTCAAGGCAAGTATCAAAATTGTCTCCATAGGCCAGAAATCGTCCATGAAGACTTGACATTCTTCTCCACCATATCTGAAAAAATAGCCATCATACGCAGATTTGGAAAAGATTCTTTGGTGCGTTGCATAGCCGAATGACATCCTCCACGAATGCAAATGTGCCGTAAGGGCATGTAAATGTTGTCTTTTCTTGATCCTCGGGAGGCGATGGCGATCGATTATGCCAGAGTATCCATCCGATAAGCAGATAAAACTCGTATCCATTAATCATCTAACATTTGATCGATAAATGGTAGCGGGAAGTGATCTTTTCGGGTTGCCTTATTCAACCTCCTATAATCGATGCACACCCTCCAACTATCCTTTGTCCTTGTTGGAATTAACTCGTTGTCCTCATTATGTATCACCGTCGTTTCCCCCTTTCTTGACACACAATGAACCGGACTAACCCATTTCTTGTCGAAAATTGGATATATAATCTGCAAGCATCCAATAATTTTAGAATTTCCTTCTTGACCACTTCCTTCATGATTGGGTTAAGTCGGCGTTGATGCTCACCGATGGTCTTGCATCATCCTCCATCGAGAATCTTGTGCATGCAAAATAGCGGGCTAATTCCTTTATATCATGATCGTCCATCCAATCGCTGATTTGTGATCCCTAAGCACCCTAAGCAACTTTTCTTCCTGCAATTCGTTAAGTGCAGCAGAAATAATTACAGGTAAAGAATTTGAATTGCCTAAATCGCATACACAGAGATGTTTAGGGAGTGGCTTAAGTTCAATGTTGGTGGCTCCTCTAATAGATGGTTTCGATTTTTCTGCATTTATCTCCTCGAGTGTGTGCGAGAGGTTCAAATGGTGCTCTGAATCGGCTAACTTCGTGGCAAAGAGTCTAGCATCGTAATAAGTCCACAAATTACTGGGTCATCTTTTCTTCATCCCCCAACAAGGTTGTTTCTAACGGATCGTTGACCAAACTCTTGCTAATATCTTCGCTGGTGATTTGCTCAATTAAATCCATCCGAAAACATTCTTCCTCATCCGTAGGGTATTTCATGGCCTTGAACACATTAAATTTTATTTCTTGATCTTGGACTCTCATAGTAAGTTCTCCTTTTTTGCGTCTATGAGTGTCCTTCCGTAAGTAACGAAAGGTCTCCCTAAGATAATCGGGATGTTCTTATCCTCGTCGAAATCGAGAATGATAAAGTCTGTGAGAATATAAACTTATCCACTTTAACGAGAATGTCCTCTCTGATGCCTCTCGGATATGTGGTGACCTATCCGCCATTTGTAATGAAATATTTGTAGGCTTTGGGCGGGGCAAACCCAATTACGAGTATCTTGACAATGGCATGAGGTTTATACTTGCCCCCAAATCACATAAACATTTGTTAAGCGACATTTTTTCCGATTGTGTGCGGGATAGTAAAGCTCCCCGGGTCTTTGAGTTTTGGTGGTAGCTTCTTCTGTAACACGCACTACACTCCTCTGTTAGTGCCACTATTTCAAATTCTTCCCATTTCTTTTTCCTCGACAGAATTCCTTTCATAAACTTCGCATAACTCGGCATTTGCTCTAGGGCCTCTGCGAATGGGATATTAATCTGGAGTTTCTTGAACACGTCTAAAAACTTTGCGAACTGCTTATCTGACTTCTATTTTTGCACCCTCTGTTGAAACGGTGGTGGAGGATAAACAATTGGCTTATTGTTTAACTTTATTTCCTCGTCCTTGTTACCTTCCACCACGTTACTGTCATCAACTTTTTCCTCCGGTGTCGCTGAATTTTCTACATTATTACCCCCGAGATGTTTTCCACTTCTCAACATAACTGCTTGACATTGCTCATGACTATCCTTTGGATTTCCTCAGTGTCGCTAGGTAATGTTCCTTGTGGTCTATTATTCACTGCTAATGCCAGATGTCCAATCTAATTTTCCAAATTCTTGATCGACATCTCTTGACTTTTCATCACCATTGTTTGATTTTTTTTATTGTTGCCTCGGTTGCTAGTTATGAACTCGACACCATTTCCTCGAAATCGATTTCCTTTCACGATGTTGAACCGGTTGTTGGTGACTCACGAAAACCGGGGGGATATGATGGTCGTGGAGCTTGAGTTCTTTGGTTATTGCTCCATGAGAGGTTTGGGTGGTTCTATTCCCACAGTTGTAGGTGTTTTGGTATGTATTTTGCGAATTACATTGTAATTCTGGATGAAGGCGGGGCGGATCTTTGGATTAATTGCGCACTGATCTGTAGGATGATCACCCGCACACAATTCACATACTACAGCAACCTGCTGAACTTGAGCCCCTGTCATAGTATCAACCTTATCATTCATAGTATCAAACTTCTTGGATAGTGCAGAAATCTCTGCTTGTATAGCTGTCACCCCATCTAATTCCAAAATCCCAACCACCTTCGCTTGTGTCATTCTTGTTGTGGGCCATTGGTAGTTATTTTTCGCCATGGTTTCGATCAAATTGTAGGCTTCCTCGTAACTCTTAGCCATGAATGCACCGCCTGACGCTGCATCAATACTGGTTCTGACATTCCCATTTAGTCCGTTATAAAAGGTGTTCATTTGCAGCCATTTGGGCAATCCATGATGTGGGCACTTTCTAAGTAATTCCTTGTAACGCTCCCATGCCTCATATAGTGACTCCCCATTCTGCTGCTCAAACATCGTAATGTCATTCCTCATTTTAGCAGTTTTCGCCTGTGGGAAAAATTTGGCAAGAAATTTTTGAGCCAAGTCTTCCCACGTAGTAATCGACCCCGGTGGTAGAGAATGTAACCAACTCTTCGCCTTGTCCCGTAAAGTGAACGGGAACAAACGAAGTCTCACTGCCTCATCGACACCCCATTGTACTTGAACGTGTCGCACATTTCCAGAAAACTGATTAAATGCTCATTCGGATCGTCATTTGCCATTCCCCCAAACTGAACTGAATTCTGCATCATCTGAATGGTCCCAGGCTTGATTTCAAAAGTATTCACAACTATTGCAGGCCTAGTGATGCTCATTGCGAGATCGATCACCTTAGGTGTTGCAAAATCTCTCAACGCTTTACGGTCTTGGCTGACCATTGTTTTCCTCCTTATCGAATTTTTGAATTCGTTCCTCGTTTTTCAATCCACTTACTTAACCTCTGAAATTTCCTTTCAATGTAGTCCTCAAAAGGAAGCAAATCGGATGTTTTGATCGTGTTTGCATAAACAAATGTCGAAAACACGAAATAGGAAAAACAAAAAAAAAAAATTGTTTAAGTAAAGCTGGACTAATTAAGCGATATCATAAAAATATTTAAAATCTCGGCTAAATTGTCCCGGCAATGGCGCCAAAAAACTTGTTGGGTAAAATCAATACAGCATAAAACACGCAAGTGTACGTGGTCGACAAGTAATATAGTAGTGAATAAAGTATCGTTCCCACGAGGACAAATTATCAAGAATTTTAACTTCACAATTATCAATTTTCTATTAATCCTAATTCTATTAAACTATTCAATTCAATGGTTTTAAAACTATAAAAATTAAATTAATAAATAAGTAAACTATCACAAAAACAACCGTTAATATCAAAATCCGAATTTCAAACAATTAATGGAGAATTAGACTTATGATTTCACCACGAGCTTCACTCTCGATTTGCAAACCTTTATTCCAACTCAATTTAATATCCCGGTTTATTAATCAAGAACATGAAAGTAATACTAGCCACCTCTCGATGCACTAATACCGTATTAACGTAAATCCACAATTAAGATAGAAATCAGTTAAACACCTAAATCAACCAACTCACTATATCTCTATGTGTGAGCGCAATTAAAGAAGGTTTAAGCTTAAGTTCTCTATTCGATTACATATGATGTTAAGCATATCTCTACCTTAACAATAATCAAAAATCTGCTATTGACAAAATTCATGACACATCTTTATATTAACTAGGTCAGAATTTGAATCTCTCTCTCGATTCCATTCAAATCCACAAGGAATTATTGATCAGGCAATTCATAAGTTCATGCTCGAATTAACATAGATAAACTGAGAATATATTATTGAATTGGAAATCAAAGCTATAGAATCATCGTTTCGCCCAAAGATCCATCACAAGTCTAATAAGTGAATTAGTTCATAATGAATGAATTAAAAATTGAATAATATACTGAAAACATCCTTTCGATTACAAATAAAGAACTAAATAGAAGAAGAATAATGAAAACCCCTTCACGTAGCCTCGATTCGAAACCGTCACGATAATCTTTGAAAATTACTCCTCCAAAGCTCGCACTTGAATCCTGGAATTTATCTTGTAATATGCTCCTTGTGTTGTGTGATTTTTGTTGTTTTTTAAGTAATATTCAGCTCTCTTTATGTTCTGGCCGAAGTCCCCTCTTATAGAGTCCAGGCGCCTAACAAATAACCAACAAACCAAGTAGCAGCAGACTCCACAAACCAGCAGGACACTTCAGGATTCGGGACCCCGCCCAAATAGGGGTATAAACTTAGAAAGGCCCGCCCAAGAAAGCTAGGCTCTCTGCTAAAAAATTTTTTCGCTTTCATGAGTTTTTCCACTTTTGCTCCAAAACTTCGCCATTCTTCACCACTTGCATCCATGACCACCCTACACATAAAATAACATGAAGCGAGTGAAAGCGAACACAAAAACACGAAGATAACTATGAATTTAAACTTGAAATGAATATCGATTCGTGTATATAAAATCCACTTATCAATAATTAATCATCTTATACATCATTAACATAAGTCTAAAACATAAATTCAATATCACATAAAACAACAAGTCTTCATCACTTGTTAATCTTGCCCTTGCCTTTGCTAGTAGAAGGCTCGTCGTACCTTTCGTTCTTAACTGTAATGTTATTATTATGTAATAGTGAGCATGATTGCCCACAAGTATAAAAATGAAATAACAATATATAATAACATGCGAGTGAATCAAGGACTTCTGAAATAAAATTCAACCTTTTGAATCAAGAATGAATAACAAGAATTCAAAAGATTTCTGAGGGTCATAAGACCTTGAACTATGTCCTAGGTTATCAAGGGTTATACTTGAAACCTTTAACAGTTATAAGACTATGGACTCTTCTACTGCATTACTTGGGGGATCGACCCTTAGTACCATACTGTGCACAATATCTTAACGCTAACGCATAAGTAATCCCTATACAGGGTTGTTCATCTCTGTTTGACATTAGAGTTCGCACCAAAAGAAGTTTTGTTTGGATAAATCAATAAGAGTTCTGAAATTTAGAACGTTCATCAACTATTAACTAGTCGAATCAAATAAGGTTCACTATTCTAATATGGTTCAACAATAAATGATATTTAAATTGAATAACAATCTCAAGAGGTATACAATAGAACAAGTATTGTATAACAAAATTATACTTTGAAAAGATAAATAATCTTCAATATGACAATTTGAACTTGATTTTATAATAACGGGAATTTACTCGGTGTAATTTATAAACTTGAATAATGATAACAAGTAGGGTTAGGAAATTTTCCTCGTGCGTAGGCTAAACGATTACTACTTTCGTTCACCACAAATCCTACACACATACCATATGTATTCACGACATTCATTAGTTACATTTTCACTTAATTATTTAATATAAACTCCACTTTATTTAACAAATCATTACCCTTCTAATTTAATTACTTAATTAAATTAGAATATTTTCATTCTCATACTATTATTACACTACACTCGAATAAATTATTTCATAATAATTTCCATCGAATATTTATTTTATTCCATAAATATCTCAATTAAAATATTTACTTTATTTTATAAATATTTTAATAATAATTTTCATCGAATATTTATTTTTTTTCATAAATATCTCAATTAAAATATTTAATTTATTTTATAAATATTTTAATAATAATTTTCATCAAATATTTATTTTATTCAATAAATATCTCAATTAAAATATTTAATTTATTTTATAATTATTTTAATAATAATTTTCATCGAATATTTATTTTATTCCATAAATATCTCAATTAAAATATTTAATTTATTTTATAAATATTTTAATAATAATTTTCATCGAATATTTATTTTTTTTTATTTTTTTTTTTTTTTTTTTTTTTTTAAAGTAGAAGGAAGTTACCTAAACTCGGTTCATAGTTTCGCAATTTTGCAATTCAAGAACATAACAAGGCCAAATTAGGCCAAAAATCTCTCACAAGTAAAATTATACGTTCATGAAGAACACGAATATGCCATAACTTCCAATTAGTTTATTTTTACATGAATTTAGACATACCCAAATACTGTAATACACATATAACTATTACTCAACCCTTCTAGCATGATTTTAACACGTTAAAACACATAATTTGTAGAATCAACACATGTAATTTCTTCGTTTTGGTGTTTTTGAAAGTTTTGAATACAGAACATGAAAATCAACACTACAGATTCGTTATAACACCGAATCCATTCATTTGAAGTTTGGTCTCTTCGTTTTAATATGCATAATTATATACAGGTATAAAATTTATGACACAATATATGTTTGACGTATAAAAATTGCGAGTAAGGGCCACATGGCCATATTTCTATACTCTGTAATTTTGCAGCAACAATATACGACATATATTTTATGAAACTGATGTTATGGTTCATACAACATAGTAAAAACATACTACATTAACATATTAACACATATATGTGTAAATTTATAATACAACTTATGATTATCGTGTTAAATTTGGTATGTAAGGCCATATGGCCATATTTTCATACTCTGTAATTTTGTAGGAAGTATATACGACATGTTTTTATGAAACTGATGATATGGTTTATACAATATATATAATAAAACACGATATTATAACATTTATCACGTAATTAACACATAATCTTTACTCCTTTTTCAACTACAGAGCTTTTACAGAACATAAAAGCCATTTTCTTAAAAACTTAAACAATGTAAATAAAAATTGGGTTGGAGAAATTACCCAAAGCGTAAAGTGTAGATTAGTAGGAATGATTCTTTCTCCTTTCTCAGACACTTCTTAAATCAAACAACTCTCAAGTTTCTCTGACAAATTCTCAACCTCTCTCTGATTATTTTTTTCTAGACTTAGCAAAGAATGAAAATAAAGAAGGCGTATTAATTTTATAAAAGAAACTGAGCGCAGAGTGGTGGTCAGTTAACCCATCATGGGTTAGCTGCTACTAACTTCCTTTAGGGCCTCGTTTGGCTGGCAGTAATAGACTCCAAAATCCTTTAATTTAATGATTCTCTTATACTATAGTTTAAATCATGTCACACCCTTATATAATAATTCAAATATCTTATTTAATTAATTTAAATAAAATATGATAATTTATCATTAATTCCCATAGTCATAAAATTAAATTTCTCATTTATTAAATAGGTCAAATTATTTAATATCTAATTCATTATTAAATTAATTAAACTAACATTATGCTTATTAAATATTTTATTTAATTCGATAAACTCACATAAATACATAATCTGAAAGTAATAAAATTCTCCACATTAATTTAATAACTATAACCCATATAATTAAATTAATTTACCACAATTGCATCAATTAATTATTAAATCTAATAATTAAATCATCAAAAATATTTATTTAATTCAATAAATATTAAAATTAAATTACAAAATCTCGTTTGTCACATCTTTCCCCCCTTAAAAGGATTCTGTCCCCAGAATCACGACTCAATAAATTTGACATGTTATATTCACCCCCCCTTACAAAGATTTTGTCCCGTAATCGCTTACACATAATTTAAGTAAATAAATGAGGGTAATTCTTCATCATATTATCTTCGAGTTCTCACGTAGCTTCTTCAGCGTTGTGGTTCCTCCAAATTACCTTAACAGAAGGTATTACTTTATTTCTGAGAACTTGTTCTTTTCTGTCGACAATTTAAATAGGAATTTCTTCGTAAGATATGTCTTTTTCAAAATATAGGGGTTCGTATTCAATTACATGCTTGTAATTGGGTTTGTAGGGTTGTAATACAGAAACATGGAAGACGTTGTGGACATTCTCGAGTGCTGGAGGTAAGGTTACCTCATACGCAACTTCTCCAATCCTTCGCAGTACTTCAAAAGGACCAATAAATCTTGGGCTTAATTTTCCTTTCTTTTTGAACCTGATCTTCCCCTTCCAGGAAGAGACCTTCAAGAACACATAACTGCCCGATTCAAACTCAACATTTTTACGATGTGGATCGGCGTATTTCTTCTGTCTATCTTGAGCTGCTACCAGTCTTGTTCGGATCACTTTGACTATTTCTGCTGTCTGCTGTACTAATTATGGGCCTAGTAATTGTCTCTCGCCAACTTCATCCCAGTATAGTGGAGTTCTGCACTTTTTGCCGTATAACGCTTTATAAGGCAGCATGCCAATACTAGCGTGGTAACTGTTGTTGTAGCCAAACTCTACGAGCGGTAGGTGATCATCCCAATTTCCTTTAAAGTCCATCACATATGCTCTTAGCATATCTTCTAATGTCTGAATCATTCTTTTGCTCTGTTCATCTGTCTGAGGGTGATATGTTGTACTCATTTTCAATTACGTACCCATGCATTCTTATAGATGTTTCCAGAAGTTAGATGTACAGCGTGGATCTCTATCGGAAACAATTGACACCAGAACTCCGTGCCTCAAAACAATCTCTTTCACATATAACCTTTCCAACTGATCTAAGTTGAATCTGATTTTGATCAGAAGAAAGTGTGCGGATTTCGTCAATCGGTCAACGATAACCCATACTACATCATAGCCTTTCTGAGTTGTCGGAAGGCCAACCACGAAGTCCATTGTAATATGTTCCCATTTCCATTCTAGAATCTCTAAAGGTTGTAGTAACCCACTCGGCCTCTGATGTTTTGCTTTCACTTTCTGACATGTCAGACACTTGGCAACACACTCTGCAACATCTCGTTTCAAAGTTGACCACCAGAAATGTTGTCGAAGATCTTGGTACATCTTGGTACTAACAGGGTGAATCGAATATCGTGAACTATGAGCCTCGCTCAAAATTTCTTCCTTAATCTCTTGTACTTACGGTACCTAAATTCTACTTTCAAGCCTCAGTATTCCTTCCTTATCCATCTTAAATCTTGGTTCGGTTCCTTCGGATATCTTCTTTTTCACCTTTTTACATTCTTCGTCCTGAAGTTGAGCCTCCTTAACTTTATCTAATAGGGTTGTACCAGATTGCATCTGGAATAGCTTCTCATCAATTTGCATAGGATACTTCACTTACAACTCCAGTTTCTCCATTTCTGAAATTAGCTTCTCCTGAGCGATCAACATCATTAATTTCTCCCGACCCTTTCTACTTAAGGCGTCGGCAACCACATTTGCCTTACCCGGATGGTATAAAACCAACCATCTTCTTTGGCGCATATTCAAGTCTTTCTGTGTAAAAATATATTTCAGACTCTTGTGGTCTGTATATATTTCACACTTCTCCCCATAGAGATAGTGCCTCCAAATTTTTAAAGCAAAACCATTGCGCAGCCTAACTCAAAGTCGTGCCTGGATATCCTTCTAATAATCCTTCAATTGTCGTGGACGATACATGAATTTCTCTTTGTTTTGCATAAGCACACAACCAAGTCCTTTATGCGACGCATCACTATAAACAACAAAATTTCTTGTATCTTCCGGAAGAGACAACATCGGTGTTGTATTCAACCTCTTCTTCTATTCTTGAAAGCTTTCTTCACACTTCTCTGTCCAAACAAATTTCACAGCTTTTCTAGTCAAATTCGTTAACGGAGTTGCGATCTTGGAAAAGTCTTAAATGAATCTTCTGTAATATCCTGCTAATCTAAGAAAACTTCATACTTCTGACGGCGTCCTCGGCTGATCCCGGTTTATCACGGCTTTAACTTTGGATGGATCTACCAAAATTCCATTTTTATCGATCACGTGCCCAAGAAATTGTACCCGCTCGATCCAAAATTCGCATTTTAAAAACTTGGCATACAACTTCTCCCTTCTCAATACCTCCAGCGTTAATTTCAAATGATCTTCATGTTCTTCCTTGGTTTTTGAATATACCAAAATGTCATCTATAAATACCACTATGAACTTGTCCAAAAACGGCTTGAACACGCCATTCATTAGTCCAATAAATGTTGCAGGAGCATTCCTTAGACCAAACGACATTACCAAAAATTCGTAGTGACCATATCGTGTTCTGAACGCTATCTTCGGTACATCATCTGGCCTCACCTTCAGTTGATGATAACCACTCCTCAAGTCTATCATGGAAACGTATCGTGCTCCCTTCAATTGATCAAACAGGTCGTCGATCCTCGGTAATTGATATCTATTCTTAATCGTGACTTTATTCAGTTCTCTATAGTCAATGCAGAGTCGCATCGTCCCGTTCTTCTTCTTCACAAATAACACTGGCGCTCCCCATGGTGATATGCTCGGTTGAATGTACTTCTTGTCCAGTAATTCTTGTAGTTGTACCATCAATTCTTTCATTTCTACCGGTGCCATTCGGTACGGTGCCTTCGATATTGGAGTCGTTCCTGGTGCCAAATCGATCTCAAATTCAACCTCTCTATCTGGCGGAAGTCCTGGTAAATTATCTGGAAATACGTCTGCGAAGTCCCTCACTACTGGTATCTCCTCTACTTTTGGATTCTCTTTACGACTGTCGACTATGTAAGCTAGATATCCTACACAGCCTTTTCTTAACAACTTCCTGACCTGCATCATTGTCAAACAACTCGCTTGTCTAGGCGACTTGCTACCATAAAACACCACATTTGACGGAGTCATAAGGTTAATACGCTTCTTCTGGCAATCAATTACAGCTCCGTGATTGAATAACCAGTCCATTCCTAAAATAACGTCAAATTCTCCAAGTCGAATAGGGATAAGATCTACGTTCATGATATTACCCTTAATATCCACTCTACAGTTCTTATATACGTACTTAACAGGGATTATTTCTCTATTCGCAATTTCTATGCTCATGGGGTGTTCTAACTCATCCTTAGGCAATTCTAAGTTCTTAGCAAAGTCATCGAATATAAATAAACAAGTAGCACCCGAATCAAATAATACATAAGTATTAACTTTATTGATCGGAATGATACCTGACACCACATCACGAGACTGCACAGCATCCTGCACTGTCATGTTGAATGTCCTGGCGGTCGGTCGATTGGTTGTGGTTGGTCCCGTGATAGTTAAAGCACTTCCACCGCTGTTTCCCATGTTCCCTCCTGATCCTGCCCCTCCAGATCCCTTCTTGGGACAGTCCCTTGCCAGATGATCCTTTGAGCTGCAAGTGAAGTAGGCTCCCTTCTTTGGGTTAGGACAGCTAGGTGCTATGTGGCCCTCCTGATCACAATTATAGCACACCCGCTTTCCCTTCATACAAACCCCCATGTGAGCTTTCTCGCAGGTCGGGCACGTTTCGATCCTCTTCTTCGACCTCCTTGCGATTTCCGGTTGTGAGTTGTCGACCCACCTCCTTTTCAAATTGATACTTCCTCCCGTGTTTGCCGCTTAATCGGCTTTGTTATTTCCCTCATTTTCACTCTTCTTCTTCTTCTTCTTCCGATCCACGATTGTACTTGGTCACCGTGATCGCTCCCACCTTCAATGAGGATGGCCTTTTCGATACTCAAAGAAAAGTGTTTAATTTGAAACATTGATACTTTGCTATATACCCAAGGCTTCAGTCCTTGTTCAAACCTTCTTGCTTTTCTCTCATTCGTGTGTACTTGATACGGGGCGAACCTAGCCAACTCATTGAATTTTGCCGCATAATCTGGTACGGATATATTTCCTTATTTCAACTCTAGAAACTGGACCTTCATTTAGTTCTGCGAGCTGGTCAGAAAATACATCTCGAAAAACATCTCCTTGAACCTCTCCCAGGTAATCACACCTTCACATCCCCGGACCTTATTTGCTTGCCACCAATAACTGGCTTTGGATTTCAGCATGAACGCCGGCGGTTTCCTGGTCCTCTCTGACTCTGGCGACTGTCGACGTCGAGATTTTTAGATGTCCTTTTCCGTTACTTGTTCTTTGGTGTTCTCATTTTAGGTGAGATTTGTTTGAAAAAACAAGTGAAAAAGGTCTGACATGTATAATGTCGACGATGGGACTTTTAAGAGTCGCCAGTTGGTTTTTTAAATGGTTGTACCAACACAACCCAGAAAAGGTTTGCACATTGACCCAGTGATGTGACACTGCTAAACGGGTCGGTGAAATCGAGATTCATTAGGGTCTGGGGACTTGGTTATGCGGAGGGAAGGTGTTAGGCACCCCCCGACATCCGTGTTACCACGGTGACCGCCTCTTTTCAAAAACTATTATCTGAATGTGTGTGTGTGTGGGTCAATGTGTTGTTATTTGGAAGTAAAGTGAGGCCTCGTCAGCAAATTATATATATATGAGGTTTGAATTTATGTAAAAATTTAATTTTAAGCAAGATATGGCAGTGATGTTTTATAAAAGAGGTTTTTCAAACGCTGATGCTCAATAGTAATTGAGACCTTTTATACTCCCATTTTATTAAGTGTTCGGCTTGATTGATTTTATTTTACAGATGCGAGGCATCCATATGAAAATAATGTACAAAATAATGCCAACTTCCTCGTGGGTATGGGAACCATCTGAGGAAATTCAGACACCGCATAATAATTTACAAGGTGCTTACACCTGAAAATGTCCATCACGAGAACCAAATCTAGATCTAATAGGCTGAATCTGTGATCACATGATTCCTAGGCGCACATGATACCATAATTTGTATAAAAGCAGTAAGTGGGTATATATATATATAAAAGTTGTAAATATATATATACAGACATGATCACCAACCACGAAGCACCTTCATGGGGGATCAGAAATGTAAATAAAGCTGTAAAAGCTATCAACCGCCACGGAGGAAACTCCAGGCGGGACAAAACATAAATAAAGCTGTAAATACGGTCAACCGCCACGAAGGAAACTCCAGGCGAGACGAAATGTAAATAAAGCTGTAAATATGGTCAACCGCCACGAAGGAAACTCCAGGCGGGACGAAATGTAAATAAAGTTGTAAAAGCGATCAACTGCCATGAAGGAAACTCTAGGCAGGACAAATATATATATATGTATATATATATATATTGTTAGTTCCTAGTTGGCACAATAGTTATCTAAAAGGGGGGGTTGAATAGATATTTAAAAATCTTTTCGTTTTAAACTAGTTCTTTGATAATGATTAAAACTTAGCAGAATTAATATTTGTTTTAATCTTCTTTACCAAGCAGTGGAGTTATGAGAGTGAGGCAGTTATGGAAGATATAACAGATATGGCTGTTATGGCATGAACGTAAAAGACACAGTCATTTTTAAGTGGTTCAGAGCACTTAAAGCTCCTAGTCCACTCTTCTACTCAACGAGTAGGATATCCACTAAGGATGTCTCATTACAACCACGAATCACATGATTCCTTCTAGACCCGTTAGCTAGGAACTTCTTAGTTCACTCTTGAACTCTTCAAGTCCAAAGAGACTTGGCTTTCTTATAGTTCACTCTGAACTCTTCAAGTCCAAAGCAGACTTGGTACTCTTCTTCAGTTGGTTGATAATGTTGAGTTCTTGATGGTTGTTACTCGATTCTTTGTGTAAACACTTGTTCTAAAGAACTGAGTAGCTGAGCAAGCTTTGCAATATCTCAGATCGTAGAGTTGAGCTTGAGAGAGATGTTCACATTGTTTGTTCAATGCTTGCATGATTCTCTCTCATCTGTCTAATCTGAATATATGTGATCTTGAAAACTATCCGTTGGATCCATCCGTTGAGGCATTGAATGCGTATGAAATTTTTGTACTGTGATAGAGACATTTCAAAGACATCTTCCGAATTCGCATTCGCCCACCGACACCGCGCAGATCGCTTTCTCACCTACCACCTGAAAAGGTGTTTTATCCCTCTTACCCATGGTACTATCCTTAGCTTCTTTAATACGCTTCTTTGTTGCATACTAAGGATATTTCATATACTCTGGGACTGATGAGTACTGCAGCGTCTAGAATCCATTCCTCATATGTTGAAATCTACCTTTACACAAATCATGAGGCTTGACATTTTCTGACATGAAACAGATGATGCTCTACGATTTGGATCGTGGTACTCTACAATTTCGATCATAGCGTCTTGACTTCTTTGCACTCTACGATGCTATCAGTCGAGAGCACTACAATTTACCTTAGACCCTTGCACACTACGATCTTCACTTGCTCGTGTTGTTAACTCTACGTTCCCGAGAGCAAACTACGATCGTTGACTTGTAAACTTCATGTTTCCTTCAGCACACTACGATCGTTGAGATGGCTCAGAAAACGTTGGGACCACTTTACGATTTCCGAAGAGTCCCTTCAAGGCAGGCACACACTACGATCTTTGAAGCTCTACGTTTCTGCCTTGACTTCTACAATGTTGATCAGATGATACACTACGATTTCTTTGAAGCCTATCTATTACATCTCAAGATCAACCTAACAGCTTTGATCTTTCTATCTATACATTCCATTACAGAATGATACACGTTTAGAGCTTAGATCAACCTAACAAATTTGATCTATCACCAAGTCCTTGTACATATATTATTTGGAAGGACTTTACAATTAATCATGAGCATATACATTAAAACATCAAATCATAATATGCATTCTCCCAACAATCTCTCCCTATTTGATGTTGACATAACCAAGGAGATTTGTTGTCATTATTATTAGTGACAAGATGCATTTGCAGGATATTTAAACATGACTTAGTATTTTAGTGAGCAGCTGAAATTTCTAGAGGATAAGCATGAATTTATTGATGATCAAGAGATATTACAGTTTAGCATTTACATCAATCAGAAGTTTTAAACTTATCTCTATTTCTTTGACCTCTTTCTTGCAGGTGGGTTGGCATACTCCTCAGCCCTTCTTTTTCTGCAAGCTTCCTCGTTTCTGGCTAACTCTTCCAGCTCGCTTGGACTTAGTCTTGGATTTTCCTCATGTATGTACATGAATGCAGGATCTCCAGTTGGCATTCTTATGCGTACAGTAGATACATCTTGTGAGCTGGGAGTTGACTCCTGACGGCTTAAAGGTATAGCTGTTAAAATTCCCTGCTGATCAGATCGTTTAGTCTGATGGTGGAATTGCCGTGTAGGAGGACTTCTTGACGCTTGAGCTTGATATTGTCCTTTTCCCTTTTCTTGGTTTCCTTGACCTCCTCTGCCTCTGCCCTGATCTCTTTGTGCTCCTTGAACTCCTTTCCCTTTATTCTCCCCCTTTATGTCAGCATCAAGGGTTCGAATGTCTGCAAAAAGAAAATTGACTCCTTGGACAAGCTCATTCAGTTGGCTTTGTGTCTGAGCAATGTCCTCTCGACTTTCCTTGAGCTGTTTGTCAGATCTTGCTTCTTTGTTTCGGAGGGCAGTGAGAACAATGTCATTCTGATGTTCCTAATTGACATAGGATTTCTAGAATTCTTGGACTGAGGCTTTCAAGTTGATGAAGTTCTCCAGCATAAGTTTATTTTGAACTTCTTGATTTTTCTGCATTTCAAGAACAACCTCTCTTTGCTTAGCAGCTATCTGGAAGTGAACCTCATCACTGTCCTTTATACTCTTGAGAATTTCTTGGATAATTTCCCTCAGCTTCTTTGTAAGCTCAGTGTTCATAGTGCCAGGAAAATTATTTGCTGCTGTAATCATTTGATTCAGCCGGATATGAATGAGGCCAGAGTGAGATTCTAGACTTTCTTCGATGTTCTTGACCATGTCCTTGGATGCTTCCTTTAAGTCATCCTTGGTGGGTAGATTTGGGAGAGTTTCACTGGCTTGATGATTCTTGAATGGAGGGGATTCTTTCTGAGACTGATCTTGCATGGAGTAGAGAGCAAGATCAAGACTGGAATAGTTGTTTGAGCAGGAGGATTGTGACACCCCCAAAATAGGTATACATCACCTATTCTGAGTCGTTAAATACATGGTATAGAATACAAATACAACTTTATTATACAACTGTCGTGTAAAGTACGACAAAACATAAGCTGTGAGTTTTAATACAAATATTGTCGTCTAGACAATATACAAACTCAAATTCAATATTATTACATTTATTTTCCACTATTTCTTTGAATAGTGAGGACTACTAATCTTTATCATCCGTCCGGCTACCTGTTCCCGACTAGTCCTCGCTACGTTCTCATTTCTTGAAGAGAACAATAAAAGTAAAAGGTGAGCTCAACTAGCCCGATGAGGAAATATTATGACTAAGATAATGCGAGAATATATTATCGTTAGCCTTCAACGATGTTAAAGCGATCTGATATAACAACCATCAAGTTTAAGCTGCAATGAACAAGCAATCCATTAAAAGAGTCAAGTAGAGAATAAAATCTATTATCTTTTATGATTTAAAAGTTTTTCATCACTTTTATCACTGAGACTCAGCAATAAATAATCCACATAATCGAATCACCCCTGCACTACGGCCAATGATATTCTTTAGTATCACGACCACAATTATCCATGCACTATGGGCCAAGAATATTTGTGTAGTCATTAATGGTCATGATCATGCCAACAACTGTCCATCAATGCACTACAGGCCAATGAGGACTTTTTCCACATCATTTGTAACATTACGGTCATGATTACACCGAATAATCCCTAATCATAATCATACCAAGTCCATCTATGCACTATAGGTCACAGATGACTTTCAACAAAATATAAACATGAGGATGATGAAAATTATATAAGAATTCAATAAAACAAGTTCAAGAATTAATTTATCCATGAATTAATAACGTCCAAATTGTCAACATGATACTACTTTGTAGAGTAAAATTCAAGAATGCTCAGAAGAATATTTCCATGAAAAGATATTGGATGAAGCACAAATATCAAGGATATTCCACTAATTTCATGGAGTATAGAAGTCAAAACTTTAACCATTTGAGTATAATAAGGAATGGAATAACAAAAGAAATCACCGGGCATCGATAGACCTCACATGCGAGTTATTCAACGAGAATAATAAATAACGGAATCGAAGTCGGCGTAAAAAGCGCATGCACGTGATATTCCAACAAAATAATAAAGGCGGAATCGAGTCCCGGCGTAAAAGCGCATGTGACGAGGATATTCAACGAGAATAATAAAAGGCGGAATCAAGTCCGTAGTAGAACGCAACGAATGAGGATGTTCCAATGTAATGATAAAGAATGGAACAAATGAGAAGAATATCACTAAGTATAGGGTAGCAGCGTATCTGAGTTATTCAATGAGAATAATAAAAAATGGAATAATGAAGTTCTCTTCATGGATAAGAAAGAAATAATACTCCTACCATAGAAAAAGCTGGATCTTTGGAATAGTGAGGTAGCAGACTTCTCTTCTTCTTTCTATAATTTTCTCTATAATAATCGCTCTAAAGCTTTTGTGAATTGGTGAGAAATGAAGGAAGAATGAGCTTATTTATAGAAAAATATAGTTTCGATAATTGCGTTTTGGGGCTCAAAAATTACGATACAATACCTCCAAATTTTCCTTTATTTTTAATTTAGTCATGGAAGTATTATCAAACTTGCTCCACCTCCTCTAATAGTAAATAATGTGATTCAATAGTAAATTATGTGAATCAATAGTTCTAGACATGTGAAAATCTGAATTACGGTATAGTACCTCCATCTATACCTCCATTTTTAACTTAGTCATGCAAGTATTATCAATCTTGCACCAACTCCCTAATAGTAACAAGAATGTGAAACAATAGTATACACATGTGAACAAATAGTTATAATCATGTGAAATAATAGCAATCAATTTCTCATTTATCGGTTAAATACCGATAAAGTCGATATAACCTCCAAACATCAATTATTATCGAAATAATTGTTGATTTTTACTAACACAAATAATTCCAACACAATGAAACCATTTTATCAAAATATATATTTTGAAATTTCAAAGTTTGACTTTTTCAGAAAAAAGTCAACTATTGACTTTTTTGACAAATAGTGAATTAGGAAAATTTTGTGTTTATAGACTATTTTACTAATTTCATCATTAGGAGACAAATATCACGTTCGCGTCTCCAAATTCAACTCGAACACAACTTCAATTTTAGTAACATTCATCATTAATATTATAACTCACAATATTTATCAACCGAAGTCGTTCTAGGAAGAGGGGCTTTCGATAAGGATTTCTCCTATTGGTAGCGCACAATTAGGTGACCAAACCTCTCCTTGTGAGAACTTCTAGACATAGTAAATATTTCAATTTAATAATATGAATAACTTTGTCGTCTCAATTATTGATTTAATAAAATAACATATTATGAGGGCGATCTTATGACAATAATCGAATCAATAATATGAGAGATATGATCGGCAATTATTTTTGTAGCAATAATTGTGTATAAGCGAGTGACTTCTCACGTAAGCATCAATAATCAATATCTGTGTGTGCTACTATCAAACCACGCGTATTCTTTTTACTTTTACTACTAGGGTAGTTCAACGATTAACAGTAAAACTTCCGCCGTTATTTTCATAAAGTATTTTTGTCGTTTTCTCAATCCGACAATAATTCCGTTGTGGGGGTCCACCAATGATTGTGTCGTTGTACGAATATTCCCTGTTAAAACGAATATTCCCTGACCAATCGAATATTATATAACAATTTGCGTACTTTGCAAAATTTCTAAATATTACCCACAAATATAATATTATATCAAATCCACACCATAATATTCAAAAATATATTTTGAGAAAATTTAATCTTTATTCAAAAAGTTGGGGTCTTACAACCTCCCCTTCTTATGAAATTTCGTCCTCGAAATTAGGGTGCGTACCTGGTATGTCGAAGAGGTAAGGATATCTTGATTTCATCTCAGATTCTAACTCCCAGGTCATTTCTTCCACATCGTGGTTTCTCCATAAAACTTTGACTTGAGGTATAACCTTGGAGCGTAGAATATGATCCTTTTTATCCAAGATTTTAATAGGTAACTCTTCATACGTTAAATCTTCCTCTATCTCATCTAGTTCTAATTCAATAATGTAGTTCGGGTCTTTCACATATTTACGTAACATAGATATGTGAAAAACGTTATGAACACGAGACATACATGGAGGTAAAGCGAGTTTATATGCCACAGTTCCTACTCGATCGAGGATTAAAAATGGGCCAATGAATCGAGGGTTGAGCTTTCCTCTCTTTCCAAATCTCGTAACTCCCTTCCATGGAGCAACACGGAATAACACATGATCTCCAATATCGAATTCCACGTCCTTTCGATGAAGATCGGCATAACTCTTTTGTCGATCTTGTGAGGTTTTTATACGTTGTCGGATCGTTTGAATCTTTTCCATAGTCATACGTACCAACTCCGGTCCCAACAACATTGCTTCACCCACCTCATCCCAGCATACTGGAGAACGACACTTTCTTCCATACAACGCCTCAAATGGAGCCATGCCAATACTTGCTTGATAACTGTTGTTGTAGGTAAACTCCACCAATGGTAGGAACTTATCCCAACTTCCCTTGAAGTCAAGGACACAGAGTCTTAATAGATCTTCAAGAGTTTGAATGGTCCTCTTCGACTGTCCGTCCATCTGAGGATGATATGCCGAGCTAAATCGTAAATTCGTGCCCATAGCTTTTTGTAAACTAACCCAAAATTCTAAGTGAATCTTGGGTCTCGATCAGAAACTATGGATACTGGCATACCATGAAGTCTTACAATCTCTTATGTACATACGAGCAAGACGTTCAAGTGTATAAGTTTCTCGTATAGGTAGGAAATGAGCAGACTTGGTCAATCTATCAACAATGACCCAAATTGCATCTATGCCTTGAGAAACCTTGAAAAGACCAGTAACAAAATCCATAGTAATGTGTTCCCACTTCCATTCTGGAATTTCAAGTGGTTGCAATTGACCTTTTGGTACTTGATGCTCCGCCTTGACTCATTGACAAGTTAAACACCTTGAGATAAACTCTGCTATCTCTCTCTTCATATTGCTCCACCAAAATGTATGTCAAAGATCACGATACATTTTGGTACTCCCAGGATGGATTGCAAACGGTGTGTTGTGCGCCTCCATCATGATTATATACTTTAAATCAGGGTCGTTAGGAACACAAAGTCTGGAGTTGACTCGAAGTATTCCTTCTTCATCGATTCTTGCTTCCGGCATAGCACCTTCTTGCACTTTCTTCTTCATACGCATTAGCTCCAGGTCTGTAGCTCGAACAGCTTTAACTTTATCGATTAAAGTTGGTTCTACTCGTATGTTTGCCATCATCATGTGGGTCCCTGGAGTCTTTATCTCTAACTCCATCCTTTGAAAGTCATACAAAATGGGCCTTTGCGTTGACAATATTGCACTCGTACACGCATATGATCTTCTACTCAGCGCGTCAGCTACCACGTTCGCTTTTTCAGGATGATATTGGATGGTATGATCATAATCTTTCAATAGTTCAAGCCAATGTCGTTGTCTCATGTTGAGTTCCTTTTGGGTGAAGAAATATTTGAGGCTTTTATGATCCGTGTAGATCTCCACCTTCTCTCCATCTGTGTAATGCCTCCAAATCTTAAGCGCTAAAAAGCGACATTTGCTTGACTCTAGATCATGAGTAGGGTAATTCCTCTCATATTCTTTGAGTTTGTCGTGAGGCATAGGCTATGACTTTCCCATGTTGCATGAGAACACATCCTAACCCTTTGCACGAAGCATCTTTGTAGATGTCAAATCCCTCCGAGCGGATGGTATTGTCGAGCAGTCTTTGAAATGAGTCTCCTCTTGAGTTCTTGAAAACTCTTCTCACATTCCTCACTCCAACAAGAACTTTGTATCTTTTTGAGTCGGTGAGTTAATGGAGTAGCGATTCGAGAAAATCATTCCACGAATCTCCGATAATAACCAAATTAATCCAGAAAGCTACATACTTGATCCATTGATTTAGGTTGCTCCCAGCTTTGAATAGCTTCAATCTTTGTTGGGTCAACAGATATTCCATGACTTGATATCACGTGCCCAAGGAATGCAACTTCCTCAAGCCAAAACTCGTATTTCTTCAACTTGGCATATAGCTTGTTTTCACGAAGCTTTTGGAGTATCAACCTCAAGTGTTGGTCATGATCTTCACGGCTTTTGGAATATATGAGGATGTCATTAATAAAGACGACCACAAAATGATCCAAATATTCCTTGAATACTCGGTTCATCATATCCATGAAGGCAGCGGGAGCATTAGTCAATCCAAAAGACATGACTAAGAATTCATAATGCCCGTACCGAGTTCTGAAGGCAGTCTTTGGAATATCCTCATTTTTAACTTTCAGCTGATGATATCCAGAACGAAGATCGATCTTTGAAAAAAAAATTGCTTTTTGTAACTGATCAAATAGGTCATCAATACGTGGCATTGGGTACCTATTTTTTATGGTGACATGATTCAACTCCCGATAATCAATACAAAGTCGCATATTCCCATCTTTCTTCTTCACGGATAGAACAAGAGCACCCCAAGGAGACGTACTACGACAAATGAAACCAATGTTTAATAATTCCTGCAATTGGGTCTTTAACTCCTGAAGTTCAATAGAAGCCATTCGATATGGGGCTTTGGAAATAGGTTTTGTACCGGGTTCAAGGTCGATACAAAATTCAACTTCACGCCTACGGGGTAGGCGGGGAAGTTCTTGAGGGGAATCGTCGGAAATTTATTAACAATAGAAATATCCTTCAAATCTGACGTATTTTTGTTTAAATCCGTGACATGAGCTAATAAAGCTTGACATCCATTTTTCAATAAACGAATAGCTTTATGGCTTGAGATGACCGTGATTGATTTTAATGGTTTGGTTGCTTGAATTTGCATAATAGGTTTATTAGGAATATGAAAGCTAACAACCTTACGAAAACAATCAATTTTAGCATGATGAGTAGTTAACCAATCAATCCCTAGAATCATGTCAAATGCAAGTATTTTTAAGGAGATAAGATCGACAGGTAACGTGCGGTTACCGATTTGAATCAAACAAGACTTATAAACAGTGAATGTAATGAAGGTTTTTCCTAATGGAGTTTCAACAGATAAGTCAAAGTCTAATTTCTCCAGAGTCAAATTTAAACGTTGAGCACAAGTAGAGAAATAAAAGAATGGGTAGAACCGGTATCAAATAAGGTATAGACTTCACTAGAGTTTATGATAAGCTTACTCGTGATAACCTCATTTGGGTTCCTTGCTTTCTGGGAGGTCACAACAAATGCTCTCCCTTGCACCACCGACTTTGACTTTTTTGGGACGGCCTTTGGTGCCTCCATCCTAGCTGAACTTGTCTTTGGTGAATGACAAAATCGGGCTAGGTGACCTTCTCTTCCACAATTATAATACGCTTTGGATGGCATCACGCAGTTTGGACGGATATGTCCCTCCCCTCCGTATTTGAAGCATATGATAGGTGGTCATTCTCCTTCCTTAACCACGGTTACTGATGCTGACGTCTTTCAATCATTGTTGAATCTCCTTTTCTTGAAATGTCCATTTTTAATGTCTTGGCCATGATTACCACCGAAGTGGTTACCATTTCTGGTATGTTGATTCCTCCACGTTTGTTGTCACCGCTTCGATGGTGATACCCTTTGGGTTTTTTATTCTCGTATTTGCTTTCTCTTGGTTGCGTTGACTCGTTACCGCGCTCTAATAACTAAGCCCTATTTACAACATCTGAGTACAAACACAGTTTATGAGAAATAAGATATTGACGTATCTCGGTTTCAAACCTCTTAAAACATTCGTGTCATTCGCTCCTCAATTATCGACCAAATGGGATGCAAAACCGGGATAACTCGCAAATTTAGCCTCGTATTGTGACACGGTCATATTGTTTTGCTCCGACTTGATAAACTCCACCTCTTTCATGTGGCGAATACTTTTCGGAAAGTACTTGTCATTAAATAGCTCTTGGAACTTCTCCCAAGACATCTTGAGTCGCGTCGTAGGTAGGTAGTGCGTTTCTGATTCCCACCGATGTCGCCTCTTCACGCAATATGAAGGTGGCGAAGGGAACCTTTTGCTCCTTGGAGCATCCCAAGACATCAAATATCTTGGTGATCTCGCTTTATCCATGCTTGACCTTAAGTGGTTTTGGCTCTCCAATAAACTCCGGTGGTCCCGGCTCCTTGAAGCTGTTTTAGCGGTAATCGTTCGAGAGAGTTTCTAGTGTTTCCACCTACATTTTGGATGAGGAGCGCGCTCTGGCGATGATGTTGCATGAATTGCATAAAGCCTCTCCGAATATTCCATCGTTCATCATTTTGGTCGGTGTTGTTGTTTGCATGAGGATTGTCGCCTTCACGATGCACATTATTACGATTGTTGATCTGTGGAGACTCAAGCGGTCTCTTGTCTTTGCATTGCTATTCTCAATATTCTCGGATGCCATTTTTAAATACTGCCACAAAACAAGGATTAATTGACATGCAACAAATTATCCATATACTATGACCAACCAATTAAATACCAAATAAACTTAGGTAGGTCATATTAGCGAAGGAATTCCCCGTCTCTCCCCTCCTAGTTCTAGTTTCAAATCATAGCCATGGATCATATCCCTAAGCTTTGATACCAACTGTGACGCCCCCAAAATAGGTATACATCACCTATTCTGAGTCATCAAATACATGGTACAGAATACAAATATAACTTAATTATACAACTGTCGTGTAAAGTACGATAAAACATAAGCTGTGAGTTTTAATACAAATATTGTCGTCTAGACAATATACAAACTCAAATTCAATATTATTACATTTATTTTCCACTATTTCACTGAATAGTGAGGACTACTAATGCTATCATCTGGTCCGTCACTCTGTTCCCCGACTAGTCCCTGCTACGTTCTCATTTCTTGAAGAGAACAATAAAAGTAAAAAGGTGAGCTCAACTAGCCCGAGAGGGAAATATTATGACTAAGATAATGCGAGAATATATTATCGTTAGCCTTCAACGATGTTAAAGCGATACAATATAACAACCATCAAGTTTAAGCTGCAATGAACAAGCAATCCATTAAAAGAGTCAAGTAGAGAATAAAATCTATTATCTTTTATGATTTAAAAGGTTTTCATCACTTTTTATTTGAGACTCGACAATAAATAATCCACATAATCGAATCACCTTTACGCACGCTACTGACCGATGATATTCTTTAGTATCACGACCACAATTATCCATGCACTATGGGCCAAGAATATTTGTGTAGTCATTAATGGTCATGATCATGCCAACAAGCGTCCATCAATGCACTACGGGCCAATGAGGACTTTTTCCACATCATTTGTAACATTACGGTCATGATTACACAGAATAATCCCTAATCATAATCATACCAAGTCCATCTATGCACTATAGGCCACAGATGACTTTCAACAAAATATAAACATGAGGATGATGAAAATTATATAAGAATTCAATAAAACAAGTTCAAGAATTAATTTATCCATGAATTAATAACGTCCAAATTGTCAACATGATACTACTTTGTAGAGTAAAATTCAAGAATGCTCAGAAGAATATTTCCATGAAAAGATATTGGATGAAGCACAAATATCAAGGATATTCCACTAATTTCATGGAGTATAGAAGTCAAAACTTTAACCAACTGAGTATAATAAAGAATGGAATAACAAAAGAAATCACCAGGCATGCGATAGACCTCACATGCGAGTTATTCCAATGAGAATAATAAATAACGGAATCGGTCCCAAAGGTAAAACGCATGCAGCGGGATATTCAACAAAATAATAAAGGCGGAATCAGTCCGTAAAAGAAACGCATGCAGTGATATAATAAATATTCCAACAGAATAATAAAAAGCGGAATCAAGTCCAGCGTAGAACTTATGATGTGATGTTCCAAATGAATGATAAAGAATGGAACAACAGAAGAATATCACTAAGTATAGGGTAGCCAGCGTATCTGAGTTATTCCAATGAATAATAAAAATGGAATAATGAAGTTCTCTTCATGGATAAGAAAGAAATAATACTCCCTACCATAGAAAAAACCGGATCTTTGGAATAGTGAGGTAGCGAGACTTCTCTTCTTCTTTCTATAATTTCTCTCTATAATAATCGCTCTAAAGCTTTTGTGAATTGGTGAGAAATGAAGGAAGAATGAGCTTCTATTTATAGAAAAATATAGTTTCGATAATTGCACGTTTTGGGGCTCAAAAAATTACAGTACAATACCTCCAAATTTTCCTTTATTTTTAATTTAGTCATGGAAGTATTATCAAACTTGCTCCACCTCCTCTAATAGTAAATAATGTGATTCAATAGTAAATTATGTGAATCAATAGTTCTAGACATGTGAAAATACGAATTACAGTATAGTACCTCCATCTATACCTCCATTTTTAACTTAGTCATGCAAGTATTATCAATCTTGCACCAACTCCCCTAATAGTAACAAGAATGTGAAACAATAGTATACACATGTGAACAAATAGTTATAATCATGTGAAATAATAGCAATCAATTTCTCATTTATCCGGTTAAATACCCGATAGGTCAATATAACCTCCAAACATCAATTATTATCGAAATAATTGTTGATTTTTACTAACACAAATAATTCCAACACAATGAAACCATTTTTATCAAAAATATATATTTTGAAATTTCAAAGTTTGACTTTTCCCGAAAAAGTCAACTATTGACTTTTTGACCAAATAGTGAATTCCGGAAAATTTTGTGTTTATAGACTATTTTTACTAATTTCATCATTCCGGAGACAAATATCACGTTCGCGTCTCCAAATTCAACTCCGAACACAACTTCAATTTTAGTAACATTCATCATTAATATTATAACTCACAATATTTATCAACCAGGTCGTTCCTAGGAAAGAGGGGGCTTTCCAATAAGGATTTCTCCCTATTGGCGCACAATTAGGTGACCAAACCTCTCCTTGACAGAACTTCTAGACATAGTAAATATTTCAATTTAATAATATGAATAACTTTGTCGTCTCAATTATTGATTTAATAAAATAACATATTATGCAGACGATACTATGACAATAATCGAATCAATAATATGAGAGATATGATGCAGTAATTACTGTAGCAATAATTGTGTATAACTGAGTGACTTCTCATGTAAGCATCAATAATCAATACTGTGTGCTACTATGCAACCACGCGTATTACTTTACTTTTACTACCGGGTAGTTCAACAGTTAACGGTAAAACTTCCATAGTTATTTTCATAAAGTATTTTTGTCGTTTTCTCAATCCAACAATAATTCCGTTGTTGGGGGTCCACCAATGATTGTGTCGTTATCGAATATTCCTGTTAAAAGCGAATATTCCCAACCAATCGAATATTATATAACAATTTGCGTACTTTTGCAAAATTTCTAAATATTACCCACAAATATAATATTATATCAAATCCACACCATAATATTCAAAAATATATTTTGAGAAAATTTAATCTTTATTCAAAAAGTTGGGGTCTTACAACCTGCCCTTCTTATGAAATTTCACCCTCGAAATTAGGGTGCGTACCTGGTATGTCGAAGAGGTAAGGATATCTTGATTTCATCTCAGATTCTAACTCCCAGGTCATTTCTTCCACATCGTGGTTTCTCCATAAAACTTTGACTTGAGGTATAACCTTGGAGCGTAGAATATGATCCTTTTTATCCAAGATTTTAATAGGTAACTCTTCATACGTTAAATCTTCCTCTATCTCATCTAGTTCTAATTCAATAATGTAGTTCGGGTCTTTCACATATTTACGTAACATAGATATGTGAAAAACGTTATGAACACGAGACATACATGGAGGTAAAGCGAGTTTATATGCCACAGTTGCAATTTAATAATATGAATAACTTTGTCGTCTCAATTATTGATTAAATAAAATAACATATTATACAGATGATACTGTGACAATAATTGAATCAATAATATGAGAGATATGATGCAAGAATTATCGTAGCCTATAATTGAGTATAAGCGAGTGACTTCTCACGTAAGCATCAATAATCAATACCGTGTGCTACTATGCAACCACGCCATTCATTGTACTTTTACTTAGGGTAGTTCAACAGTTAACGGTAAAACTTCCGTCGTTATTTTCATAAAGTATTTTTGTTGTTTTCTCAATCTGACAATAATTCTGTTGTGGGGGTCCACCAATGATTGTGCCATTGTACGAATATTCCCTGTTAAAACGAATATTCTCCAACCAATCGAATATTATATAACAACTTGCGTACTTCAAAATTTATAAATATTACCCACAACTATAACATTATATCAAATCCACACCATAATATTCAAAAATATATTTCGAGAAAATTTAATCTTTATTCAAAAAGTTGGGGTCTTACAAGGATGGTATGTCTGATGGAGGGGCCTGAGTTTCAATGTTTGGACTATAGGGCTCTACGATATCTATTTGGGACTCTACGACTGGGCTAGAGTCATGGATCGTAGAGATGGTGGTTTGTGGAAGCAAAATAAGTTTGGTTGTGTTTGGTTTTTCAGTTACAAAATTTTGGGATTCTGTAACTGGGAATTAATTTACTGGATTAAGAATCACTTCCAACCATCAAGGGAATTCATGGAATTGACTAAATGATGATGATGGTAAGTGATTAACTCTGAAGTGAGTAGGGATAGATAATACCTCAAGTTTATCTTTTGAGGAAGAGGTGTTGGTAATCAACTTTTTTGCAAAGTGGACTCTCCTTGGGAATCCATGAGCCAGCACTGAGATGGCCAGATATTCTTTGAAACTCCAGAAAATGTGATCCCAAGAGTTGTTGATTTGGGCTTGATGGTATGGCATCATGGGTAGGTTTGAGAACATTTGATTATATAGGTAGCTTCTATACCCATCTCTTTCTTCACCAGTGATCTGAAGATCATCATCATCTTCTTCATCTTCTATTTCTTCGTTTGAGGACTACATTATCTCAATGGGTTCTTGATGATCTCTTACTGGTTCCTCTTCATTTTTAGCAGTGACATCTTCTTCTGCCATGGGGATATCTTGAGGCTCCCCCTCAACTTGATTATCTTCTTGTAAGATCAAGGGCTCCCCCTCAAGTGGAGCATTTTCTTGAGCTTCAGCCATCTCCCCCTCAGCTGGTGTTTTCTCTATCATGAGAATTTCAGAGATCTCCCCCTCAGCTAGAGCATTGTCTTCTTGACTTGCTCTGGACAGTTACTTCTTAGCAGCCATGCTCTTTGCTTCCTTCTTCAGTACCTTTTTATTTTCAAGAATGTACTTCTCGACCAGCTTTCTCCTTGTTTTGTTGGGTTAGCCACAACTTCAGGACTCTCTTGAATCTCAGCTTTGTCCCATTCAACAGCCACTATGCTTGAAACAGCTGCCTCTTTACATGTCATGCTAAGTCTGGTCTCCACAACCAGTAGAGACTCTACGATAGAGGTGAATGATGGCCTTTTGGACTTATGACCAACTTTGTTCTTCTTCAAAATCTGGGATATGGTAGCCTGATCCTCATCTGCTTCATCTTGCTGCTGTTTTCTCCTTAGCATCCTTAGAGTCTCTATATCAGAGGACTCTACAGGAATATCAGTTGTAGATCCTTGAGGCTCTTCTATCTGTCTAGCCCTTATCTTCCTCTTGCCCTTGCTTTTTCTGGTAAGGACAGAGGGTTCTTCCTTGTTGGCTTCTCCTTCTTCTTCAGCTTCCGACGACAATGTATATGTTTCACCGGAAAGCTCGCGTCCTTGATTCCCCAGTTCTTCCACTGAACTCAGTCATCATTCGTACATACTCAGAAGGGTTTCTCTTCCAGTTTTCAAACAGCTGATGGGTCATTCTTCGATTTGGGTTTATGGCTTCTCCCTCTTCATCCCCAATTTTGTCACCCAGTGCAGATTGTAGAATGATACTTAAGAAACGCCCATATAGCATCTTCTGAGGGCTTTTTGATTTCTTCGAGTTGATGATCCACTTGTCGATCCACTCGAGCAATACAACTCTATAGTTGAGTTGTATACCATAAAACATGGCCATCATGAGCTTAAGTTGAGCTTCATTCACCGAGTCATGACCTGAGCTCTTACAGTAGATGCATTTCCCAATAATGTCTACCAAAAATTCGTACCTTTGTGGGAACTCCTTCTTTTTGTACCCTTTCATAGAGGGGTTTTTCATGTGATGCATTTTTCTTAGTCCCTCTTGGAAGTCTATGCTGTCTAAGAATGGGTGTCATTCATTCTTGAAACCTAGGGCCAAATTGAAGTCATCTGCCCTTAGTCTAATTTCTACTTCCCTTACTCTTGTAGTGATGGTGTCATTTTCAAACACACCATTCTGGTAGAATTCTTTCACCAGTTTGGGATAGATAAGGGTATCTGTGCTCAGAGCCTCCTCGAGACCTGCCTTTTTCAGCAGCGCTAGGGTCTTGTGAAATTTTGGTGGAGCTGTTTTAAACTCGTCAAAACAGAGTCTGTAGCCGGATACCACATTTGAAGCAGCTATTGATTTTGTAGTTTGAAGTGAGATACGTCTGAGCTTTCTGCTAATTTAGGGCTTTTTCTTTGAGAGAGAGAGAGAATCTTTTGGACTTCAGATTTTAAACTTGTGATTTCAACTTGTACTTGTAACTTCCCTCTCTTTTTTTTCGCTTAGTGGGACAGGTGTCGATTTTTGCTTGGCTCTACGATTTTGACTGTGCAGGAATGTACTGATTTGCCCTTGGCTTCTTTGGAGCTGAGGTGTATTAGGAAGACTATGATCGTTGAGGTAGTCTTATGTTCGTTGAGTCTGTCCTGCGATCGTCGAGTCTGTCCAGCATTCGTTGAGTCTGTCCTACGATCATCGAGTCTGATCAATCATTCTTTAAGTTTGTCCAACGATCGTCGAGTCTGATCAATCATTCTTTGAGTCTGTCCTACGATCGTCGAGTCTGACCGGATCCTTGTGATGAGTTTTTGACTAAGCATTCTTTTAAGGTAACTCAGGAAGGGCCAACCTCTTGGAGAGATTCAAGGGTTAGGTTTGTTCCTGAGGCACCTCTTAGAGAGATTGCTTTATTATGAAGCTTGTCATCACATGATACATTTTTGCTTTGTGGATGGGGCTTGTGTCATCGTTGAGTCTGGACTACAATAGTTAAGTCTTTGCTACGATCATTGAGGTAGTTTTCTTTTCAGCTCTACGATCGTGAGCTTTCCTTAATCATATCTATGATTTTGAGTTCAAATTTTCAGATTCGCATCATGGTTAGCACAATCTAGAGCATATATTTCATGGTTGTAGATTTAGCATTCCTAGTTCACTTATTAACTTATTAAATCTGGATTCATCTAGTGGTTTTGTAAAAACATCAGCAAGTTGATTTTTAGTAGGGATATATTGTAAAGATATAGTTCCATTTTGCACATGATCCCTAATGAAGTGATACCTTATTTCTATATGCTTAGTCCTAGAATGCATGACAGGATTATGAGTTATTGTTATGGCACTTGTGTTATCACAGTGTATGGGAATAGATTTGACATCGAACCCATAGTCAACTAGCAGATTTCTCATCCATAAGATCTCGAAAGCACAAAGAAATGCCAATAGCAATATATTCAAATTTTCCGCATTGAAGTAGACAATCGAGTTTTGCTTTTTGCTAAACCAGACACAAGTCTATTTCTAGCAATCGACATGTGCCATCGGTACTTTTTCTATCAATTTTGCATCCTGCAAAATCAGCATCTGTGAATCCTTTTAGTTCAAATGAGGATTCCTTGGGGTACTAAAGCCCCAAGTAAGGTGTACCTTGAGATACTCAAGATCCTCTTTACGCAGCATAAATGTGACTCTTTATGGTTAGCCGAAATCTAGCACATATGCATGTTGCAAACATTATGTCCGGTCTCATCGGAAGTTAGGTATAAAAGAGAGCCTATCATACCTCTCGTATTGAGTGATATCAATACTTTTACCTTTCTCATCCTTGTCAAGCTTGGTTCACAGGAGCAATTGGTGTTTTCATGGGAGAGGTCGATTCCATGCCATACTTCTTGAAGAAGTCTTTGATGTACTTGGCTTGGTTTATGAAAATTCCTTCTTCACCGCTTTACTTGGTAAGTCAAGGAAGAAGTTCATCTCACCCATCACGCTCATTTCAAACTTGCTCTGCATTAGCTTTGAGAATCTCTTGCATGACTTTTCGTCAGTAGAACCAAAGATAATGTCATCAACATAGATTTGAACTAGTAAGACTTTGTCTTTTTATGCTTTCAAAGAAACAGTGTGGTATCTGCTCTACCTCTAGTGAACCCATTTTTGATTAAGAAGTTAGTAAGTGTTTTATACCATGCTCTAGGTGCTTGTTTAAGACCATATAAAGCTTTATCTAATCTATAGACATAATTGGAAAGTGATGGATTGATGAAACCTGGAGGTTATTCTACATAGACTTCTTCTTAGAGTTCTCCATTTAGAAATGCACTCTTGACATCCATCTGAAAGACTTTAAACTTCATGTGGGCAGCAAAGGCAAGAAAGATTCTGATGGCTTCTAGTCTGGAAACAGGTGTAAATGTCTTATCGTAGTCGATACCTTCTTCTTGAGAATAACCCTTTGCCACTAATCTTGCCTTATTTCTGGTTATGACCCCATCTTCATCCATTTTGTTTCTGAAGACCCACTTAGTTCCTATCACAGGATGACTCTTTGGTCTTGGTACCAATCTCCATACTTTACGTCATTCAAATTGGTTGAGTTCTTCCTGCATTGCTTCTATCCAGCTGGAGTCTTCCATAGCATCCTCTATCTTTTTTGGCTCTATTTTTGACAGGAAGCTTAGATAAAAGCGTTCATTCTGAGTAGCAGCTCTTGTTTTGACTCTGGCACTCAGATCTCTAATGATTAGATCCTAAATGTGATCTCTTGCCCATCTGTTACCGGTTGGGACATCTGTCCTGATGCCTTCCTATCTTAAATCTTTAAGTTCTATCTCTTCTTCTTGGAGTGGAGGCTCGCTGTCTTGCATTGACCTTTCTACGATTACATTCTCATGCTCTACGATTTCACTGTCTGGTTCTACGGTCGTAGTGTTGAGATCGACGACATCATTCGTAGTGTCTGCACTATCGATCGTAGTGTCTTGAGGCACTGTTTTGTCTAAGTCAGTTTCATCAAAGATGATGTGTATCGAGACTTAAACATTCAGTGTCTTCTTGTTGAACACTCTGTAAGCCTTGCTGTCTATGGCATATCCAAGAAAGATCCCTTCGTCTGACTTGGGTTGAAATTTTGTCAGATACTGCTTTCCATTGTTGAGAATGTAGCATGCACAGCCAAAGACATGGAAGTAGTCGACACTGGCTTTCTTCCTTTCCACGGTCAGTAGGGCGTCTTCTTCGATCGTAGAGTGTATGAGTGATCCTGCTCGTGGTAAGATGCAGGTGTTGATAGCTTTCGCCCGTAAGTATTAAGCAGATGGGTTGTAGCTAGTAGAGTTCTTCCACCTCTATCAAGGTTCGTTTTTCTTTCAAATTTACTCCATTTTGTTGAGGAGTTCGTGGAGTCGAGAAGTTGTGGATCGATCCCATTATTCATGCGTAACTCGATCCACTTTTGAGAAATTAAATTCTCTCGCCATGATCACTCCTTATGGCCTTGATTTTCTCCTTTCTTGTTCATCACCACATCTGAACATCTTGATTAATTCGAGTTCGTTTCATCCTTTGAAGTTAGGAAGAATACCCATGTGAATCTGGTGTGTAGTCGTCGACTATGATCAGAGAGTATCTTTTTCCTCCAAGACTGGGGTCATTGGATTGGCCCAAAGAGATCCATGTAAAGCAAACCGCAGTGGCTTGTCAATAGAGTCAGCGCCTTGCTCTTGAATGAGCTTTCGGTTTGCTTTCCAAGTCGACAGGCATCGCATGGCCTTTCTTTCACGGAAGAACTTGGGGAGGCCTACCACTAGGTCTTTTGATGCCGGTTTGACATGCTTTTGAAGTTTAAGTGAGACAACCGTCTATGCCATAGCTAGCTCATTTCTTCAGATACTTTTTCCAGAAAATATATTGTCTCATTTGAGCTTAGTTGACCAAGATCCACTATGTGGACATTTCCTTCTCTTGTCTCGGTTAGCTTTACAGCAGATGTCTTCAAATCTCTGACTTGACATTGGTTGTTGAGGAATGTCACTTGATGACCCTTGTCACAGAGTTGGTTGATACTTAGAAGGTTGTGTTGAAGACCTTCCACATAGGCTACTTTGCTGAAAGATACTGCACCATTGCCAGCAAAGCCATATCCTCTTGTCTTGCCCGAGCCGTTTTCTCCTAAGATGACTAAGGGACTCTCCTTTTCTATGTAGTTAGATATTAGAGCTTTGTTCCCTGTCATATGCCTCGAGCATCCACTGTCCAGATACCATGTTGAGGTCGTGGAGCTCTTTTCCTGTCAAAACATTGAACCTTCATTTTGGTACCCATATTTGCATGGGTCCTTCATTGTTAGTGCCTTTGGGGACCCAAATCAGTCTAATCTTGGGTCTCACATGCATGGAGTTATAATAACATTTTGTAGCCCTATGACCATATTTATTGCATATGAAACATCTATTATGATGCATGCCTGTGTGTGTATGATGATTCATCTTCCACTTGGACTCGTGTGGTTCCTTAGTTAACCTTCTGTTAAACTAATTCTCTTTCTTCCACGTGTCCTTAGGTTTCATAAATAGTGATGAGTGTGTCTTACCTCTACTGTACCTTCCCAGTTGATTCGTAGAGTTGGTCTTGTTTGACTCTACGATTCTTCGAGGTTGGTGAGTAGAGGTTGGGTTACTCTTCTCCTTTATGAATCCCAAGCCAGCGTGAGATCCTTTACTTCTCTGAGTATAACTAGAAAAACAGTAGAACAAGGTTGAACTGGCTCTTCCAACTGTGAGGATTTCATAAAGGCAATGCCTCTACCAAAACTTGAGGCATTAATAGTGCTAGTTTCCATTGTCTTTTCCACACATAACTCTGAGATGGATTCCCCAAAGTCTAAACCTGTTCTGTCGAACGTGCTTCTCTGACTAGAGAGCAGGCAGTCCATGGATGATTAGAATTTATTCCATGCAGAGATAGTCTTCTCTAGATCCTCAATTTTAGAGGTTAGCTTAGACTCTCTTTGTGCATTGAGTGTGTTTGTGCATTTTAAAGTTTCATTCTCAAATTTCAAGCTTGGAAAGAAGATTAGTACTTAGAAGGGCTGTCTCAAGCTCTTCTTGAACTTTCTTCTTCTCCTCTTGAAGAAGTGAATGATCTTTAAACAAGACTCTGAACCACTTCATGTATTGATGTAGATTAGTGGTTATGCCATGCAAAGCAGTTCTTAAATCACTTATATCTACATCAGGAGAGTTGAAATCAAATACCTCATCGAGACTTACATCATGTATGTTGAGATTTTGGTTGTTCTTTGCATGTTTGGCCATTAGACACAGATTGGCCATTTGTGGTTCTTCTTCATCTCCGGAGTCAGCATTTGAGTCGTTATCTGAATCACTCCACGATCCTCCAACTACCAGGCCTTTGTCTCTTTTCTGAGGCCTCTTGTTTCCTTTGTATTCCTTCTTTGCATGTGTTTTCTTCTTTAGTTCTTCTTTGATAGGTTTGTTAGATTGGGCGATGAAGTGGCTGTGCCTTTTTGCGGTTTAGTAGATAGGTCATTCATTTGCTCTCGATCGCTATAATTATCGACCTTCTTTGGCTTCACGGTTCTCGCTTTGTCGTATGAACCTTCTTAATCTCTTTACCAAAGATAAAGAAAGTCTTCATCATCGTCTTCATTATAATCAGAGACAACCTCAGTGTTGACCTTTGATGCACCTTCATTAGCCTTGAGAGCAACACCCTTGTCTTTCCTTCTTCCTTCTGATAGGGTTTCAGGACGTTGGGTCAGCTCCAGCTCGTATGTCAGGAGATTGCCATATAGTTGTTGAACTGTCATCTCGTTGAGATTCTTTGACTCTCATATTGCAGTGGTCTTGGCATCCCATCTGCTTGGTAGGGCTCTCATGAACTTTATGGTTAGATCTTTGTTAGGATAGACCTTTCCATATACTCGTAGAGAGTTGAGCAGAGCATTGAATCTTGCATAGGTGACAGTTACGTTTTTTCCTTGCACATGAGCGAACATTTCGTACTGCTATGTTAGGAGAGATTGTTTGTTCTCTCTAACTTCTTCAGTTCCTTCGTGCATGATCAGCAGTGCTTCCCAAACTTCCTTAGCTATTTTGCTGTTTACAACATTTTCAAACAGATCATCCTCTAAGGATTGGAATAGGATGTTCTTAGCCTTTTTGTCAAGTTGGACAGCTCTCTTCTCTGTGTCTGTCCATTCTTCTTTAACTTTGATTTGTACTCTGTTTGGATCGTCAGTGGTTGGTGCAAGCTTTGTTGGTATATAAGGCCCATTAAGAACGGTCACAAATAGATCTTCATCTATTGAGTCCATGTAAGCTTGCATTCGGACTTTCCAATTAGCAAATTTATCCTTGTTGCACATTGGGGGCTTGCTGCCTCCCCCGATTCTGGATTCACTTGGTACGAGTGCCATTGGATCTACTAAAGCTTGTAAGCTGTAAAATAGAACCTGCTTTGATACCAATTGTTAGTTCCTAGTTGGCACAATAGTTATCTAGAAGGGGGGGTTGAATAGATATTTAAAAATCTTTTCGTTTTAAACTAGTTCTTTGATAATGATTAAAACTTAGCGGAATTAATATTTGTTTTAATCTTCTTTACCAAGCAGTGGAGTTATGAGAGTGAGGCAGTTATGGCAGATATAACAGATATGGCAGTTATGGCATGAACGTAAAAGACATAGTCATTTTTAAGTGGTTCAGAGCACTTAAAGCTCCTAGTCCACTCTTTTACTCAACGAGTAGGATATCCACTAAATATGTCTCATACAATTTCGAATCATTACTGATTCCTTCTAGACAAATAGCTCAGAACTTCTTGGTTCACTCTTGAACTCTTCAAGTCCAAGCAGACTTGGCTTTCTTATAGTTCACTATTTAACTCTTCAAGTCCAAAGAGACTTGGTACTCTTCTTCATTGGTTGATAATGTTGAGTTCTTGATGGTTGCTACTCGGTTGTTGTGTAAGCACTTTGTTCTAAAGAACCGAGTAAATGAAAGCAAGCTTTGCAATCTCTCGATCGTAGAGTTGAGCTTGAGAGAGATGTTCACGTTGTTTGTTCAATGCTTGCTTGATTCTCTCTCTCATCCGTCTCGATCCGCGAATATATGTGATCTTGAAAACTATCCATTGGATCCATCCGTTGAGGCATTGAATGCGTCTGAACTTTCTGTACTATGATAGAGACATTTCTGCACATCTTCTGAATTCTGCATTCTGGCCCACTGACACTGCAGACTGCTTTCTCACCTACCACCTAAAAAGGTGTTTTATCCCTCTTACCCATGGTACTATCCTTAGCTTCTTCAATACGCTTCTTTATTGCATACTAAGGATATTTCATATACTCTGGGACTGATGAGTACTGCAGCGTCTAGAATCCATTCCTCATATCTTGAAATCTACCTTTACACAAATCATGAGGCTCGACGTTTTCTGACATGAGAAAGATGATGCTCTACGATTTGGATTGTGGTACTCTATGATTTTGATCGTAGCATCTTGACTTCTTTGCACTCTACGATGCTATTAGTCAAGAGCACTACCATTTCCCTTAGACCTTTGCACACTACGATCTTCACTTGCTCGTGTTGTTGACTCTACGTTCCCGAGAGCATACTAAGATCGTTGACTTATAAACTTCATGTTTCCTTCAGCACACTACGATCGTTGAGATGGCTCGGCAAACGTTGGGACCACTTGAAGATTTTCGAAGAGTCCCTTCAAGGCAGGCACACACTACGATCTTTGAAGCTCTACGTTTCTGCCTTGACTTATGCAATGTTGATCAGATGATACACTACGATTTCTTCGAAGCCTATCTATTACATCTCAAGATCAACCTAACAGCTTTGATCTTTCTATCTATACATTCCATTACAGAATGATACACGTTTAGAGCTTAGATCAACCTAACAAATTTGATCTATCACTAAGTCCCTGTATATATATTACTTGGAAGGACTTTACAATTAATCATGAGCATATACATTAAAACATCAAATCATAATATGCATTCTCCCAACATATATATATATAAGTAATAAATGCACCGGATGTAAAATCTAGGCTCATCGAACAGAGTTCGACAACAGTTTATATATATATATATATATAAAAGCGAGTAAATGCACCGGATGTAAAATCCAGGCTCATCGAACAAAGTCCAACACACAGTTAATATATATAAGTATATATATATATTAAAGCAGTAAACGCGCGAGACCGAAGTCTAGGCTCATCGAACAAAGTTCGACACACAGTTCATATATATAAATATATATATAGAAAAACAAATAAACGCACCAGACCAAAGTCTAGGCTCATCGAAAAAAGTTCGACACGCGGTTCATATATATAAATATATATATATATATATATATATATATATAAAAGAAAATAAACGCTCCAGACCGAAGTTTAGGCTCAATCAAAGCATAACTCGACCAAAGTCCGGGCAAATGCTCGCAACACGACTCTCAACGTGAAGAAGGGTGGGTGTAGAGATGAAGAGAAAGACTATAAAGTGTGTGAGAAGGCTTACAGTTGACTGCCAAAGAAGACTTCTATATCTTTAGAGTGGGTAAACACTAGATTTTATAGGTACAAAAGAGGCTATATGTGAGCTCACGGGTGTTTAAAATGAGAAAGTACACTGTTTGGGCTAAGTGCAGAGCAAATTAGGCAGGGCTTCCTTGCCGTTTTCTCTTGCAAAATGGGCACCCCAAGCCCTCTATTTATAGACGAGGGAGCCGCAGGTGTACCAGAGGCAACCCGGGTGGGCTCGGGTTTCTCGGGTCGGGTCGTCTCGTAGTACGTGCACTCGGGCACTGTAATGTTCACTCGAACTTTAAGCAGTGCAATCTGGGCATCCGTTTGAGGTATACAGAACCTATTTCGGACCGTCGTTGTCGAGAGTTGTACAATAGCATGGGATTAGAGTTTGTACGAAGTCATTGAAGATGGGACGATGCCCTCCGGTCTTCAAGCTTCAAATTCTATCCGTTACCCCGCACAATAGTCACTCGGGATTGGTTATCCTTGATTCTTGTGGGACATCATTGTGTAGAGATGTGTATGAAATGTTGAGACGACGTGGCGTGGCATCGCATTGGCGAGATGACGATGTTGCCCCTCACCGGTGTTATCACGGGTTTAATGATAAAGTGACGTTGCTTTCAAGGTCGCTACCGAGATTGGACTGCTACAATTATTGAATGTCCTCAGTGTCATCTTTGAGGTGTGCCTGTCCTCCCGGTGTTATCTCCCGGTTGGTACGGAGTATCTCGTAGTGAGCGCCGAGATTGAAACTGGTTGTATTTGAAACAAGCCTTTCTGGGGTTATCGTCGAAACTGCATTCCTTGGGGTAATCACCAAGGTTGGTGGCTATTTCCGTGGTTGGGACTGAGAATGGATACCTCAGGGTTATCTCTGAGATTAATCGGTCTTCTCCGGTGTGTGTTCTGGTATTGGATCTGCACGCCCGGGGTTATATCCGAGGTTGGATTAGTTACTCTCAGTGTGTGTTCCGGGGTTGATGCTGAACTTCCGGTAGTATCCGGTATGGATATGGATTGTCTTTCAGGGTTCCCTCTTAAAAGGCGAATATGTCCTCCTGCAATGTTAGTGACATGTGTATAGAAAATTTCGAGTGTCTACAGATGCCCCTCTTTATCATACTCATGCATGGCGATGCATGGGTTGGATAAAGAATCCTAGACACTTGAAATGCAACAAGACAAACATGGTACTGTATGTAGCAACATGATGCAAATGTATGATGCATGTGTATGGGGTTGTAGCCCAACATGTTGGGGATGATTGTTGGCTCCTTGTTGCTTCAACTGGGGATTGGCAATGATGACCAGATTTGATGTGTAATTCGAATCTCTTATGTGTAAGAGATCTGTGGGGATAAAGCGTGGTGTGTTTGAGGATGTGTATAACATATTCCATCATCGATCCTCTTTGATAACGTTGACCTTTCCTGGTTAGTATTGCCAGAATATGTCAAGATTCTGTTGGATTTACTACCATGAAGAAATGCCGTGTCGAGGATGCGACCTTGACGACGTGTACTTCACCGACAAGTGAATCAACAGTTGAAAAATCCTGTGGGATATACTGTCAAGGCTGCTTGACCTTCACTAACGTGTGAATCAACGGAGCATTCTATAGGTAGATTGTCAAGGTTGCTTGACTTTCGCTGACGTGTGAATCAACGGAACATTACGTTGTGACCCTCACTGGGGATCCTCTGGGGAATATGAGTAATCGAGCATGAAATCCTTGAATAGCTCTAGAGCTCTGATAGGTTTAATCGCTATCAGCTGAGATAACGTCAAGGCTGCTTGACCTTCGTTGATATGTGTATCAACGGCTTGAATGTACGTTGTTATCCCCTGCCGGGGCCTCACGTTGTAATCCCCATCAGGGCCTCACGTTGTAACCTTCGTCGGGGACTCACGTTGTAACCCCCGTCGGGGACTCACATTGTAACCCCCATCGGGGACTCATGTTATAACCCCCGTCGGGGACTCACGTTGTAATCCCCGTCGGGGACTCACGTTGTAACCCCCGTCGGGGATTCACGTTGATCTTTTAGGGTAATGACCCAGAGTTGGCGGCATAAGACCTGTACAAGGTATCTTAGGAGGTCCCCAGAATGGTGAGGGCTTCACTCCCGCCAGATGCTGTTGGAGTTGTTGACAGCTGATACCATCACATGGATTCCCTATTCAGGGGAACACTTGACCATCGGCTTTGAGGATGGCTACCCAACTTGAGTCGAGTACGTGATTTCCACGAGGAGAGTTCCTCTCTTCACAGATGGAGGCTGGGAGCTCTATTTAAGAGAGCGTGCTATTAAAAGCACCACGGGGGAGATTCGTATGCCGATCTTGCCTCCTGTCAGGCGTCATTGGCCTGTATCACAGTCACCCGTCACTGATATCCCATTGTTGGGGGTTGACAGTTTTGCATTGGCAGAGGGTCCATGTACTCAGGAGACGTTCCAGCGTTGGTAGTTCCCTCGTACTATTGGACCCCAGTCCCGCGCCACACAGCTTATGGGGGATATGGTTCCAGGATCCGTGATGATGACGAATTGGATAGCTTGTGTCTGAGATCCGACTTGTATGACACAGATTGATAGTTTGACCCGGTAGTTGGACCAGGCACATATATTTATCCGGCATTTGGGCAGAGATCCGGCAGAGGCGGCTTCATTTGATCCTTCCAGCTAAGGCGTTGGCCCCTCAGATGACCCATTTGGTTTTGTCGGCGCAGATCCTCCTCTATATAGGCCTGATATCCCTGTTGATAGAGATCCAGTGACTCAGGAGGAGTTACATCAGGTGGACAGGATTGATGATGTGGACATCGACACCATGGTCTTCTTCTGATGTGTATTGTCGTTATATCTTTTGATAGGCCTCTGTTAGATATTGGGTGGCTGTACCCCATTCTTGCTATATCTTTTGATAGGCATCTGTTAGTAGTACGGCATCTGTGACCCATTTCCCTGTATTTGTAGCTGTACAGAGATGATGTGTTAGATGATGATATACTTAGGAATGTATGCACAGTTTTTCCATTCCCTATATCATATTGCCATCTATTATTTGCTATGCATGTATCATGTTATGCATATGTATGTATGTCCAGAGATATTCGGCATTGACCCCTGGATGGTCTTATGACACGGCCCGCACAGATGTCTTCTTCGACAGTTAGCCGTATAGATCATACCCCACCGTCATTGGTGGCATTGGGTATGTGATCGTGGTATGATAGCATGTCACCACCAGACAGGGTGACTGTAGATCATTTGCTGCAGCATACCATGACTTTATTGATGTTTCAGGTTCCCGCAGGGTTTGTGGACGGGATGCTAGAGCATTGGATACCGGATAGGCAGGTTTTCCGATTCGGGACCCATGAGTTGACTCCTACTCTGGAGGAGTATGCATGATTGGCGATGCTGCCTTTAGACAGACCTTGTGTGTACATATCTTTGGGAGACATGAGTAGACGATTCATGACTCTCCTTTGGATTGGAGTAGCAGAGTGGTACAGACGAGATGGTGGCGATGCCACGTGATATCGGCGTTTTACGTATGCATGATTTGGCTCGGAGGATAGCTATTCGCGACATTCAGGGATTTCACCGCTTTGAGAAGATCCTTTGGCGTTGGCCACGGTTGATGTACTGTTGTTGTGCGTATTGTCGTATGTCTATATGCCATGGTACATGGATGAGATAGACATCGGAGTCATCATGGCGATGAGAGCTCTTAGGGAGGGTCGTACCATTGTACCTATGATTGTAGCAGAGACCCTGCGGTCAGCATCCTACAGCTGCACTTATCCGACAGGAGTGTTCGGTCATGCTATATGTGTGGTTTATGTCACACTTGAGACCGATTGGCACTCTTAGACGGCATGGGTATTGGTTCACCCATGATGTAGCCATGTCATACTCCTTTCAGCCATCGGAGTGTATAGATGCTCTGTCTTGGTCCAAATTTTGGCGGATATCGAGATCCATTCAAAGATATTGCGTGTTCGTGGCTTAGCTCACCATCTGACTTCATTACTCATGATCCGGGCATGGACTACCTCCCTCTGGCTGGTTTGAGGGGCGTGACTACTTATCACCCACTGGTCGTGATATCACAGTTTGACCAGTTCCAGGACTTTCATCCTTTCGAGGGGGCGATAGGTCAGCATTCAGCTTCTCGATATCTCTCAGTAGAGGACCGATCCCGTGTTTACGCTTGTTGGGATCAGCGTGAGATAGCTGCTTTTTCTGTCAGTCATCCGGGTTGTTCTGCAGAGTATTCTGCATGGATGGAGATAAAGATTTTATCGACTGCAGCAGTATCTGTAGTACCGGATAGCGAGTCAGATGATGTAGAGCCCATGGAGGACATCGATTCCCACCTTGAGGAGGAGCTTGCTGCTGGGTTGCCAGCATTTCTCCCGGATTCTCCCAAGACCGAAGATTATTGTGATTCAAAGACTCAAAGACCGATTACTTAGAGCAGAGTCTTCATCTGATGACCTTTGAGAGAGATCAGGCTCGATCTATGATGTTGACTGCCCTTGATGGGAGAGACGCAGCTCTATTAGAGAGAGACAAGGCATTATCTCATAGAGATGTCGCTGTTGCTGAGCGGGATAAGGCCAGATCAGCCAGAGATGCAGTGATAGTTGAGCGGGATAGTGCTATATCTGCCCGGGATGTAGCCGTCACAGATAGTACTGTAGTGAGGTCCCTTACCACTGGCATGATCACAGAGATGAGCGCATATATTGATGATCATATGGTCACCATGTAGATGGTTGCAGATCTGTTGGGTCGTGTGGATATTCTCGTACAGGAGACCACAGCTTCACCTCCATCTTCTGAGAGGGATGCCATGTTGTGCTTGTTAGCTCGCATATACCCTGACTTGTAGATGAGCTTGTATTTACCTGCATAGACTAGCTTAGCCATTTTGTCATGTACAGTTTATATTGTATATATCAAATAGCATTATATATATGACAGGGAAATATATTTTTGGATCACTTCCCTTTTAGATATGCTTTGCTACTTGCTTGATATTTTGCCTGCTGCTTCAGGGCTTGTGATCTTGATGTATTCCGAATTCCTCCTTGATGGATGGACATTGAGTTGTCTCCGGATATCTTAGAATGGATCATCGATCTGTATGTATCCCTATCATCTTTGGTGTCTTGGGACTGATTTTTGTATGGAAATGTGGAGAGGAGTGTGGCTTTCCTCTCTGAGATTGACCACACCACAGATGGTCGCCAGCACTTGTATTTAGGAGAAGCCTAGTTAATTCCATCTCTTATGGATTGGTGTTGCTCTTTAAGGTATGACCGTAGATTAAATGGTCGCCGAATCTCCTATTTAGGAGGAGTTCAGGTAATTCCATCCCTTTGGTCTGAAGCCGAATGAAATATAGTGGATTGAAAGGTGATCCCAGTACCAATTGACAAGGGTTTATGTTTTGGTAGGGGGTGAGACCGCACCATGAATGGTTGCCTACGTACTCCTATTGAAGAGGAGATCAGGTCTGCGTAGTTCGAACCTGGTGTAAGAGGTTCAACGCGGTATGTGGCAGAAATGGTGTAGGAATATTTTTGTTGTTTTTGCTTTTGCGAGGAGAAGAGGGTAGAAATATTTTTGTTATTTTTATTTTATTGTGACCGGGCCATATGAAATGGTTGCCTACGTACTCCTATTGAAGAGGAGATCAGGTCGACGTAGTTTGCCCCTCAGGGCGAGATGAAAAGCGTAATCACGTATGCGGTCGAAAAGGGGAGGAGAAAGTTTAATCCTAGGTTGAGGATAAACTGCAGGTAGGAGAAGTTTGATCCCATGTATGGGTAGCCAAACTGCGAACGCAAGAGGTTCAATCCGCGGTGGGATGACCTAAATCGTAGGAACGCAAAAGAGAGAGCCAGGCTACTGGCTTTGAAAAGTATGTTTTCTTGAGGGGCAAAGTGTAGAAAAGTTATATGTGGTAAAGGGTTAAAAAAATCGGAATGACTGGTGACCTGATGGTTCCATACCAGGGTGTTTGCGAGTTACTTCAGACATAGTACCGTTTTACGGAGTCCGAGTTGATGAGTTGTGGAAATTCATCGTCGTCCATTTCTTGCAATCTGAGAGCGCCTCCTGTCAATACTTCCTTGACAATAAACGGGCCTTCCTAGTTAAGAGCGAATTTTCCCTTAGATTGATCTTGGTTGTCAAGGATCTTTTTCAAAACCAAGTCATGTTGTTTAAACTGCCGTAGCCGGATTTTTTTGTTGTAGGATCTGGCAATCCTTTGCTGATATAACTGACCATGGAAGATAGTCGCGGTTCGCCTCTCGTCTATCAGAGATAATTGGTGATACCTGTCTTGTACCCATTGGTCTTCATCCAGCTGAGCGTCTATCATCACTTTAAGGGATTCCATTTCAACTTCTATGGGGAGCACTGTTTCCATCCCATAGGTTAAAGCGTAGGGGGTTGCCCCAGTGGAAGTGTGCATTGAGTTTCTGTAGGCTAACAGAGTGAGAGGCAATAGGTTAGGCCATTCTTTGTGGTTGGCGGACATATTTTGCATAATCTTCTTGATGTTTTTGTTAGCTGCTTCAACAGCACCATTCATCTTTGGACGATAGATGACAGAGTTGAGATGTTTGATGTGGAATTTACTGCATAATTCCTCCATCATTTTGTTCTTGAGGTTCTTAGCATTGTCTGACACAATCACCTTCGGTTGTCCGTATCGACAAACGACATTGTTTCTGATGAAAGCAATGATGACTTCTTTAGTAACCCTGGGGAAGGAGGCTGCTTCTACCCACTTTGTGAATTTGTCGATCATGATGAAGATAAATCGATGACCATTACTGGCTTTAGGCTCAATGGATCCGATAACGTCCATTCCCCACATTGAGAAGGGCCAAGGTGAACTCATATTGTGGAGTTCCTTTGGAGGAGTGTGTATAGCATTCCCATGAATCTGGCACTGATAGCATCTCTTGATGTGGTCATGGCAATCAGCTTTGAGATATAGCCAATAATGTCCCGTCTTGAGGACTTTCTTAACAAGGAGGGGGCCACTCATTAGGGGGCCACAGACTCCGCCATGGATTTCATCCATAAGCCTTTAGGCTTGATCTTTGTCTAAACATCTGAGGAGACCTAATCCTGCATCTCTTTTGTAGAGCGCATCTCCATTCAGGTAGAATTTCATAGCAAGTCGATGGATCCGCCTTTTCTCAGTCGGGCTCGCTTCCGCGAGTGTAGATCCATCTCGTAGATATTCCTTGATATGCTGATACCAAGGATGTTAGATGGGAGGTAACTCATCCGATACTTCTCCAACATAATTCCCAAAGGCTAGGGCCTTGTGCAAGGAAATTGTGACGCTTGGCAAGTGTTCCTTATCTGATATGTGAATCAAGGAGGCCAAAGTTGCTAATGCATCTGCAAAGTCATTCCTATTACGAGGAACGTGTAGAAAGGAGATTTCTTCAAACTCCAAAGCCATCTTCAAAACCTGCCGATGGTAGGGCAGCAAATGTAGTTCCTTAGTTTGGTAGATTTCGGTGGATTGTCTGATTACCAACTCTGAATCTCCAAAGACAGTTAACCGCCTGATGCCCATTGAACGGGCAAGTTTTAGCCCCATTAGACAGCCTTCATACTCAGCCGTATTGTTGATCTTTTAAACCGTAATTTGTGGCGACGGATATCTTTGCTCCCGTGTCGAGATACTTGAACTGCTCCAGCTCCAGAACCTTCCAGATTAACAGCTCCATCAAAATATATCTTCCATGATTGGCGCGTATCGGACTGATGGTGTTGCTAAACTGTCATTACTCCTTCATCAAGGAAATATGTTTCCAAGGGTTTGAAATCCCCTGAAGGTGCGACGGCCAGTTGATCCGCAATTCCTTGGTCTCTGATGGACTTTTGAGTCACATATACGATGTCAAATTGTTGTAGGATCAACTGCCATCTGGACAGTCGACAATTTAACATGGGTTTGTTGAACACGTACTTGAGAGGATCCACGGGGGATATGGGATGGGTTGTGTGACCATGGAGGTAATGTTGTAACCTCATGGAAGCCCATGCTAAAGCACAACACGTTTTTTCGATCAGAGTGTACTTGTGTTCACTGCTGCTGAATCTTTTGCTGAGGTAATAGATAGCTCGTTCTTGGCCTCTATCATCTTTCTGTCCCAGCATGCAGCCCATGGCATTGTCACTTATGGACAGGTATATGAACAAGGGAACATCATCCATGGGTGGTACCAACACGGGAGCTTTGACTAGCTATTTCTTGATTGTGAGGAAGGCATTTTGACACTCATCATTCCATTTCATGGAGGAGTTCTTCCTTAATAACTTGAAGATTGGCTCACAGGTTGCTGTGAGTTGAGAGATAAACCTGCTAATGAAGTTGATTCTTCCCAAAAATCCCCGTATTTCCTTCTCTGTCTGAGGAATGGGCATTTCCGTGATGGCTTGGATTTTGGCAGGATCCAGCTCAATTCTTTTGTGGCTGACAAGAAATCCTAGCAACTTGCCTGATTTAACGCCAAATGCGCATTTGGCTGGATTCAACTTCAAGTTGTACTTACGCAACCTATTGAACAACTTTCTGAGATGGTCTAGATGGTCATCCTCCTTCCGGGACTTAACAATGATGTCATCCACGTAGATCTCGATCTCTTTGTGCATTAAGTCATGGAAAAGAGCCATCATAGCTCGTTGATAGGTGGCTCCGGCATTAATGAGGCCGAATGACAACCGTCTATAGCAAAAGGTTCCCCAAGGTATGATGAAAGCAGTTTTCTCACGATCTTCCTCAGCAACCATGATCTGATGGTACCCTACGAAGCAATCAGCAAAGGAGTACATGTCGTATTGCACAGTATTGTCAATAAGAATGTGGATAAATGGTACGGGAAATCTGTCTTTTAAGCAAGCTTTGTTCAAGTCCCGGTAATTCACGCAAACTCATACTTTCCCTCCGGGTTTAGGCACGGGAACAATGTTAGATATTCACTCAGGATATGTAGACACCATGATGATGCTAGCTTGAAATTGTTTCACAATTTCTTCTTTCACCTTTAAACTCCACTCAGGTTTCAATCGCCTGAGCTTTTGCTTGACTAGCTTAAATCCCTCTTTAATGGGAAGGTGATGAAGGACAATGTCAGTGGATAAACCCACCATGTCTTCATGAGACCATGCAAACACATCCTAGAATTGGGTTAATAGTGTAACCATGTCATTCCATTGGTTTGGGGTAAGGTCTGAACCAATCTGGATTAACTTAGGGCTTTCTAAGGTTCCGAGATTAAAAGAAGTGGTTTGATCAAGGTTGGGTTTAGGTTTGTCTTTGACCCATTCTTGAATTTCTGGAGGCACCTCAATGTCATCCTGTATTTCCATCCAGGCTGAATTCATCTCTACATCAAAGGTACAATCCTTGTGGAGAAGAGGCATCGTGTCTAAGCAAATCTGACATCTAAATTCGAGTTCGAAACAAAATATGCATTCACTTAGTATATATGAAATGTGTTGATCATACATACGGTGTTAGCATATCTTGACAAAATAAACCGCTAATCGCATGCATGAGAAAAGTAAGTAGTTATTATATCTACAGGGCAGAAAGAGTTTCTGCCCACTTTACCCTTGACGACCAATGTAAGGAGTGTTGTTCCAATTGGCAAGGGCAAAGTCCAGGTGGACCGCAGTGATGGAGGGATTGTCATCATCCTCCCTGTCCCAAATGATGGCCATTATGTCTGTGCAATCATCGTCTGGGGTGTATATGTTGGTATGCTCATCATGAACGATGATGCGTATGCCCGACATCATTCGGATGACGTCTTGCTTGATTCTTCGTTCCTCCTCTTCCACTGCAGGATTTGGAACAAAGACTTCTTTCTCCTTCACCGGTATCGGCTTGGGAAATAACATAGCCATGACACTGGCTGGCACCTTTACAGAAGGTTGTGCGGACTCAGAGCTTGAAGGTGAAGATAAACATCGCATGGTTGAAGCTGAAGGAACCTGCTGATGCTTATGAGGATTCATGTGACTAGAACTGGCAGAGTAGCCTAGTCCAGCTGTTCCAACTTGCTTGATTAATCGAATTGGGTATTTGATACCCTGGTAATTGTGACACCCCCAAATTCGGGTTACCTGACCCCCGAGTTTGGTGCTCACGATCCACAATATAAATAACATTTAACTACCCATTTAATTATAAATAGGAACATACATTTCATTAACTGATATAGTTAATACATTATCCCGGGTTCTCTAACCTTAACATTATAATCATACCCCTTAGATATACAAAAAGGGTTTACAAACATAACATAATAATAAGTTTATTATAACTACTCCAGCATTTTGCCTTTATTCTTCACAGCACCTTCTACAACTTCGTCCCTAACTGAAAAGTTTTATTTAGCAAGGGTGAGCAACAAATTTGCCCCGCAAGTTAAGATATACAATGAATGTATAAGTGTCAGAATAATAGACTATCTATTTTGATAGAATGACACCAAAGTTCGGGGAACTTTGAATTAGCTGAACAATGCGTTAATTAATAACAAGGCTTCTCCCTTTCTATGCAACACAATAATTTGATAATGAAAGAGTACAACGCTTTCAAAGTTCTACGATATTCAAATGAATAAACAAGAATCAATTCTACGCAATAACAAAGTAGAATATTTTCCAGATTTATGCTGAGTGATCTCACCAGATCTTTGAACTTATTTTCTCAGGTATCTATCAAAGATTTACTTTGATACATACGCAGGAGTATCAGATAACCATAAAGATTAAATCATACCCCTCTGCAAGTATAACAAGTGATCAGCTTTATTATACCCAATATTATGCAAAATACTTAACGGTCAAGAACGGGTAGAATATACGACCTAAAATGTTCCCTTTATATAAAAGGTTGTTCTTCTCAGTCTCAGAATCAAGATTTGATTTAACAACGAAATACTGTGATTTTAAATTCTATTTACTTATCGATCTAGCCGAAATAATTGGCATCGATCTATCAATAACAATTGAATTCTTTTCTCGAATTTATCAAGTTTTAACAAATGTTCGTCTAGCCAGAATAATTAGCTAACACATTTCTCAACATAATTTTGACAATAAACAGGAATTATCTGTACTGTCAATTCTATCTTCTACGAATATGAATATCCAACAACAGTTATTCTACGAATGTATATTTTTCGAATCAGTAATTTAATTTGAATTATTAAACATACACTAATTCCCTAGACATGGTATAATTAGCAATAATTAACCATTATAATAATCGAATGAATATAATTCAAGGTTGAGTTAGGAAACTTGCCTTCCGCGTTGATTACAGCTACACAATAAACTTATCTGCTTTCGAAAGACCTATAACCAATAATATTGGTCTTACAATTAGCACAATTATTCATAACACGTAACACTGTATTCTACAGTCAAACTTCTCCTAGGCACATTACCACATAGTCACATTAGTGTTTATAACCTATATAAACACTTCTCAACTCTAACTAGTTAGGTCTGGTTGGACTTTGGTCTCATCTCGGTATTCTGGTCACCCTATCCGACAATTAACACATTGATTGTCTAAAAATCTTGGTCTCTAAGTTTCAATATTATTTTAGACAAGTCAATTATCGTTTATAATATTTTTCGGAAGCTTTAAATAATTTATAAACAGTTATTATAATTTATAATAATTTTTCAAACACTTAAATCATTTTTAAATGATTTAATTATCAAATAATCTTATCATTATTAATATTTAATAATATAAAAATATTAATAACATACTTGTCAAAATATTAAAGTTATTATTAATAACTTAAAATATTTTAAATCATTAATATTCTATTTAAATGATTTTAAACTAATTAAAATCATTTTAAACTATTACCATTAATATTTAAATATTAATGAAATTATCATCAAAATATTAAAAGTAATTAATTATCACTTAAAATATTTTTAATTCATTTCTCTCATTTTAAATGATTTTTAGATTAATAAAATCATTTTTAATTCATTTATTTAATATAATAATTAAATAAATCTAATATCATTAATATTAATTTATTAATGAGAATTCTCCAAAAATATAGAAAATTATATTTTAAAATCCCAAATATTTTCTAACACTTTATTCTTATTTAAAATAATTTTTAAATTAAATAAATCATTTATATCTTATTTATTTAATTTACTAATTAAATAAATCTAATATTATTAATATTAATTATTAATGAAAATTCTTCAAAAATATTAAAAGTCACATTTTATAACTCAAAATATTTTTAAATACTTTATTCTTATTTAAAATGATTTTTCATAATATTAAATTATTTTCTTCTAATTTATTTAATATACTAAGTAAATATATTAAATACCTTTAATATTTAAATAATTATAAATATTAAAGAAAAATATTCCAATTGGTCAAAAATTATTTTTCATAATTTAAAATAATTTTTAAAAACATTTTAGTAATTTTTATAATTTATTTTCTATTTTTAATTAATTACCGAAATATTCAGAAAATAAAATAATTAAAACCGTCGCTATAGCCTATAGCGACACTTGTGTGTCGCCTTAGGTGTTCTTGGCTCAAGAACACTTACAAAGTCAGTGTTCAAGGTGTTCGGTTTGACCGATTGTAATTCTCACCTTAATCATGTTTTGGGGTCCATTTAAACACCGATCCTAGTAGTAGGGTTTGTGGTACTACAATTACCAAACATTATCTTAATCATACAACATCATATCTCGCAAGATTCGGATCTTAGAAGTAGTCGTCAGGACCTCATCCGGGTTTTTCGGGTAACCTAAACCCGCATACAATTACGAGGTACCACTTTCAAGCTCAATAATCTTTGTGTTCGGATCATTATGTTGGGTCTTTCTTGGTTCTTATCCGTAGTATAAATGACAAGGAATAATGCTAAAACAACAGATGAACTAAACAACAACAACATCTCAAGTTACACCTTGGTCAAAGTCTGTCAGAAACGTAGTTCATCTGTTTCTGGGTTTTCCAGAAACTGTTCCCGTGAACGGATGGTCTAGTTTGTAAGACCCCAACTTATTATAAATAAAATCAAATTTCCTCTAATTATATTTGTGAATAATAAGGTATTAATTTGATATAATTCTCTGGTTATGGGTGAAATGTGCAAATTTTGCAAAATATGCAAGTGGTTATAAAATAATCATTATTGTCGGGAAATATTCGTTTGGTCGTGGAATATTCTTGTTGTTGGGAATATTAAATGACGGCGTCTGCGATCATTTATGGGCCCTATAATGTAATAAGCGCCGGATGAAGAAAACGACAAGTTTGAGTTTTATAAATAACGGCCAGTTGTTATCGTTAACATTGTTGGAATACCCTTGGTTAAAATACAAGAATCTGGCGTGGATGCACGCAGTATTGATGAATTATTGATCCTTACGTGAAGAAGGCACTACTCAATAATTGTTACGGTGAGTTACTATTCAATATTTTATTTTATTGATTCAATAATTCTTTGCGTTGATATTTTACATTATTGTTGTTTCAATAATTGTCACTACACAAGATTTCCCATTATCGGATCAATAATTCATATTATTTGAATAATATTATTAGATAGCATTATTGGCAATGTCTAGAAAGTTACATCAATGAGAGGTTTGGTCACCTAATTGCTGGCCAATAAGGAGAAATTCTTATTGGAAGCCCCTCTTTCCAGAACTACTGGTTTATAAATGTGATTACGTAATATTATTTGTGAATAATTAATTATTGATTCATATGATAATGAAATATTTATTTTATGTGGATATAAATGTTGGATATATTTATTGTGGTAAAAAATGAAGGAGTTAATGTTGAGGTGTTTTATCAGTATTTTTGTCGGAATGAAGGTAAACCAGTGTTTTTGAGATATATTGTGTGAGTTATAATTTTTAATCCGACCGTTGGATCGTTGTAATTTTTGGATATGATATACATATATAAGTTGAGTATATGTCCACAAATTTTGAACCGTTAAAAATGAAAGTATGATTTGTTATGAATTTTAAGAGGTGACTAATTCAGAAATTAGGTTTATAAATGATTTTGGTGGAAAATTCTAGAATTGAGTGGGCCCCACTTGTGGTTGGTGAAGAAATGTGCTGAATTTATTTCAAATGTGGTGGGTGGGAATAGTAGTAGGTAAAGCCATCAGGTTGCAGGTCAAGTCTGCTAACATTTTCCTATAAATAGAGGGCTAAGTTAGAATTGAAAATCACACCAGAAACAAGTTTTCTCTCTTTCTCTCTCTAGATTATTGAGTGTATTTTGTGAGTATTTAAATACTTTGTAAGTTTCTATTCATCAGTGCAAGTTTCCTTCAGCCTTATACCGATATTCCGATCAGAAGTACTGATATTTTGAGGTAAGGGATGTTATTTTCTTCATATATGATATTATTTCTTCAATATCATTATGCATGTTATAAAACTTTAGCAAAAGTGTATAAATATACTCTTATAATTGCTCTAATAATATTTAGAGAGAAGCAAGAGAGAAAGATAGAAAACAAAACTTCAGAGGATTTCCTCTTTTTTACTTTTCATTCAGCAGCTTTCCTTTATATAGAGGAGAAAGCAAAAAGGGCTTCACGGATGGGAGAAGTGTAGGAGAAGGAAGAGTAGGAGAAGTGTAGGAGAAGGAAGAGTATGGAATCATTTCATAATACTTCCCCTGATTTCCTACTATAGAAGATAATGTCTCATTAAGAACCTTGTTAAGAAAACCTAGTGGGAAAAACTTAACGAAGAGAAAAAGAGTACATATCTTTTACATAAATATCTTAATTGACTGCCTCGTTAAAACCTTGTCAGGAAAAACCCATTGGGATAAAAACCGTGACTAAGGAAAAAGAGTACAGTCTTCCCCTCAAAAGGAATTCATTGCTTCTTAATGAAATGTTGTCACAAGTCTTTCAGTCGACACATTCCAATCCTTTTCCGAAGTTTTGCAAACGTTGCATTTGGTAGCGATTTTGTGAATAAGTCGGCTAGATTATCACATGATCGAATTTGATGCACATCTATATCACCCTTCTTTTGTAGCTCATGTGTGAAGAAGAATTTAGGTGAAATGTGCTTTGTTCTATCTCCCTTGATGTATCCTCCTCTAAGTTGAGCAATGCATGCAGCGTTATCCTCATATAGAATTGTAGGAATGTCTTTGATTGATGGTAATCCACATGACTTTTGAATATGCTGAATAATTGATCTCAACCAAACACACTCTCTGCTTGCTTCATGTATAGCAAGAATTTCTGAGTGATTTGAAGATGTAGCTGTCATGGTTTGCTTTGTGGATTTCCAGGATATAGCTGTGTCACAATATGTAAATACATAACCTGTTTGTGATCTTCCATTGTGTGGATCTGATAAATATCCCTGACGCAAGATATCCAACCAATTGCGATGTTGAATTTCTTGGATAAAATAACCCAAGATCTATACTTCCATGGAGGTATCTCAAATGTGTTTGATCCAATCCCAATGTCTCTTAGTCGGAGAAGAACTGTATCTTGCTAACAAGTTGACAGCAAAAGTAATATCAGGTCGTGTACAGTTTGCAAGATACATAAGAGCACCTATTGCACTTAGGTATGGAACTTCAGGTCCAAGAACTTCTTCCCCACTTTCTAGAGGCTGAAATGGATCTTTATCAACTTCTAAAGATCGAACAACCATCGGGGTAGTCAAAGGATGAGCTTTATCCATATGAAAATGACTGAGAATCTTTTCAGCATATGTGGATTGATGAACAAAAATTCCAGATGCTAAATGCTCCACTTGTATTTCCAAACAGAATTTTGTCTTTCCAAGATCTTTCATTTCAAATTCATCTTTTAAATAAGTAGCAGTTCTTGTGAGTTCTTCAAGAGTACCTACAAGATTCAAATCATCCACATATACAGCAATAATGGAAAATCCACTTTGTGATTTCTTAATAAAAACACATGGATATACTTGATCATTTATATATCCATCTTTTATTAAATAATCACTAAGTCGATTATACCACATACGACCAGACTATTTCAACCCATACAATGAGCGTTGTAACTTGATTGAATATATGTGACGTGGCCTTTGTGATTCAGCCATTTTCAATCCTTCAGGGATTCTCATGTAAATCTCACTATCAAGTGAGCCATATAGGTATGCAGTTACAACATCCATCAGACGTGTTTCCAAACCTTCCACGGTTATCATACCTATCGAGAAAGTTTAAAAGTGACTCCATCCATTACCGGAGAGTATGTCTCTCGATAATCAATACTGTGTTTTGTGAAAACCCTTGAGCTACAAGTCGGGCTTTGTACCTCACAATTTCATTTTTCTCATTTCGCTTTCAGACAAATACCCATTTGTTTCAACCGGATTACACCCGGTGTTTGGACCATCTTGGTCCAAATACTTCTCTTTTAATAGAGATTGTAGCTCGGTTTGAATAAAGATCTTTCATTTTGGCCAATCTTTTCTTTTCCGACATTCTTCCACGTTTTGTGGTTCAGGATCGGTGTCAGGAATCAAAGTAATATCTGATGCTATAGAGAAAACAAATATGTCATCAGTCATGACTTTGCTTCGATCCCATATTTTCTCATCATGTACATAATTTATTGAGATCTCTTGGTATTCATCTCTTATCACTTCACTGAGATTTTGAACCTCTCCTGGGGCTATTCCCACTCTTGGAATATGTGTTTTTTGTAAGACCCAACTTTTTAATGAATTAAATCAAATTTTCTTTATTTATTATTGTGAATAATAAGGTATTAATTTGATATAATATTTTGGTTATGGGTGAAATGTGCAAATTTTACAAAATAAGCAAGTGGTAATAAAATATTCATTGTGTCGGGGAATATTCGTTTGGTCGTGGAATATTCTTTCTGTCGGGGAATATTCATACGACGGCGCAGCCATTTGTGGGCCCCATAACGGATAACTTTCGGATGAAGAAAACGACAAAGTTTGGGTTGTTATAAATAACGGCATAGTTGTTACCGTTAACACTGTTGGAATACCCGGTGGTTAAAATACGATGAATGGCGTGGTTGCACAAAAGAAGACATACCAGATATTGCAAGATTGTTGAATTATTGATCCTTACGTAAGAAGGCACTACTCAATAATTTTCACAAGTAATTCTTGCTCAATATTTTATTTTATTGATTCAATAATTCTTTGCGTTGATATTTTTATATTATTGTTGTTTCAATAATTGTCATCAGACCTTTGTATTTTCCATTATCGATCAATAATTCATATTATTTGAATAATATTATTAGATAGCATTATTGACAATGTCTAGAAAGTTTACATCGAGAGGTTTGGTCACCTAATTGCACGCCAAAGAAGGAGAAATCCTTATCGAAAAGCCCTCTCTTCCTGGGAACTACTGGTTCATTCATAAATGTGATTCGTAATATTATTTGTGAATAATTAATCATTGATTCATATGATAAGGAAATATTTATTTTATGTGGATATAAATGATGGATTTATTTATGTGGTTATAAATGAAGGAATTAATGTTGAGGTGTTTTATCAGTATTTTGTCGGATTGGAGGTATTAAAAATCAAATCAGAGTTTTTGAGATATATTGCGGGGATTATAATTTTTAATCTGACCGTTGGATCGTGGTAATTTTTGGGTATGTTATACATATGTAAGTTAAGTATATGTCCACAAATTTTGAACCGTTAAAATTGAACGTATGATTTGTTATGAATTTTAAGAGGTGACTGGTTCAGAAATTGTTGAAGTATCCGAATTTATCATTTTGGTGGAAAATTCTAGAATAAGTGGACCCCACTTGTGGTTGGTGAAGAAATGTGCTGAATTTTATTTCAAATGTGGTGGGTGGGAATAGTAGCAGGTAAAGCCATCAGGTTGCACGTTAAGTCTGCTTCGGCGTGCTAACAATTTCCTATAAATAGATGGCTAAATTAAAATTGAAAATCACACCAGAAAAAAGTTTTCTCTCTTTCTCTCTCTAGATTATTGAGTGTATTTTGTGAGTATTTAGATACTTTGTGAGTTTCTATTCATCAGTGCAAGTTTTCTTCCTTGTCTTAGATATTAGGTCGGAAATAATTGTCTTTCATGAGGTAAGGGATATTATCTTCTTCTTAAATGATATTTTCTTCAATATCATTATGCCGAAATATTGGTATGAACTTTTTATCAAATTTGGAACTTTTTGTGTCGGGATTACTATTCACGATACTAAGTCTTATTCACGTATCTAAGACTATTCTATTCATAAAAATAAAATTTTCTTCTTTTTGTCCAAGATGTCTATTATGGTTACTATCTTTGATTGTATCTATGTTTTGATCTTTATTTTTGAATTCTGCTTCAAAATGAGTTATTCTGGAGTATTATTGAACTTGGATAAAACTGTAATACAAATCCCTAATATTTGTTCTTTTATCTTATTGGATTCGTTCTCTAAAATGTTTTTCATCATCCTCGGTCCTTAATGATGATATTTTAATGAATATCTTTGGCCCGTAGTGTAAAAGATGAATGATTACTTGATGAATATCTTTGGCCCGTAGTAAAAGATGAATGATTACCTAATGAATATCTTTGGTCCAGAGTGCAAAGATGAAGCAGTGTTGAGATGAACATGGACCGATCGGTGATACAAATGAATATCTTTGCTTTCAGAGTGCAAAGATGAATATTTGATTAAAGATGTATATTGATTGATGTTACTGGGGATAAAATATTGATGATGGACTTCTAAATCTTAGAAGATAGCAGAATTCTTTCTCTACTTGACTCTTCTAATGGATTATTGTTTCCGCTGCAGTTGTTGATCTAAAACTTATTGTCGATTATATTCTATCAGATTTTTCCTTGTTGAAGACTAACGATAATTTGTTGTATATTATCTTAGTCATAATATTCTTTACTGGGCTAGTTGAGCTCACCCTTTTCCTTTTTGTTCCATTTTTCTTCTTAGGAGGTGAGAACATAGCAGGATCTAGTAGGGGTATGGAGTGATGGTTCTAGAAAGATGTTTTAGCAGTCCTCACTATTTCTGTAAAAATAGTGTTTGAATAATTGTAATGAGGACTCCTTTTGAGTTTGTATAATCTCTAGTAGACAGTATTTGTATTCAAACTCGCAGTATATGTGTTATCCTATTTTGCACGACAATTGTATTACTGAAGTTGTATTTGTTTCGGTACCAAGTTTTTGGCGACTCAGAATGGGTTGGGTGGAATGGACCTATTTTGGGGTCGTCACAATTGGTATCAAAGCTTAGGGATATGATCCCTGGCTGAGATGTGAGACAAGAACTAGGAGGGGAGAGACGGGGAATTCCTTCGCTATTATGACCTACCTAAGTTTATTTGGTATTTAATTGGTCGGTCAGAGTATAGGGATAATATATGATATGTCAATTAACCCTTGTTTTGTGACAGTATTTGAAAATGACATCCAAGAATGTTGAGAATAGCAATGGAGCACAGGAGACCGTTGAGTCACAAATATCAATACCCAGGATAATGTGCATAAGGATGGCAATAATCCTCAGGTGAACAAAGGCACCGACCAAATGGTGAATGACGGTACGTTTAGGAGTTTTTTAGAATTCATGCAACACCAAATGAGATAGACTCCTGTTCATAATGTAGGTGGAAACAATGGCAACCCACGGTTGGTCACCGCTAAGCAGTTCAAGGAGCTGGGACCACCAGAGTTTTTGGGAAAGCCAGAACCACTTACGGCAGAGACATGGATAAAGCAGATCACCAAGATATTTGATGTCTTGGGATGTTCCAAGGAGAAAAAGGTTCCCTTTGCCACCTTCATGTTGCGAGGAGAGGTAGATTACTGGTTGGAATCTGTAAAGCATACTCAATCTACCGCACTGAAGATGTCTTGGGAGAAGTTCCAAGAATTGTTCAATGACAAGTACTTTCCCGAAAGTATTCGTCACATGAAGGAGGTTGAGTTCATCAAGTTGGAGCAAAACAATATGAACGTGTCGCAGTACGAAGCTAAGTTTGCGGAGTTATCCCGATTTGCATCCCATTTGGTTGATAATGAGGAACGAATGACACGAATGTTTCTGCGAGGTTTGAAACCCAAAATACGTCAATACCTCATTTCTCACAAACTTTGTTTATATTCAGATGTTGTGAATAGGGCTCAGTTAGTGGAGTGTGATAATGAGCCAGCCCAACCGAAGGATAACGAGCAACAACACGATAATAATCGTACCGGTGGCAACGGTCATCGGAACAATGATAACCATCGTGGAGGAAATTATCATGCGTAAATGGTAACCACTTCCGGTGGTAATCATAGCCAAGATAATAGAAGAAATGATTCAAGTGGAAATTTCAAGAAGAGAAGATTTAACGATGACGGAAAGACGCTTTCAGAACAAAGACCAAAGACCACAAGAACAAATTCTAGGGGAGGAGAACGACCGTGGCCGTTAGATCTACTGAGATGCGGAGAGGAGGGACATATAAGTCCAAACTGCTCACTGATTTCCAAGAAATGTTTTAGTTGTGGAAAAGACGGTCACATAGCTCGATTTTGTCTCAGTAGTGAAATCAAGTCCGATTGGGACATGGCACCAAAGGAGGATACGGACAAAACGAAGTCGGTGGTTTGGAGAAGAGCGTTTTTCGTGACTTCTCAAAAAGCGAGTGACTCGAACGAAGTTAGTACGGGTTAGTTAATTATAAATTTTTGCGAAGTCTATACCTTATTAGATAACGGTTCTACCCATTCTTTTATCTCTCTTGCTTGCGCTCAACGTTTAATCTGACTCCGAAGAAGTTAGATTTTGACTTATTGGTTGAAACTCCGTTAGGAGGAACCTTCATTACATGTGCTATCCAAGTCTTGGATGAGAGTCACAGTTCTGAATGATATTTCTATTGTTAATAAATTTCCTGACGTATTCTTAAAGACTTCTTAGCCTACCCTAGAGCGTGAAATCGAATTTTGTATTGACCCCAGTACAAAACCCATTTCTTAAACCCTAAAATATTTACTTCACCCAAAACGAACGTAACATGCGCCAAAGACGTTGGCTCGAGCTGTTAAAGATTACGATTATACCATTCAATACCATTGTGGGAAAAGCGAACGTGGTAGCTGACGGGTTGAGCAGGAGATGGTATGCATTTACAAGTGCGAATATACGAACCTACGTGAAGATAGTAAATATATGATTAGAACCGACGATAAAGTTAAAGTTGCTCAAGCTATAGACCCGAAGCTGAAGAATACGAAGAAGAAGGTGCAAGAATGCGTTATTCTAGAAGTAAGAGTTGATGAAGAGAAGAAAGCTCAAGCCTTTGATTTAGTTGAATTCCTCGATCGAGTAGGAACTGTGGCCTATAGACTTGCCTTAACGCTAAGTATGTCGCATGTTCATAACGTTTTTCACGTATCGATGTTACATAAATATGTGGACGACCCGAATCATATTATTGCGTTAAAACCAGACGAGATAGCCGAAGATTTAACGTACGAGGAGGTACCTGTCAAGATATTGGATAGGAAAGAGCATGTCCTACGAACAAAGGTTACACCACAAGTTAAAGTTTTGTGGAGGAACCATGCTATTGAAGAAATGATGTAAAACCCCAACCTTTTGAATAAAGATGAATTTTCTATAAATATTATTTTTGAATATTATGGAGTGAAATTGATATAATAGTTGTGGGTAATATTTATAAATTTTTCAAAGTACGCAAGTTGTTATATAATATTCGATTGGTCGGGGAATATTCGTTTTAACGAGGGAATATTAGTACTGGCACAATCATTGGTGGACCCCTATTAACGGAATTATTGTTCGGATTGAGAAAACGACAAAAATACTTTATAAAAATAACGGCGGAAGTTTTACCGTTGATACTGTTAAACTACTCGATAGTAAAAGTACAGTAATACATGTGGTTGCATAGTAGCACACGGTATTGATTATTGATACTTACGTAAGAAGTCACTCAATTTTGCTTATTAGTTGGACCCTCATTTACCCATTTTTCAAAATAACCGGTAGGAAGTTATTCAATGTATATATACATAATATTGGTGGAGGCCATGAGTGGGGCTAGTGTTGCCCACATATTGGTAGAAAATGAGATTCTTGGATGGTGGGAAGAAAAAAGGGTCAGGAAGGTGTTAACGTTATTGGTGTTATTATATATATATATATATATATATATATATATATTATATGATATATTATTCATATATGCAAAGTTGGTTGTGAAAGTAGTATGCACACAAGCCAATCATGTTTGATGATAAAGCATATACTTTGTAACAATCTTATTCATTTATTAATAAAAAGTATTAATTTATTAAAGGCTTTTAATTATCTACATGATCTTTGTTTTATAATATGTGATAAACCCATAGTTTTAAGCAATGCTTTTAGAATAATGATGATGATCATTCTAATGAGATCTAAATTCTTAGAAAGCTTAAAACTAAAATAGTTCCCAATCGTTGGATTACTAAATTGGGGATTAGTGAATCCAGGATAGATTGGTACATACGTTGCTTGCTCATTGGATGAGGATGATTGATCTCATGATCATTTATGTGGAGACACTAAAGCAAGTATGTAGGTGCTTATTAGAGAATAAGTTCTTTGAACGTGGCTCGCTAAGGAATACCTAATGGAGTTTTATTTGCTGTCAATAGGAATTCTGTAGTGATAGTAAGACAAGTAATCCTTGGACTTGAGATCATCATAGTATCTTGTGTATGATGAGTTATACTTTGACTTATTCCTTAAGACCCTTAGGGTTTATCAAAGGGTATGCTTGGGTATAATAAGTTGTACATGGAGATAATGTATGATCAATAAAGAATCTACCACTTCTAATAAAAGAAGAGAAATGTCTATGTGATTCGATAAATGACAACCCAAGAGTCCTCCTTAAGGCGAGAATGAAATTAGAAAGGAGTTTCTAATTTGCATTATTTGGAGTTGTGCATTTAAGAGTCGAAATACATATAATTAAATAAAATAAGACTTGTGAAGAATTCCATGTCTTATATTTAATTGGGACATGTATGGTGGAAGGATTGAATTGCACGGTAACTATTTACTCAAAGGTTCTTTTATGATTAATGTTGAAATCTATATTATCCGGAAAGTCGTTGATCGCTAGGGAGGCTTATCCTATTGTAGAATAAATATTATTTAAATAAATTAATTGTTTAATTTATTTATTTAAATAAGATTAGAATTGTTCTAATTGATTTATTCACAAGGTTTTAATATGGAGAACCTAAAGGGTCACACCATAAAAGGAAGAATAATTATTTAAGAAGTTAATGGCATAATCGTAATAATATGTTATGTATATTTAATTTAATCTATGGTGATAGAATAAATTAAATAGCTTAATATTTATTATTTAATATTTTAGAAATATTAAATATAAATTAATAAGAGGAGTCTTATTAATATTATTACAATTATTATTATTTTAATTTCTAAAAGAGTTTAGGAATTAATTTAATATTAGTACTCTCATTTATTCCTAATTGAATTAGGAAGAAAAATTAATTAAAGGAGTTTAATTAATTATCCCTAATAAGATTAGGGAGCTTAATTAATTAAAAGAATTTAATTAATTAAATAAAACCCAATTCCTTAATTGTTAAGGTAGGTTGCCCACATCTATAAATAAGAGGAGTCTTATTATGGGTGACATGGGTTGTTGACTTTTTCAACATACGACATAATTCCAATTGTTGGGAGAGTACACCCTTTTCTATAGAGATAGAAAAACTAGGGTTTAGCCAACCACCCATCTTCTTGAATTTTCTTCTTCCTTGGTGGATCACCTCTAGAGGCCAAACATATGGGTGGCTAATGTTGATCTAAGGAAGGAACCAAACCCAGTGGATTCAAGTTGAACGCGAAAAGGATTGGAGGTGAACTTGTACCTGAGGAAGCTCGATCTTCAAGGGTATGATTTTATTCTTTATCTTTTCGTTTAATTAATAATTGTGCATAAAGGGTGATCCGGGTATATGGTTTGTAAATTTTTTAAACTCTGATTTTACACGCTTCCGCATTATTTTGCAATTTGATTGCGTTCATGAATATTACAAACCTAACAGTGGCATCAGAGCCAAACCTTTATGCGAATTATTAATTGTTCAGATTTGATATGTATGTTGATATGTGTTTAGAACAATTTAATTGGGCATAATTTTATTGTATAAAATTTATTAAATAAATAAATATAAAAAAAAAAAAAAAAAACGTGAATATCAAGTTGCCATGAATATCCGTGAGTCACATGGCAACAAGTAATGCTTCTTGGCGTGAATCACATGTAAGCTGGCACGGATTTCAAAGCAGGTCATGCATTTTAAAAAAAAAAAAAAAGGCTGCGCACGGAAATCGAGCAATCAGCAGCCACCAGCCACATAAACATGCACGGAAATCAAGGCCAATGTTGGCATGATTGGCTGATGATTACAAGGGGCACGGAAATCAAGGTTAATGATTGGCATTATTGTCTAATGATTATCTAATCATTATATATATAGATAACTCACGAAACCCAAGTCAGCAACTTGATGATGCACGGAAATTCAGATTCACAAAAACAAAAACAAAAAAAAAAGGGGCGGATGCTATATATATATATATCATACGGATATAATATATATATATTATATTATAAAATCGTATGGTTTTTATATATATATATATATATATATATATATATATATTAATTATTTTATAATTAAAATAAAAGTTTATTTTAATTTTAAAATAAAAAGTTTATTTTAATATTAAAATAAAAGTTTATTTTAATATTAAAAATAAAAGGTTTATTTTAATTTTAAAATTAGAATTTCATGCTAACTAATTAGAGTTGGAATTGGATTCCATGATAACTAATTGGAGTTGAAATTGGATTTCATGTTTCCTTAAATAAAGGAGTTTATTTAGATATGAAATAGATTTCATATTATTCAAAATAAAGGAGTTTATTTGTGAATAGGAAAGAATAATATCCGTGTTTCCTTTAATAAAAGATTTTTTTTATATGGAATTGGATTCCATAATTAATTAAAATAAAAGAGTTTATTTTAATTAAAGATTTTTTTATTACATGGAATTGGATTCCATAATTAATTAAAAAAAAGAGTTTATTTTAATTTAAGATTTTATTTTATATATATATGGAATTGGATTCCATAATTAATTAAAATAAAGGAGTTTATTTTGATTAAAATTTTGATTAAAATAAAATAGTTTATTTTATTCAAAATTGGATAAATTAAAATAAAATAGTTTTATTTTGATTTAAATTTGGATTAAAATAAAGGAGTTTATTTTGATTCAAAAATAGATTTTATACTAAGTAAATTTGCCCATTAAATGATATCAATATATATATTAAATGTTTATTATTCATATGATGAATGTTATTTATTGATGCATATGGTGATGTGTATGATAATAAATGGGATTGATTATGGACTATTAACCAATATGATTGGATTTTATTTTAGTTGGATGCGTGAATGTATGGGTTTTATTAAATGGGAATTCTGCGTGCCTCGCCTTCTCTAATTTTTCTTAATGTAAATTCTATCTCCCTCTATGTACTTTTCCTCGATCACGATCAAGGTTTCTATTTATTTTAAATAGTTTTGTAATAGGAATAGTTAGAATTAATTTTGAAAAATTGGAGATCAAGGAATAAGGAGCGCTTGAAAGACCCGTTTGTAATGAAGCTTCAAGTTTAAATGTAATAGTTATATTTAAATATTAATTGCACCCTTGGGGGTTTGACCTTTTGGTTCACTTGGTGGCTCTAGTGAACCAAACTAGAATAAAAGTCCATAATCAATCCAAGTAGAAATATAGTATTCTATATGTGCATGCTTATACTATATATATTATATATTATGCAAACATGCTTCGCATGTTCATTAATATAATAGCGTATTTTATATATATATATGTGCTATGCTTAAACAAGATGAGACAAATTAATAACAAACCCCTCAATTAATTATATTAAGTCCTAAGCGTTCAAAGATATTTGGAATATCGAACGTCGCCTTTTGGCATGATAAAATTAATAGAGTATTAAATATTTAATATGAGTTTGTTGTGTCACCACAAGGCAAGTATTAAGTATTTAAGATGTTAATTTATCACATTTGATGCTTATAAAGAAAATTGAACAATATTGTTTTGTTGTGTCACCACAAGGATGATATTTTTCTTTTTTGAATATATGGAGTGCTAGGTTGGACTTAACTTGGATAATTTTGATTCGGATGTGCCACCACTTGATCAAAATAATCTAAGAGGCAAAAACAAGGAGTTACATAGTTGATGTAATTGACAAAAGTTGTCTACCTATTTATTTATATATAGTTTGTTGTGTCACCACAAGGCTATATACATTTGAAATGGGATCCTTATTCTCACTAGCAAATCTTTAATTAGATTTTTTAGAACTATATAAGTGAGGGTAATATAGTTTGAAAAAAAAATAGTGGGAGATACCAATTTAAAACAAGACCTAATTTATTTTGGTAATTAATAAAAGAATGTATGTTAAAATGTTGTTAATTACAAATTCATTTACGTAATTTTACAATGTCTAAAATTACTATCATTGCGAAGCATATTAAATGCTAAATTAACTGTAATCGAATTAAACGGATTGGTTAAGGAATTTGAGAATAGTTCTCAAAGTGAAAAGCTATCTTATGTCCTTAATCGCTTTATCCTCGCAATGGTTGCGCATAATGCCTTTGAGGAAGACATTGCTACTTTTAGAAAGTGGCAAGATGATGCACATGATTGGCTCAATGCATCATGCTCGCATCCATGAGTAACGAGCTCAAACACAAGATGAAACTATGAATGCTCCTACTATATTCCCGCACATCAAGTAGTTGATGATGAGGAAAGTAGGACCGATAGATATCGAGATATCTAAGGAGCTCTTCCGATCTAGAATGGCCAATGGCACTATAAAGATGCATAAAAAGTTCTTAACATAATCAATTTGATTGATCAAATAGGACAACCGGTTTTGTCATGGATGGAGAGTTGAGCCAAGATTTGATCTTGCACTCACTCCCGGACTCCTTTCACAATTGTTGTGAATTTTTCATATGAACAAGCTAGATATCAGCTACGCTGATTTGCTTAACATGTTGAAAAATGTTGAGAGTCATTATCCAACCAAAAAGGACCATGTCTTACTGGTAGGGGCCAAAGGATCTTCTGAAAAGAAGATTGATTTAAAGAAGGTAAACAGAAAGGCGTAAACAAAGGATAATAAGAACAAAACTGATATGGATAGCAAAGGAGTTTGCTTCCACTGCAATAAGCCTGGACACTAGAAAGAAACTGCGAGAAGCATCTTGCAGAGGCTAACCAAAGAAGCTTAGTGAAGTTTCTACATAATACGATTTTGTTCATGATTGAAATAAATTTTCTTTAAGTCAAGGTTCTACTTGGGTATTGGATACCGACTTTGGTTATCATAAATATAGATTTATGAAGGGACCAAGCAGAAGTAGAAAGTTAAACAAAGATAAGTAATCCTATATGTGGAAAATGAAGCAAAGGTTGCTGCATTAGCTATAGAAACTTATAATTTAACAATGCCTACGGGCAAATCTATTAAGTCAATAAGTTGTTATTGTATTCCAATTCTTGTTAGAAACATTATTTCCGTTTTATTGTTGGACAATAAAATTTATGGTATTATAATTAAGAACAATTGTTGTTCTATTTATAATAATAATGTTTTGTATAGAACTGGAATATTACTTAATAAATTTTGTATACTTGACTTACATGAAAATAATTTTGCATATTGAACAAATTAGTATAAGAAAAGGAGATGATCATTCAAAGAGTTGAATGTGTGTATTTGCTGAAATACAAGTGTGAATTATTTGAAAGGTTCAAAGAATTCAGAAGTGAAACAAATTGACAAAGTTTTAAGATTCTATGATTAGATCAAGGAATAAATACTTGTGCAATAAGTTTCTAGATCATCTCAAATGGTTTTCTCATAATGGACACATCCTGATACGCAATAATTGATTGATGTATCTAAAAGGAAAAATCGTACCTTGTTGGACATGGTGCGGTCCATAATGATTTTACCGACATTCCAGTATCCTTCTGGGATAATATCCTAGAAATGGCTACATATCTACGTAAAAGGTAACCTCAAAATCCCACCCCAAGACTCCATAAAAGTTATGGGATGGGGAGGATTCCTAATCTTAAGTATGTTAAGATAAGGGGTTGTCCAACTTATGTGAAAAGGTTTCAAAGGATAAGCTTGGGACAAGATTTGACAAGTCTGATTTGTGGGACATCCTAAAAAGTAAGTTTAGGGTAAATGTTCTATAATCCTACTTAGCAAAAGGTGTTTGTTGCGAAACACGCATCCTTCTAAGATAAAGGTGTTTGTCATTGAAGGGGCTAGTGGGAGGATAATAGATCTTGAAGAGTTCAAGAACCACAAAGCACTATAAGTCAAATAAGAGGAACTCAGAGATGAACTCCTTGTACCACAACCGAATCGTAAGTCGGAATAGTACAAGAAGATACCTAGGAGGTATGGATTCATCATGGATGATGATGATGAGGTACGATCATAGAAGATGATGATCCAGAGTTATATTCGATGAGGTAAGAATGAACTTAGTGTGTACAAAAGGGTCAGTGGGAGCATCGTGACATTCCTAGTACTATATGTTGATATACTACGGATGAGGAATTACATACCAATGCTACAATCAGTAAAGATAAAGTTGTCTAAACATTCCTCCATGAATGATTTGGAAGAGTATCTTAATTGGGGATATAAATCTATATAGATAGATTTAAGAGGATGCTCGAATTAACCCAAGGAACGTATATTCATTTGATGCTAAAGTCGCGTTTAGCATGGCAAACTCAAGAGATGTCTCATGTTGATGAGCCATGGAGTGTATCTCTCTTAATAGTCCCCACAGGACTCACGAAAAGAGAGGTCGCATGAGTGACAATCATGTATGCAATGAAATATACGAGACACGATGTTGATCGGTCATATTATGGAGAAGTTCATTATGAGTCGTTGAAAACATCTTAAAGTGCTTAACCCAAGCACTAAGGATGTGATCATATTCATGGTGGGTCTAAATTAAAACTAGAGGGCTTAATGACTCAAGTTTTTTTAGGCAGACACAAGATGATGAAAATCCACTTTATGGTAAAGCGTTATCTTGGGCGGTGGTGCGTTGAATTGGAAAGGTTCCAAACAACAAAGAGTTGCTGGTTTAGTAATAAAGACAAAGTATATAGCTATAAATGAAGCTACAAGTTGATTGTTTGGATTAAAAGTTCATTACAGAACTAGGAATAGTTCCTAAGTCTCATCTTGGATCTAAACATGTGTTGTGGCACTTTCATTTGATTATTAGAATCATTGAAAGATGGAAAATAACTATAGAGATAGTGGACTCTCATGAACAACATTACATATCCATTTACTGAAGCTTATCCAACAGCAGGATAATCGTCACTTAGAGAAGAAGAGTATGGGATACCATGACGATTGGCTTTAGTGCAAGTGGGAGATTGAAAGTAGTATGCACACAAGCCAATCATGTTTGATGATAAAGCATATACTTTGTAACAATCTTATTCATTTATTAATAAAAAGTATTAATTTATTAAAGGCTTTTAATTATCTACATGATGTTGTTTTATAATATGTGATAAACCCATAGTTTTAAGCAATGCTTTTAGAATAATGATGATGATCATTCTAATGAGATCTAAATTCTTAGAAAGCTTAAAACTAAAATAGTTCCCAATCGTTGGATTACTAAATTGGGGATTAGTGAATCCCGGATAGATTGGTACATACGTTAACTTGCTCGTTGGATGAGGATGATTGATCTCGTGATCATTTGTGTGGAGACACTAAAGCAAGTATGTAGGTGCTTATTAGAGAATAAGTTCACCGAACGTGGCTCGCTAAGGAATACCTAATGGAGTTTTATTTGCTGTCAATAGAAATTCAGTAGTGATAGTAGTACAAGTAATCCTTGGACTTGAGATCATCATAGTATCTTGTGTATGATGAGTTATACTTTGACTTATTCCTTAAGACCCTTAGGGTATATCAAAGGGTATGCTTGGGTATAATAAGTTGTACATGGAGATAATGTATGATCAATAAAGAATCTACCACTTCTAATAAAAGAAGAGAAATGTCTATGTGATTTGATAAATGACAACCCAAAGAGTCCTTGGTTAAGGCGAGAATGAAATTAGAAAGGAGTTTCTAATTTGCATTATTTGAGTTGTGCATTTAAGAGTCGAAATACATATAATTAAATAAAATAAGACTTGACAAGTAATTCCATGTCTTATATTTAATTGGGACATTGTATGGTGGAAGGATTGAATTAGACACAGTAACTATTTACTCAAAGGTTCTTTTATGATTAATGTTGAAATCTATATTATCTCGAAGTCGTTGATCATTAGGGAGGCTTATCCCTATTATAGAATAAATATTATTTAAATAAATTAATTGTTTAATTTATTTATTTAAATAAGATTAGAATTGTTCTAATTGATTTATTCACAACCTAGGTTTAATATGGAGAACCTAAAAGGTCACACCATAAAAGGAAGAATAATTATTTAAGAAGTTAATGGCATAATCGTAATAATATATGTTATGTATATTTAATTTAATCTATGGTGATAGAATAAATTAAATAGCTTAATATTTATTATTTAATATTTTAAAAATATTAAATATAAATTAATAAGAGGAGTCTTATTAATATTATTACAATTATTATTATTTTAATTTCTAAAAGAGTTTAGGAATTAATTTAATATTAGTACTCTCATTTATTCTAATTGAATTAGGAAGGAAAATTAATTAAAGGAGTTTAATTAATTATCCCTAATAAGATTAGGGAGCTTAATTAATTAAAAGAATTTAATTAATTAAATAAAACCCAATTCCTTAATTGTTAAGGTGGGTTGCCCACATCTATAAATAAGAGAGAGTCTTATTATGGGTGACGTGGGTTGTTGACTTTTTCAACATCTGACATAATTCCAATTGTTGGGAGAGTACACCCTTTTCTATAGAGATAGAAAAACTAGGGTTTAGCCAACCACCCATCTTCTTGAATTTTCTTCTTCCTTGGTGGATCACCTCTAGAGGCCAAACATATGGGTGGCTAATGTTGATCTAAGGAAGGAACCAAACCCAGTGGATTCAAGTTGAACGCGAAAAGGATTGGAGGTGAACTTGTACCTGAGGAAGCTCGATCTTCAAGGGTATGATTTTATTCTTTATCTTTTCGTTTAATTAATAATTGTGCATAAAGGGTGATCCGGGTATATGGTTTGTAAATTTTTTAAACTCTGATTTTACACGCTTCCGCATTATTTTGCAATTTGATTGCGTTCATGAATATTACAAACCTAACAGGTTGACAATTGGGGCAAAAAAGAAAATCAGATCACGGGAGTGTATCCCGTGAGATTTGTAACACATGCTATATATATATATATATTAAATATATATATATATATAATATATTTTATTTAAAAGATTTTGCTTTAAATATGGACCGTCAGATTAAAGTAAATCAATCTGGACCGTTCATGAGTTAGTTACTATGCATTCCATTCTTCTATAAATAAAAGCTCATTCCTTCATTATTTTCTTACAAATTCACTGAAACTCTAGAGAGAGAAAATTATAGAGAGAAAGAAGAAAAGATTTCTGTTACTTAACTACTCTTATATTCAGTTCTTTTACGATAAGGGGTATTATTCTTTCTTATTCATGAAGAGAACTGTTGTTATTCCATTGCGTATTATTCTGTTGGAATAACCTGTATACGTGGTCTACCCTATACTTGGTGACATTCTTCTATTATTCCGTCTTTACTATTACATTTGGAATATCCTATCATGCGTTTTTACGCCGGACTGATTCCGTCTTTATTATTACATTGGAATATCACGCTCATAAGATTTTTTGCCGGACCTAATTCCGTCTTTATTATTATGTTAGAATATCGTATGTATGCGTTTACTGTGGGACCTGGTTCCATCTTTATTATTATTACGTTGGAACATCACGCTTGCGGTCTTAATTTACACCGACACGGTTCCGTTATTTAGTATTCTGTTGGAATATCCGCATACATAAATACCGCATGCATGGTGATTTCTTTTGTTATTCCATTCTTTATTATACTCGGTTGGTTAAAGTTTTAACTTCTATACTCCATGAAATTAGTAGAATATCCTTGATATTTAGCGCTTCATCCAAAGATCTTTTCATGGAAATATTCTTCCGATCATTCTTGAATTTTACTCTACAAAGCGATATCACAACCGACAATTTGGACATTAGTAGTTCTTGGACAAATTAATTCTTGAACTTGTTTTATTGAATTCTTATATCATTGTCATCATCCTCATGTTTATATTATGTTGAAAGTCATCTATGGCCTATAGTGCATAGATGGACTTGGTATGATTATGACCAGGGATTATTCGGTGTAATCATGACTGTAATGTTACAAATGATGTGGTAAAAGTCCTCATTGGCCCGTAATGCATTGATGGACAGTTGTTGGCATGATCATGACCATTAATGAATACATAAATATTCTTGGCCCGTAGTGCATGGATAATTGTGGTCGTGATACTAAAGAATATCCTTGGCAGTAGTAGGGGGTGATTCGATGATGTGGAATATTTATTGTGAGTCTCGGCGATAATGATGATGAAAACCTTTTTAATCATAAAAGATAGTAGATTTTATTTTCTACTTGACTCTTTTAATGGATTGCTTGTTCTCTGCAGGTTAAACTTGATGTCTATTATATTTTATCAGTTTAACATTGTTGGAGACTAATGATAATTTATTCTACATTATCTTAGTCATAATATTTCTTCTTGGGCTAGTTGAGCTCACCTTTTCTTTCACTTTGTTCTCTTGTGAAATGAGAATATAATTTGGGACGAGTCGAGAAGCGGAGTGATGGTCCAGAGGATAGCATTAGTAGTCCTCACTATTCTGTGAAATAGTGTGATAATAATTGTAATGAGGACTCCTTTTGAGTTTGTATAATCTCTAGTAGATAATATTTGTATTCAAACTCACAGTTTATGTTTTATCGTATTGTACACGACAGTTGTATTAGTAAGTTATATTTGAATTCTGTACCATGTATCTGGCGACCCAAGATGGGTGATGTATACCTAATTTTGGGGGCTTCACAAATGAACTAGGAGTTGGAATCAGAAATGAAAGCGAGGTATCCTCACCTTTTCGATACACCAGGTACGTACGTCAATTTCGAGGACGAAATTTCATAAGGAGGGGAGGTTGTAAGACCCCAACTTTTAATGAATAAAATCAAATTTCCTTTATTTATTATTGTGAATAATAAGGTATTAATTTAATATAATATTTTGGTTATGGGTGAAATGTGCAAATTTTGCAAAATAAGCAAGTGGTAATAAAATATTCATTGTGTCGGGGAATATTAGTTTGGTCGTGGAATATTCTTTACGTTGGGAATATTCGCATAATGATGCGCTATGACCATTTGTGGGCCCCCATAACGGATAAGCGCCGGATGAAGAAAACGACAAAGTTTGGGTTGTTATAAATAACTGGCGTAGTTATTACAATTAACACTTTGTTGGAATACCGGTGGTTAAAATACGATGTCTGGCGTGGTTGCACAAAGAGTATTACCTGACAGTATTAAAGATTGTTGAATTATTGATCCTTACGTGAAGAAGGCACTACTCAATAATTTTCACAGTAATTATTGTTCAATATTTTATTTTATTAATTCAATAATTGCTGCGTTGTTATTTTTATATTATTGTTGTTTCAATAATTGTCATTGCACTGTATTTTCCATTATCAGATCAAAATTCATATTATTTGAATAATATTATTAGATAGCATTATTGACAATGTCTAGAAAGTTCTGTCAAGGAGAGGTTTGGTCACCTAATTGCGAGCCAGTAAGGAGAAATCCTTATCGGAAAGCCCCCTCTTTCCTGGGAACGGCCTAGTTGTCATAAATGTGATTCTGTAATATTATTTATGAATAATTAATCATTGATTCATATGATAAGGAAATATTTATTTTATGTGGATATAAATGATGGATTTATTTATGTGGTTATAAATGAAGGAATTAATGTTGAGGTGTTTTATCAGTATTTTGTCGGATTGGAGGTATTAAAAATCAAATCAGAGTTTTAGAGATATATTGCGGGGGTTATAATTTTTAATCTGACCGTTGGATCGTGGTAATTTTTGGGTATGTTATACATATATAAGTTGAGTATATGTCCATAAATTTTGAACCGTTAAAATTGAACGTATGATTTGTTATGAATTTTAAAAGGTGACTGGTTTAGAAATTGTTTAAGTATCCGAATTTATCATTTTGGTGGAAAATTCTAGAATAAGTGGACCCCACTTGTGGTTGGTGAAGAAATGTGCTGAATTTATTTCAAATGTGGTGGGTGAGAATAGTAGTAGGTAAAGCCATCAGGTTGCAGCTTAAGTCTACTTCGGCGTGCTAACAATTTCCTATAAATAGATGGTTAAGTTAGAATTGAAAATCACACCAGAAACAAGTTTTCTCTCTTTCTCTCTCTAGATTATTGAGTGTATTTTGTGAGTATTTAGATACTTTGTGAGTTTCTATTCATCAGTGCAAGTTTTCTTCACCTTGTCAGGCCGATATTAAACGGAAATCTCTGTCTCTTTGCGAGGTAAAGGGATATTATCTTCTTCTTAAACGATATTTTCTTCAATATCATTATCTTAGAAATATTGGTATGAACTTTTTATCAAATTTGGAACTTTTTGTGTCTGGGGTTACTATTCACGATATGGTATTATTCACGTATACAAAGACTATTCATTTAATACTAAGACTATTCAATAGAAAATGAAATTTTCTTCTTTTTGTCCAAGATGTCTATTATGGTTACTATCTTTGATTGTATCCATGTTTTGATCTTTATTTTTGAATTCTGCTTCAAAATGAGTTATTCTGGAGTATTATTGAAATTGGATAAAACTGTAATACGAATCCCTAATATTTTTTTTTATCTTATTGGATTCGTTCTCTAAAATGTTTTTCATCATCCTTAGTCCTTAATGATGATACTTGATGAATATCTTTGGCCCGTAGTGCAAAGATGAATGATTACTTGATGAATATCTTTGGCCCGTAGTGCAAAGATGAATGATTACCTAATGAATATCTTTGGTCCGTAGTGCAAAGATGAATAGGTGTTGAGATGAACATATTGATTTGGTGATATAAAATGAATATCTTTGGCTTTGTAGTGCAAAGATGAATATTTGATTAAAGATGTATATTGATTGATGTTACAGGGGATAAAATATTGATGATGGACTTCTAAATCTTAGAAGATAGCGTAATTCTTTCTCTACTTGACTCTTCTAATGGATTATTGTTTCATTAAGCTATGGTTGTTGATCTAAAACTTGTTGTCGATTATATATTCTATCGATTTTTTTCTGTTGAAGACTAACGATAATTTGTTGTATATTATCTTAGTCATAATATTCTTTCTTTGGCTAGTTGAGCTCACCCTTTTCCTTTTTGTTCCATTTTCTTCTCGGGAGTTGAGAACATAGCGAGGATCTAGTCTGGGTATGGAGTGATGGTTCTAGAAAGATGTTTTAGCAGTCCTCACTATTTCTGTAAAAATAGTGTTTGAATAATTGTAATGAGGACTCCTTTTGAGTTTGTATAATCTTTAGTAGACAGTATTTGTATTCAAACTCACAGTATATGTGTTGTCGTATTTTGCACGACAATTGTATTACTGAAGTTGTATTTGTTTCGGTACCAAGTTTTTGGCGACTCAGAATGGGTTGGGTGGAATGGACCTATTTTAAGGTCGTCACATTTTTTCTGGAGCAGTTTGTACCTCTTCTGGGGCTATTTCTACTCTTGGAATAAGTGCTACTTCTGGAGCGGGTATTCCTTCAGGGATTCCCTTATTTGCTTTTGATTTTTGTGGTACAGTGTCTTTTGCACCAATCGGTCTTCCACGCTTCTGGCGTGGTTTAGATTCTTCTATTATCTTATTCGTTAATTCTCCAGGAATTAATTTTTCAATAGGTATTTCTATCCTTGCTGGAGTATTCATTGCAGGTGTATGTGACTTTATGACTTTTCTAGCATCATTAAATGCATCTGGCATTTGATTTGCAATATTTTGTAAATGAATAATTCTTTGAACTTCAATTTCACATTGTCCTGTACGAGGATCAAGTGAATTTAAATCTAATGCATTCCATGATATTTCAAAGGGTTTTTTATTTAAAACTTTCCCTCCTCCTAATGTTGGAAATACAGATTCATCAAAATGACAATCTACATAACGTGCAGTAAAAACATCTCCAGTTAAAGGTTCAAGATATCTGATAATAGAAGGAGAATCAAAACCAACATAAATACCTATTCTTCGTTGGGCTCCCATCTTAGTTCTTTGTGGAGGTGCAATTGGAACATATACTGCACTTCCAAAAACTCGAAAGTGTGATATGTTAGGTATCTGTCCAAAAACTAACTGCAGAGGAGAAAATTTATTAAGAGCCGTTGGTCTTACTCGAATGATGGCTGCAACATGAAGAATTGCATAACCCCAAACTGAGGTAGGCAAGTTAGCCCTTAACATTAATGGTCGTGCAATTAGTTGAAGTATTTTTATTAAAGATTCAGCTAAACCATTTTATGTATGAATATGAGGAACGGAATGCTCAATGGAAATTCCAATAGTCATACAAAAATCATTAAAAGTCATTGATGAAAATTCAGCTGCGTTAAATGATATCCCAAAAAATTCAGCTGCGTTAAATGATATCATTAAAAGTCATTAAAAGTTTTTCTAAGATATTCTTTTTTCTAGAAATAGTAGAAGTAATGAGAAGATATTCATTATCATTCTCATTGGTTGTTTCAATGTGAAAACCATTTAGTCGAATATCTTTAAAACTAAGCAAATTTCTTCTTGATTTACTAGAATATAGAGCATCTTTGATAAAAACTTGTGTCTCATTTGGTAGCAAGAAACTAGCTTTTCCAAATCCCTCGATTAAATTTGATGTGTCAGAGATAGTTCCTATATTTCCCTTAGCTTTGATCAGTTGTGAAAAATATTTCTCATTTCAAAGGATTGTATGAGTTGTTGCACTGTCTGCTAAACATATATCCTCCATATCCATTAAAAAAATGGTCTGACACATATAAAAACATAAATAAGAAAAGTTACATTTCAAATATAATTTTATTCATGAGAAACACATACCACATATAGAATGAAAACTAACAATATTATACATGCAAGGTGTTTAATTAAAATAAGAATTAAATGATATCCCAAAAAATACTCTCAGAAGGTTCAGTAATATCATCAACCTTTTCCTCATTGTTGGTCATTGGTGAATCATCAACAATATTCAATTGATGATTAACAAAGTTTGTTTCTGCCTCCATTACTTTGTTCTTTTGAGACTCCTGGAATAAATTAGCCAGATGCCCTCTGCTGCACATGTCTGTGACCAATGCCCATTCATCCCACACCTAAAACAAACATCTGGTTTGTTCTTTTTCTGTGTTGCATTTTCTTTATTTTTACCCGACCCAGACGCTTGCCACTTCTGGTGGCCTAAATTGTCGCAGTTCTGGAATTTGTTGTTACGACGGCCTCGTTTATTCTTTCGTCCCCAAGGCTTCTTATTATATGACAATCTATTGTCACGTTTATTCTGGTGGAATGACGTGCTGTTAATATCCGGCAATGGGGTAGCACCCGTTGGCCGCACTTGATGGTTTTTCAACAACAATTCATTATTCTTTTCTACAACCAGGAGGATAGACAATAAGTCACTGAATTTTGTGAACTTACTCTGTCTATATTGTTGCGACAGAATCATGTTGGTGGGATGAAAAGTTGAGAGTGTTTTCTCTAACATTTGGGAGTCAGAAACTGGATCTCCGCACAAAGCCAAAGTAGAGATTATTCTATAAACATTGGAACTATATTCCGTAATTGATTTGTAATCTTGTAGCCTTAAATTAAGCCACTCAAATTTGGCATTAGGGAGAACAACCAATTTTTGGTGGTCAAATCTTTCCTTGATTGTGTCCATAAAGACAAAGGATCTTTGGATCGTTAAATACTCGATCTTTAATCCTTCATCAATATGGTGACGAAGAAAAATTATGGCTTTTGCATTTTGTCTTCAAGTAGTTTGTATTTCACGATTGATGGTCTTTTCTAACTCATTTGCACTAAGGTGCAATTCTGCATCAAGTGCCCAAGCCAAATAGTTGTCTCCAGATATTTTCAAAATAGAAAAATCTATTTTTGCCAAGTTTGCCATCTATTCTAGGTTAAAACACAATTAATATTTATTAAAACAATAAATAATTGCATGTATGAAATATGAAAAATAAACTACATCACGACCTCAAGTGGTGATAAAAATGCAAATATAAATATTCTTATATTTATGTTATTAGCATAATGCAAATGGATCTTCACCCCAAGATGCGGTAGTTCAGATATATGCAGATTATTCCAGCGAGAATAATAAATAATGGAATAACATAAGAATTTCACCATGCATACGGTAGTCGCGAAAGGAGTTATTCAATGAGAATAATAAATAATAGAATAATGGAAGAATTTCACCACGCATGCGATAGGCCAAGAAGCCTTGCAGACGAGTTATTCCCAATGTAATAATAAATGCAGAATAATAATTAATGGAACCAGGTCAGGTGAAATTCACACCGACAGTATATTCAGACAGAATATTAAATGTGTAATAATAATGGAACCAGTCGGTGAAATTATTGCAAACGAGGATATTAAAACGAGAATATTAAATGCGGAATAATAAATGGTAAAAAGGTTCCCACTTAGTCTTGTAAGATTAACAAGGATAGATGGTACCATTGTAAATAACAGAATTTAAATGCAATTATAAGAATAAAATTATATTATTGGTGGTATAGCCCAACCAGTAGTATAATAATAAATTGCAAGAATTTAATTTTACCGTCTCAGTTGGTTAGAGCTTCGTGCTGATAACGTGTTATAAAACTTTAGCAAAGGTGTATAAATATACTCTTATAATTTCTCTAATAATATTTAGAGAGAAGCAAGAGAGAAAGATAGAAAACAAAACTTCAGAGGATTTCCTCTTTTTTACTTTTCATTCAGTAGCTTTCCTTTATATAGAGGAGAAAGCAGAAAGGGCTTCACGGATGGGAGAAGTGTAGGAGAAGGAAGAATAGGAGAAGTGTAGGAGAAGGAAGAGTAGGGAATCATTTCATAATAATGCCGAAGTATTGATCTGTATTTTTATCAAATTTGGAACTTTTTGTGTGGGGTTCTTATTCACGATATCAAGACTTTATTCACGATATCTGCAGACTATTCACTTAACACTGGCACTATTCTTCTTTTTGTCCAAGATGTCTATTATGGTTACTATCTTTGATTGTATCCATGTTTTGATCTTTATTTTTGAATTTCGCTTCAAAATTGGTATTTATGAAGTATTATTGATCTTGGATAAACCGTTATATGAATCCCTACTATTTGTCCTTCCGTTTCAATTGGATTCGTTTTCTTTAAAATATTTTTCATCATCCTCGGTCCTAAATGATGATATTACTAAATATCTTGACTGTGTAGTGCAAAGATAAATGATTAATCGATGAATATCTTTGGCCCATAGTGCAAAGATGAGCAGTGTTGAGATGAACATGACCATTTGGTGATACAAATGAATATCTTTGGCACTTTGTAGTGCAAAGATGAATATTTTATTAAAGATGTATATTGATTGTTGTTACTGAGAATAAAATATTGATGATGGACTTTTAAATCTTAGAAGATAGTAGAACTCATTCTCTACTTGACTCTTCTAATGGATTGTTGTTTCCATTGCGATTGTTGATCTAAAACTTGTTGGCTATTATATTTATCAGATTTTTCCCTGTTGAAGACTAACGATAATTTGTTGTATATTATCTTAGTCATAATATTCTTTACTGGGCTAGTTGAGCTCACCCTTTTCCTTTTTGTTTCATTTTTCTCAGGAGGTGAGAACATGCGAGAAACTAGTCGAGGAGTGCGGAGTGATGGTTCTAGAAAGATATTTTAGCAGTCCTCACTATTTTCGTAAAATAGTGTTTGAATAATTATAACGAGGACTTATTTGAGTGTGGATATTGTGCAGAAGACAATATTTGTATTTAAACTCACGATTATGTGTTGTCGTATTTTGCACGACAATTGTATTATTGAAGTTGTAGTTTGCTTTTACATACCATGTATTTGGCGACTCGAGAATGGGTGTTGTATACCTATTTTGGGGGCGTCATAGTTAATGTATCGAGCTTAGGGATATAGTCTCCTGGCGTAGATCGGGGAACGAACTAGGAGGGAGAGATGAGTAAATCCTTCGCTAGTGTGTCTTATCTAAGCTTATTTGTTGGTCGGTCATAATATAGGGATATTATGTGATATGTTAATTTGTTTAATTAACCCTTGTTTTTATGGCGAGATTTAAGAATGGCCACGAGAACGTTAACAATGGAGTGTATGAGGCGTGGAACAACCTTTAGTTACAAACCAGAGAGAGCGTGCAACAGGAAGGCAATATTCCTCCGTAAACAACACTACCGAGCAAACGATGAATGATGGAATGTTTAGGAGCTTTTTGCAGTTCATGCAAAACCGCATAAGGAGACTCGTGCACAAAATACGGTGGAAATGATAAGAACGCATACGACTTGTCACAATGACCAAGCGATTCAAGGAGTTGGGACCACGAATTTAAGAGAAAACCGGATCCGATCATGGCGGAAGCGTGGGTCAAGCAAATTACCAAGATATTCGATGTCTTGGGATGCGGGAGAATGAAGATTCCATTCGCCACCTTTATGTTCCGCAGATGAGGCGCATCATGGTGGGAGTCTGCGTGAAGCGTACCAGTAGTAGCACTTAGCATGTCGTGGGAAGCGTTTCAAACTATTCAATGACAAGTACTTTCACGAAAGTATTCGGCTCGTATGAAGGAGGTGGAGTTTATCGGTGGAACAAAACAACAATGGCGGTGTCCCGAAGACGAGGCGTAAGTTTGCGAGTTATCCAGTTTTCACCTCATTTGGTCGAAATGAGGAGCGAATGACGAGGATGTTTCGAGAGGTCTAAAAGCGAGATTCGGAAATATCTTATATCTCATAAATTTTCTTTATATTCGGATGTAAAAACAGAGCTCAATTATTAGAGCGAGATAATGAGTATGTTCAATCGAGGACCACAACTAGAGGTCATCTGGGTGACAATGTTGATCATCGAGCGATGATAACCAACGAGGAGGGAAAATACGAACAAAAGCGGTAACCACTCGGGTGGTCATCGTGGCCATGATAATAGGAGAGGTGAGTCAAGTGGAAATTTTGAAAGAGGAGATTCAACAATGACGAGAAGACATCAACAAAGACAGACCAAAGACCAACAACAAATTCTAGGGAGGAGAACGACCGCCAGTTAGATGTTACAAATGCGGGAAAGAGGGACATATCAGCCCAAACTATCCACAACAATCCAAGGTATGTTACAACTGTGGAAAGGAAGGCCACATAGCTCGGGATTGTTCTGTAGCAAAACCAAGTTCAACGGGATGGTGACTCAAAGTACATCTGGATAAGTCGAAATCAGCGGTTCCTGGAAGAGCGTTTGTCGTGACTGGCCAAAACGCGAGGAACCCGAACGAGGTGATTACGGGTAAGCTAATCTTGAACTCTTGCAAAGTTTATACCTTATTAGATACCGATTCTACCCATTCTTTAATCTCTCCTGCTTGTGCTCAACGTTTAAACTTAACTCCGGAGAAATTGGACTTTGACTTATCTGTTGAAACTCCGTTGGGTGAAACCTTCGTTACATCTATAGTTTATAAATCTTGCATGATCCAAGTTGGCACTATCACATTACCTGTTGATCTTATATCTTTAAAGATACTTGCTTTTGATGTGATTTTAGGAATTGATTGGTTAACCACTCATCATGCCGTAATTGATTGTTTTCGTAAAGTTGTTAGTTTTCATATTCCTAACCAACCTGTCATACGAATTCACACAACTAAACCACTAAAATCAGTCACTATCATATCAAGCCATAAAGCTTTTCGTTTATTGAAAAACGGATGTCAAGCTTTCTTAGCCCATGTTATGGATTTGAACAAAGACAAGTCAGATTTGAATAATATATCTGTTGTTAGAAAATTTTCTGATGTATTTCCTGAAGAACTTCCCGGTCTACCCCCAGAACGTGATGTTGAATTCTTTATTGACCTTGAGCCGGGTACAAAACCCATTTCTAAAACCCCATATCGAATGGCTCCTATATAACTTCAGGAGTTAAAAGTCCAACTACAGGAATTGTTAGACATAGGTTTCATTCTTCCTAGTACATCTCCTTGGGGTGCTCCTATTTTATTCGTAAAGAAAAAAGACGGGAGTATGCGACTTTGTATTGACTACCGAGAATTAAACCATGTCATCATCAAGAATAGGTATCCGCTACCTCGCATTGATGACTTGTTCGACTAGTTGCAAGGAGCACAATTCTTTTCAAAGATTGATCTTCGTTCTGGATATCATCAGCTGAAGATTAAAACTGAGGATATTCCAAAGACTGCCTTCAGAACTCGGTACGGGCATTATGAATTCTTAGTCATATCTTTTGGATTGACTAATGCTCCTGCTGCTTTCATGGATATGATGAACCATGTATTCGAGGAATATTTGGATCAGTTTGTTGTTGTCTTTATTGATGACATCCTCATCTATTCCAAAAGCCATGAAGATCATGAGCACCATTTGAAGCTGATACTTGAAAGGCTTCGTGAAAACAAACTTTATGCCAAGCTGAAGAAATACGAGTTCTGGCTTGAGGAAGTAGCATTCCTTGGGCACATGGTGTCAAAACATGGAGTATCTGTCGACCCGGCGAAGATTGAAGCAGTACAAAGTTGGGAGCAACCAAAGTCGGTGACCGAAGTGCGTAGCTTTCTGGGCTTAGCTGGTTATTATCGGAGATTCGTGGAAGGATTTTCTCGAATCGCTACTCCGTTAACTCAGTTGACTCAGAAAGATACAAAATTTGTATGGAGCGAGGAATGTGAAAAGAGTTTCCAAGAAAGCTCAAGAGGAGACTCATTTCTAAGACTGCTCGTAATACCATCCGTAATGGATGGATTTGTTATATACAAATGATGCTTCGTGCAAAGGGTTAGGATGTGTTCTCATGCAACATGGTAAAGTCATAGCATGCCCTCACGACAACTCAAAGAATATGAGAGGAATTATCCTACTCGTGATCTAGAGTTGGCGGGCGTTAAATGATTCAAGCGTTGAAAATTTGGAGACACTACTTGTATGGGGAGAAAGTGGAGATTTATACGGACCATAAAAGCCTCAAATATTTCTTCACCCAAAAAGAACTCAACATACAGCAACGACGTTGGCTTGAACTATTGAAAGATTACGATCACACTATTCAATATCATCCTGGAAAAATGAACGTAGTAGCTGACGCATTGAGTAGAAGATCATATGCGAGTACGAGTGCGATATTATTAATGCAAAGGCCCATTCTGTATGACTTGCAAAAGATGGAGGTAGAATTAAAGACTCTAGGGACCCACATGATGATGGCGAATATCTGAGTAGAACCGAGCTTTAATCGATAAAGTTAAAATTTCGCTCAAGCTACGGACACGGAGGCGATACGTATGAAGAAGAAAGTGCAAGAAGGAGCTATTCCGAGCGAGAATCGATGAAGAAGGAATACTTAGATTCAACTCCAGACTTTATGTTCCTAACGATTCTGACTTGAAGCATAGAATCATGATGGAGGCACACAACACCCCGTTTGCAATCCATCCTGGGAGTACTAAAATGTATCATAATATTCGACATACATTTTGGTGGAACAATATGAAGAGAGAGATCGTGGAGTTTATCTCGAGGTGTTTAACTTGTCAACGTGTAAAGGCGGAGCATCAAGTGCCAAAGGGTCCATTACAACCACTTGAGATTCCGAAATGGAACTGGGAACACATTACTATGGATTTCGTTACAGGTCTTCCCAAAGTTTCTAAAGGTATAGATGCGATTTGGGTTATTGTTGATAGATTAACCAAGTCTGCCCATTTCTTACCGATACGTGAGACTTATTCCTTGAACGTCTTGCTCGCGCGTATGCGTGAATGAGATTGTGAGATTGCATGGCATGCCGGTATCCATAGTTTTCGGATCGTGACCCAAGATTCACTTCACGATTTTGGGTTAGCTTGCAGAAAGCTATGGGCACGAATTTACGATTGATTCGGGCTTTAAGATACCATCCTCAAAGCGGATTTTGACAATCGAGAGGACTATTCAAACCCTTGAAGATCTATTAAGACTTTGTGTCCTAGATTTTAAAGGAAGTTGGGATAAGTACTTGCCACTGGTGGAATTCTCCTACAACAACAGTTATCAAGCAAGTATAGGCATGGCTCCATTTGAGGTGTTGTATGGACAAAAGTGTCATTCTCCAGTATGCTGGGACGAGGTGGGAGAAGCAACGTTGTTGGGACCATAATTAGTATGCATGACTACAGAAAAGATCCAAATGATTCGACAACGTATACAAATGGCACAAGATCGACAAAAGAGTTATGCGGATCTTCATCGAAAAGACGTGGAATTTAATATTGGGGATCATGTATTGTTACGTGTTGCACCATGGAAGGGAGTTACAAGATTTGGGAAGAGAGGAAAGCTCAATCCACGATTTGTTGGTCCACTTGAGATTCTTGACCGAATAAAAAATGTGGCCTATAGACTCGCATTACCTCCAAGTATGTCCCGTGTTCATAATGTTTTTCACATATCCATGCTTCGTAAATATGTGAAAGACCCGAACCATATTATTGCGTTAGAACCAAACGAGATAGTCGAAGATTTAACATACGAAGAAGTACCTTCTAAGATCTTGGAATCAAAAATAGAAACGAGGTATCCTCACCTTTTTGAAACACCAGGTACGTATGTCAATTTCGAGGACGAAATTTTATAAGGAGGGGAGGTTGTAAGACCCCAACTTATTATAAATAAAATCAAATTTTCTCTAATTATATTTGTGAATAATAAGGTATTAATTTGATATAATTCTCTGGTTATGGGTGAAATGTGCAAATTTTGCAAAATATGCAAGTGGTTATAAAATAATCATTGTTGTTGGGAATATTCGTTTTGGTCGTGGAATATTCTTGTTGTCGGGAATATTAAATGCGACGGCCTTGAGTCATTTGTGGGCCCCATAATGTAATAAGCATTTCGGATGAAGAAAATGACAAGTTTGAGTTATAAATAACGGGCGTAGTTATTACGATTAACAATTGTTGGAATACCGGTGGTTAAAATACTGAATGTCGCGTGGATGCACAAAAGATTGATGAATTATTGATCCTTACGTAAGAAGGCACTACTCAATAATTGTTACGATGTTATTGCTCAATATTTTATTTTATTGATTCAATAATTGATGCGTTGATATTTTATATTATTGTTGTTTCAATAATTATCACGCACAAGATTTCCCATTATCGGATCAATAATTCATATTATTTGAATAATATTATTAGATAGCATTATTGGTAATGTCTAGAAAGTTACATCAAGGAGAGGTTTGGTCACCTAATCATGCTACCAATAAGGAGAAATTCTTATTGGAAAGCCCCTCTTTCCTGGGAACGTCCTGGTTGTCATAATTGTGATTCTGTAATATTATTTGTGAATAATTAATTATTGATTCATATGATAATGAAATATTTATTTTATGTGGATATAAATGTTGGATATATTTATTGTGGTTAAAAATGAAGGAGTTAATGTTGAGGTGTTTTATCAGTATTTTTGTCGGAATGAAGGTAAACCAGTGTTTTGGAGATATATTGTGTGAGTTATAATTTTTAATCTGACCGTTGGATCGTTGTAATTTTTGGATATGTTATACATATATAAGTTGAGTATATGTCCACAAATTTTGAACGAATTAAAAATGAACGTATGATTTGTTATGAATTTTAAGAGGTGTGATTCGTAAATTAGGTTTATAAATGATTTTGGTGGAAAATTCTAGAATTGAGTGGGCCCCACTTGTGGTTGGTGAAGAAATGTGCTGAATTTATTTCAAATGTGGTGGGTGGGAATAGTAGCGGAGTAAAAGCCATCAAAGTTCGCAGTCAAGTCTGCTAACATTTTCCTATAAATAGAGGCTAAGTTAGAATTAAAAATCACACCGAAACAAGTTTTCTCTTTCTCTCTAGATTATTGAGTGTATTTTGTGAGTATTTAGATACTTTGTGAGTTTCTATTCATCGCTGCAAGTTTCCTTCAACCTTATATCGATATTCCATCGTAGAAATCTTGATATTTTTGAGGTAAGGATGTTATTTTCTTCATATATGATATTATTTCTTCAATATCATTATGTCGAAGTATTGATCTAAATTTTATCAAATTTGGAACTTTTTGTGTGTGGGGTTACTATTCACGATACTCAAGACTATTCACGATATCTGAGACTATTCACGAATCTGAAGACTATTCAATTAGAAAAAATGAAATTTTCTTCTTTTTGTTCAAGATGTCTATTATGGTTACTATCTTTGATTGTATCCATGTTTTGATCTTTATTTTGAATTACGCTTCAAAATTGGTATTTATGAAGTATTATTGATCTTGGATAAACTGTTATACTAATCCCTACTATTTGTCCTTCCGTTTCAACTTTGGATTCGTTTTCTTTAAAATATTTTTCATCATCCTCGGTCCTAAATGATGATATTACTAAATATCTTGACTGTAGTGCAAAGATAAATGATTAATCGATGAATATCTTTGGCCCGTAGTCAAAGATGAGCAAGGTGTTGAGATGAACATGACCAATTGGTGATACAAAAATGAATATCTTTGGCTGTAGTAGTAAAGATGAATATTTGATTAAAGATGTATATTGATTGATGTTATAGGGATAAAATATTGATGATGGACTTTTAAATCTTAGAAGATAGTAGAACTCATTCTCTACTTGACTCTTCTAATGGATTGTTGTTTCATTGCCGCATTGTTGATCTAAAACTTGTTGGCTATTATATTTTATCGATTTTTCCTCGTTGAAGACTAACGATAATTTGTTGTATATTATCTTAGTCATAATATTCTTTTCTGGGCTAGTTGAGCTCACCCTTTTCCTTTTTATTCCATTTTTCTTAGGAGGTGAGAACATAGCGTAAAACTAGTTAGAGTGCGGAGTGATGGTTCTAGAATGATGTTTTAGCAGTCCTCACTATTTTTATAAAATAGTGTTTGAATAATTGTAACGAGGACTTATTTGAGTGTGGATATTGTCTAGAAGACAATATTTGTATTTAAACTCACAGTATGTGTTGTCGTATTTTGCACGACAATTGTATTATTGAAGTTGTAGTTTGCTTTCTGTACCATGTATTTGGCGACTCAGAATGGGTGTTGTATACCTATTTTGGGGGTGTCACATAGTTTGACCATCTTTTACGTTCGGTTTGTTGATTTTTTAAAATACCTAAAGATCCAGATCTATAGTCCAGTGTACATTCTACAACATGGTTATAATAACACTAACATATCATGTAAATTCTGTCAGATAAAGGCCTTCAAAATACTTGTTAGGTTCGATTTTTCACTTTCTGGGTTACCCAGATTTTTACTCGGTCAAGCCCGGTCAACGGGTTTTGACCGTTAATAACTTCTGATCCCTACATCAAATGGCTCTGATTTCTTTTTCAGACTAAAGAACTCATACCAAGCTACAAAATCAAATCTTAAAACAACAAAAAAAGCTTAAACGAGCAAGGATCTGTGGCGACTGACATATCTTGTCAGACCACAGAAACTGCTCAAGAACAGTCTTTGAAAACTTTGATTTTTACCAACTTTGATGCTATGGATCTATGATATAACATCATAGATCATCATAAAACATCTTCTAACACTTATATAAACACATAAACACAAAATCTTTCTTAGCATACAAGATCAAACTATGAGTTAGGGTTTTACCTTCTCTTTTCAAATCTTTGATTCTTACTCTCCTTAACTGATCTAGATGTTCTAGGAGCTTGGTAAGTGACTGAATTTCTTTGTAATTTCGGAGTCAAGGAGAGAGAGAGAGTTGTTAAGTGTTGGAGTGCAAAATGACTAATATTAGTCATTTTCTCTTTCTTTAATCCCCTTTACATAGATACAATGTATGTATATGATGCTAGGTGTCAAGCAAATTAGCTTTTCAAAGATTTATGAAGTCACAAAGTCAAGTGGGTTGGTCACCAACTAAAGGTCTTGTCCATTTCTACAAGTAACCTCATTAAAAATGTAAAAAGGGTAATTTTGTCATTTGATAAATACATTTAATGGCATTCTTGACATTTGTTCAAACCCTTAGGGTTTAGGGTTAGGGTTAGGGTTAGGGTTTAGGGTTTGGACCCTTTAGGGTTTAGGATTTAAACCCTTTAGGTTTGCAATTTAGTTTCCAAGATTTTCGAATTTCGGTTTTCAAAATAAAAAATTAATATTCCAAAATTATAATTAGGATTCAATAATTAAATTAATATTTCCTAATCATAAAATTCAATCTTGCTAATTAGGATTAATATTCCTAATTAAAATTGCTTAATTTAGCAATTAGGGTCAAAATGGTCATTAGGGTTTATAACCCACGAATTAAGGTTTTAATTAGAAAAATAAATTTTCTAAATTATAATTAGGGTTTTTAAAATATAAATTAAAATAACTAAAATATAATTAGGGTTTTCTAATCATATTAAAGTTTAATAAACACCTTAGGCTTGTCAATTAGGATTAGGGTTTCCTAATTTAGGGTTTAGGATTCCCGAATATGAAATTAGGGTTTCCCGGCGTACAATTAGGGTTTCTAACGGTACGTTAGGGTTTCTAATTTTGAGATTAAGGTTTCTAATCTCTTATTAGGGTTTATAATTTTAAACCTTATCCGATCAATCATTGATCAAAATTTCTATACAGTACAAACACAAACTCATTAATATTATTATTTTAATTATATTTTCTATGGAATCACTATCCGGACTTAGGGTTAGGGTTTCTATTCTTTATTAAGCACAACTCTACTCTAATTTTATTAATTAATACACAAATGGACCTTTTCGGGACTCGTATCACAGATACTTGTCATAAAATTGATAATTAATATCAATATTAATTATATAAAAAAAAATTATTCGCAAATTTTGATTATTCGAAATCTCGGGTTATCACAGTAATCTTTACCCAACCCTTGTCCCGGCTTATAACCCAATGACATCATTTCTTGAGTAGCCGACATTACCTCGGCAGAAATCTTGGCTTCGGGTAATGGCATTCCAATAGCATGGTATTGGGTATTGCTTACTTCCAAAGCATGAAAACCGACTAGTTCAACGCTCTACATTGGCATTGATGAATGGCATGTCTCGCGTCGAGGAATCTCTCGATTCAACGTTGACACGTGACCGAGCTATTGTTGATAATGTATTTCAATTTGTTGATGAAGAGTGGAGGGACGCCTTCGCCATGTGAATCCATGGTCGTCCCAAGAGCAGGTTATATCCTGAATCTATCTTGAGTACATGGAAAGATACGCAGAATGTATGCGGACCAATTTTGATTGGCAGCTCAATTACTCCGATCGAATTCTGACGGGCTCCATCAAAAGCTTTGATGATAGTATGGCTACTTCGAATTTGGTTGAGATTGATATTCATCTTCACCAGGGTAGCGTATAGACAGATATTTAGAGATGAACCTCCATCTATCAAGACTCCAACTAGTATGTATCTAGAGGACAAGACCGTAATGTGCAACAGTTTGCAATGACCGGTCCCCTCGGGTGGTATGTCGTCATCAGTGAAGGATATCACGTTGTTGTTGAAAATGTGATCAACCAGATGTTGAAATTTTTCTGTATCAACTGATGTTGGTAGATAGGCTTCTTCTAAAACCTTCAGCAAGACCTTCCAGTGATTCTTGAAAGTTAGGACCAAATCCAGAATTGATATTTGTTGTGGAGCTTCTTTTAAGCTTAAAACCACCGTGGCTTCGTTATAGCCCATAGTGCAGAGGAATTTTTTAATCTTCTCCGTGGGTATTTTCCCCTTTGATTCGATGGTAGGCTTCATCACCCGTTGGGGAGGATACAGTGGATTTTCCTTCGACACTGTAGCAGTGGTATGTGAGGTGGATCCTTCACCTTCTCCATAATTCCACGGAACTTTTCTCAAGCTAACAATAGGATATTGTGCTCTACACGGCAAGTTGATTGGCTCGGGGGCGGCCACTTTCAAAGGATTGTTGCTTCCCTTGAGTTGAATTTGAATTGTTGGCATTGTGAGTGATTTGTTAACCCCATCAGTTTCAGTGGATATGACTGTTACCACACTCTTCCACTTAGTAGGGCCTGTATTTTCACTTGTACGTAACATAGTATCGTCATCTGCTAGGTGCAGGACACCACTGTCAATTAGATTTTGGATAAGGTGGCGAAGTGCCCAGCATTCTTCTATGCTGTGACCGCGAGATTGGGAGTGATATTGACATACTCCATCGGAGTTGTATCATCCTGAACGGGGGTTGATTGGAGGTAGAAGGGAACTGATCCTTCCTTCATTGATTAACATCTGAAGGATTTCCTCCATAGGTTGGCCCAAATAGGTGAACTCCCTTTTGTTGGCAAAATCCCGACGGGCCTTGGCATTTGCTCTCTTCGTCACTTTATCTTCCAGCATTTTTTCTGAAAGTGACGAGGGAATATTCATGACAAGAGGTAGGAGACTGGCATGCTCCTGGCTAATTAATTGACGTGTTACTTGATGCTGATAAGTCACCAGTTCTGCCAATTGTTCAATTTGCTTGCATAGAGCTTTCATTTTTCATTCCATTGTAAACTGGAACTTGATATAATCCCATTTGTCAACACTGTCTTTGAGGGTCTGGGAGGATTCATAGTTGAAATTGAAATTCTGTCCATTGCTCCAATTGATCATGTTGACTTTTTCTTCTTTGTGTTGAGGAAGATGATTGTCTTGAACGTGAGGTTGATCTGGTTTGGTGACCACGATCTCACCGTTGTCTATCAGGTCCTGGATCTTGTGTTTCAAGGCCCAACAATCCTGAGTATCATGTCCAGTGCCCGGCATGATAAGCACAAGCCCGGCAAAGATTGAAACCCCGTCCATTAGAAATTTGGTGGTGGAAGAAGATGCGTAATTTTCTTCTGTGTTGTCAGAAGATTGAGAATGTTCTCGAGGGTATCCCCTAAGGGTGTAAACACTCGAGGGCGTTTGACTTCTCCACCTTTTGGTATTGGAGGGTTCGTAGACTGTGCTTGAAAGGGAGTATAGTTTCTCCTTTGAATAGGCATGTTTTGATTGCCCTTTTGACCCTGTAGTATCAGGGAAACATCTTCCTCTTTCTTTTTAGGGTTAGGGTTTCTATTCTTTCTTTTTATTGGATGTGATCAGCAACAGCTTTGAGTGCAGCTAGGTCTTGAATTTTTCCGGACTTCAATCCCATCTCAGCCATCTCCCCATGTTTGACCATTTCAGAAAATGGTTTGCCGATGCCGGTAAAACTCTTTCAAAGAAAGGCGCTTCTTATATGTCTATGAAAGTCGTGACCATCTCTGATTCTGTCATGGAAGGACTAACTTGGGCAGCCAGGCGTCTCCACCTTTGAGCATACTCTCTGAAAGACTCATTATACTATTTCTTGATCTTGGTAATTTGATACCGATCAGGAGCCATCTGAGATTGAAAGCTATATTGAGTGAGGAAAGCATGTGCTAACTCTTCCCAGCTATGGATCTTTGAATTGTCTACTCTTGTGTACCACGAATGGGCTTCTCCAGTTAGACTTTTCTAGAACAATTTCATTCTGAGCTTTTCGTCCTCTGCATAAGATCCAAGTTCTCCAATAAACACCTTTAAATGTGTGTAAGGATCTCCTAACCCGTCATATTTTTCGAAGTCAGGAGTTTTAAACTTTTCTGGATAATGAACACCAGGGAAAATACAAAGATCAGCATATGAAACACTCTCGTGTGTTCCAATTCCTTTGATAGCACGAAGGGTCTCTTCCATTTGGAGGACTTTCTTTTTGATGTCACCAGTATCTGGGTTTCCAGTGGGATGGGAAACATCATGAGTTTTGTTGGTCGTATCCAACTACAGTTCAGGTATTGTAATGACCTGGGTTCCTTCTTGTGTGGAGGATTCAGCATGTACGGGTATTTTTGGACCCTGATTGGACTGGTGTAATTCCTTGAGCAGAACAGCCAAATCTGTAATTTGTATGCTTAATCCGTCGAATTCTTTGCGAGAAACTGGATTAAGTTCAGTCTGGTCGGATGATGACATAATTGACTGTAGGCCTGTTGCCTTTTTGAACTTTGACCAGGTAGTAGGTCCGATTGGTTCCCTGCGAATGACTTGCATAGTTTAGTCTCTAGGGAGTGTAAATTAACATGCTATGTGATGTGTCCATTTTAGGAATTTTATCCTGCAAAACGGATGTCAGCTGTTTGTAGCATGTTAAAAATATGTATGTGTACATATTTCTTCATATTTCTCATTATATGGAGATATATATGGAATGAAATTATAAGTAATCGTGTTTACAAGTAATTGAAATGAGAGCATGAAGAGACTTTCCTCCGTTTTGGGTTTATCAGAGGCTGACCTATCTTAGGTTACTCTCGCGGCTTTTTGGCATGAAGGTTCCCAAATCATCGCAATCTACTTGACGGGAAATTAATCCGGTCTTTCAACTGGAGCGAATTTGGGTGGTGCCTTTCCTGAGCCTCGGAGAATTAGTCTTCTCACGAGTCCAGTAATCAAACGCCGACGAGATAGCCTCCTGGTGGAGGGACCACACAACATACATTCACATACATCGCGTCTCACCGTATGAAAATGATGACATGTGCGAAGCACTAATATCACGAGCAATTATGGTGCGAGGCACTAAGTGCATTAAGGAAATGCATTCGTACACATTCATCATAAATGTAAATGCAACATCCACACACAAGTAGATAATAGTTTTGAAAAAATTGCAATAGCGGCTTAAGTCCTCTTCTTTGGAGCCCCAAAGCAGAGTCGCCGCCACCGTCGACGTCGGGATTTTTAGATGTCCTTTCCATTACTTGTTCTTTGGTGTTCTCATTTTAGGTGAGATTTGTTTGAAAAACAAGTGAAAAAGGTCAGAACATGTATAATGTCGACGCGATGGGATGATTAAGAGTCGCTAGTTGGTTTTAAATGGTTGTACCAACACAAATGAGAAAAGGTTTGCACATTGACCCGGTGATGTGACTTCGCTAAACCGAATTCGATGAAACCGAGATTCATTAGGGTCCGGGGACTTGGTTGTACGGAGGGAAGGTGCTAGGCACCCCCCGACATCTGTGTTACTACGGTGACCGCCTCTTTTCAAGAAACTATTATCTGAATGTGTGTGTGTGGGGGTCAATGTGCTGTTATTAGAAAGTAGTGCGATGCCTCGTTTGCACCTATATACACAGGGTTTGAATTTATGTAAAAATTCAATTTTAAGCAAGATATATGCGGTGATGTTTTATAAAAGAGGTTTTTCAAACCACGATGCTCAATAGTAATTGAGACCTTTACACTCCCATTTTATTAAGTGTTCAAACTTGATTGATTTTATTTTATGATCTGAGGCATCCGTATGAAAATAATGTACAAAATAATGCCGACTTCCTCGTGGGTATGGGAACCATCGAGGAAATTGAGACACCGCAGAATAATTTACAAGTCGCATACGGTGAAAATGTCCATCACAGAACCGAATCTAGATCCAATAGATCAATCTGTGATCACATGATTCCTAAGCATACATGATACCGCATAATTTGAATGAAAGCGTAAGTAAGGTATATATAAAAAGTCAGAATATATATATACGAGACATGATCACCAACCACGAAGCACCTCCATGGGGATCGAAATGTAAATAAAGTCATAAAAGTATCAACCGCCACGGAGAAAACTCCAAAGGACAAAACGTAAATAAAGTCAGAATATAAATACAACCGCCATGAAGGAAACTCAAAGGGACGAAATGTAAATAAAAGTCAGAATACGGCCAACCGCCAAGAAGGAAACTCCAAAGGGACGAAATGTAAATAAAGTTTATAAATATCAATCGCCGTGAAGGAAACTCAGCAGATTTAAAATATATATATATATATATATATATAAAAGCAATAAACGCAGCGGATGTAAAATCCGGGCTCATCAAACATATAGTTCGACAACAGTTTATATATATATATATATATATATATATATATATATATATATATATATAAGTTTAGTAAACGTCTGGGATGTAAAATCCGAGCTCATGAAAGTTAGTTCTACAATTTATATATATATATATATATATATATATATATATATATATATATATATATATATATATATATATATATATAAGCTTAGTAAACGCACTGGATGTAAAATCTAGGCTCATCGAACAAAGTCCGACACACGCTTAATATATATAAGTATATATATATATATTAAAACAGTAAACGCACCAGACCAAAGTCTAGGCTCATCGAACAAAGTTCGACACACAATTTATATATATAAATATATATATATATAGAAAAGCAAATAAACGCACCAGACCGAAGTCTAGGCTCATCGAACAAAGTTCGACACACAATTCATATATATAAATATATATATATATAGAAAAGCAAATAAATGCTCCAGACCGAAGTCTAGGCTCAATCGAGGCATAACTCGATAATGTTAGTCAATATATATATATATATATATATATATACAAGCTGAAATAAAATCACGGACCAAAGTCCGCAAAAATCTGTAACACGACTCTCAACGTGAAGAAGAAGGGTGTGTGCGAGAGATGAAGAGAAAGACTCTAAAGTGTGTGAGAAGGCTTACAGTTGACTGTCAAAGAAGACTTCTATATCTTTAGAGTGGGTAAACACTGGCTTTTATAGGTACAAAAGAGGATATATGTGAGCTCACAAGTGCTTAAAATAAGAAAGTACACTGTATGGGGTGACTGCAGAGCAAATTGGGCAGGGCTTCCTCGCCGTTTTCTCTTGCAAAATGGGCACCCCAAGCCCTCTATTTATAGACGAGGGAGCTGCAAGTGTACCTGTGGCAGAGCCGTAGGTGTACCAGAGGCAACCCGTGTGGGCCCGGGTTTCTCGGGTCGGGTCGTCTCGTAGTACATGCACTCGGGCACTATAATGTCCACTCGAACTTTAAGAAGTGCAATTCGGGCATCCATTTGGGGTATACAGGACCTATTTCAGACCGCCGTTGTCGAGAGTTATACAATAGCATGGGATTAGAGTTTGTACGAAGCCATTGAAGATGGGACGATGCCTTCCGGTCTTCAAGCCTCAAATTATATCCGTTACCCCGCATAATAGTCACTCGAGATTGGTTATCCTTGATTCTTGTGGGACATCATTGTGTAGAGATGTGTATGAAATATTGAAGAGACGTGGCGTGGCATCGCATTGGCGAGATGATGATGTTGCCCTTCACCGGTGTTATCGCCGGTTTGGGATGATAAAGCAGACGTTGCTCAAGGCTTCGCTAAGATTGGACTACTGCAATTGTTGAAGGTCCTCAGTGTCATCTTTGAGGTGTGCATGTCCTCCCGGTGTTATCTCTGGGTTGGTACGGAGTATCTCATTGTGAGCGTCGAGATTGAAGCTGCTTGCATTTGAAACAAGCCTTTTTGGGGTTATCGCCAAAACTGCATTCCTTGGGGTAATCACCAAGGTTGGTGGCTATTCCCGTGGTTGGGACTGAGACTAGATACCTCGGGGTTATCTCCGAGATTAATCGGTCTTCTCGGTGTGTGTTCATTATTGGATCTGCGCCTCGGGGTTATATCCGAGGTTGGATTGGTTACTCCCAGTGTGTGTTCCGGGGTTGATGCTGAACTTCCGGTAGTATCCGGTATGGATATGGATTATCTTTCAGGGTTCCCTCTTAAAAGACAAATCTATCCTCGTGTAATGTTAGTGACAGGTGTACAGAAAATTTTGAGTGTCTACAGCGACGTCAAAAACTTTTTCCATTTCTATAACCCACGTTTGAGCCTCGATCGGGTTCATGGAGCCTTTAAACTCTGGCGGTCCCACCACCTTGAAATCCTTAAACGTCATGTTCGGTGGAGCTTGAGGTGGATTATTCATCGCTCCAGCTAGTAAGTTCACCAACTGTTGAACGGAGTCAGCATTGGCGTTATTGTTGTTGTTATTCGTTGACCCTTCCTGGGCTGGTCGACGATTTGGTCGTCTTCTCGGCGACATGATTCTGATAAGAATATACGCTTATTAGGTCTTTATTCAATTCTTTAAATATTTAAGGCTTAACTAAAACATTTAAACGTAATCACTTAACACATTATCTCAATAAACCCTGATATATTTATTCAAATCGAAAGTTTTAACATTAAACGATAGCATCACTGTTATTTACATCAACTATCCCGAGATAAAAAATCTACAGGATTTAAAACATTAAAATATTCCTTTGTTTATAAACACATCAGAATTTACATCTAACACGAGATAAGTTTTTCACATAATTAAACAAATCATATCACTGCCTGTTAAGGCGTTGAATAGCCTTGCTACGTTCCTCTTCCATGATGCGGGACATCGTCCGACGATCTAGCATATACGATGGTAGTCCTTCGAACTGGATTTGGTACCTCATAACTCGATCCTGGGCCTCATCCATTGCATTTTAAAGTGTAGAGTATGTCTCCCCAAGCTTAGCCTTCTTCGCACGACAATCCTCTTCTGCAAGATCAACACGACGTGATTCTCTTACCCACCCCTCCTCTGCTATGGTCAGTCTTTTTGAGCTCTCTTTCAGTTCCTTCTTCAACTTTTCTATTTCTTCAGACTTCTCCTCGGTTTGACCCTTCTCGTGAACCAAATCCCACTCCACGTTCCCTAGACGTGTGTGAAGAGTCACAACCTCCCTATCCTTCTGCTCGATGGTAATCTGCTGAATAATCGCCCGCTCAGTTAGATCCTGAACAGTGTCACGTAACTCTATGTTACGGTCATATAACTCGTCGTACATCTTAGCATCAATGGAGTTCGGTGGGAACTCCTCTTCTTCCTCTTCCTCTTCAGGATCCTCCTCTGGGTCAGTCTCAGGCTCGTGCTCCTAACCAACAATAGTGATCAATGGAGATGGCTCTCTTTGTACCAACTGCTCCCTGACGACATGAATGTCTCGGGGCTCCTCCTCTATAGGTACTCGGAGTTCCTCCTCCCCAGCTCGACTAGCTCCTCCAACATCCGACATCCTGACAACACAATTTCAAGTTTCAGTTACTAAGTCGTACTGGCGAGCACATAATTTAATACATAAGCACATAAAGTCTTTTATTATCTTCAATGAATTAAGAAATTCATTTCTTAGAACTCGATAAGAGTTTTCCATCACTATATTCTTCCTATAAGGCTACTACCTAAGGTTGTTTCCCCACCTAAGGTTCATAACCTACAGCTTTGATACCAACCTATGACACCCCCCAAATCAGGGTACTTCAATTTCCACATGATTTGGTGTTCACTACTCAAACATCATATATCTATCTACCCATAATCAATGAAAGCATTAATAATTAGAAATAAATCCTCTCCTTAAGAAGTTACATCGAAAGAATACATAAATCCTAGGTCATACTAACCTTAAATCTTAACTGCGAAAAACATAAATAATTAATTATCTTACACATCATTAACATAAGTCTAAAACATAAATTCAATATCACATAAAACAACAAGTCTTCGTCACTTGTTAATCTTGCCCTTGCCTTTGCTAGTAGAAGGCTCGTTGTACCTTTCGTTCTTAACTGCAATGTTATTATTAAGGAAGAGTGAGCATGATTTCTCACAAGTATAAAAATGAAATAACAATATATAATAACATGCGAGTGAATCAAGGACTTCTGAAATAAAATTCAACCTTTGAATCAAGAATGAATAACAAGAATTTAAAAGATTTCTGAGGGTCATAAGACCTTGAACTATGTCCTAGGTTATCAAGGGTTATACTTGAAACCTTTACCAGTCATAAGACTATGGACTCTTCTACTCGTACTTAGGGAGATCAGCCCTTAGTACCATACTATGCACAATATCTTAACGCTAACGCATAAGTAATCCCTATACAGGGTTGTTCATCTCAGTTTGACATTAGAGTCCGCACCAAAGGAAGTTTGGTTTGGATAAATCAATAAGAGTTCTGAAATTTAGAACGTTCATCAACTATGGACTAGTCGAATCAAATAAGATTCACTAGTCTAATATGGTTCAACAATAAATGATATTTAAATTGAATAACAATCTCAAGAGGTATACAATAGAACAAGTATTGTATAACAGAATCATACTTTGAAAAGATAAATAATCTTCAATATGACAATTTGAACTTGATTTAATAATAACAAGAATTTACTCGGTGTAATTTATAAACTTGAATAATGATAACAAGTAGGGTTAGGAAACTTGCCTCGTGCGTAGGCTAAATGATTACTACTTCCGTTCACCACAAATCCTACACACATACCATATGTATTCACGACATTCATTAGTTACATTTTCACTTAATTATTTAATATAAACTCCACTTTATTTAACAAATCATTACCCTTCTAATTTAATTACTTAATTAAATTAGAATATTTTCATTCTTTACTATTATTACACTCGAATAAATTATTTTCATTTTAGAATATTTATTTTATTCCATAAATATCTTAATTAAAATATTTACTTTATTTTATAAATATTTTAATAATAATTTATCATTTTCACTTAATTATTTAATATAAATATCCACTTTATTTAACAATATTATTACCCTTATATTTTCATTCTTTTACTATTATTACACTCGAATAAATTATTTCATAATAATTTTCATCGAATATTTATTTTATTCCATAAATATCTTAATTAAAATATTTACTTTATTTTATAAATATTTTAATAATAATTTCATCGAATATTTATTTTATTCCATAAATATCTCAATTAAAATATTTAATTTATTTTATAAATATTTTAATAATAATTTTCATCAAATATTTATTTTATTCCATAAATATCTTAATTAAAATATTTAATTTATTTTATAAATATTTTAATAATAATTTTCATCGAATATTTATTTTTTATTTTTTTTTTTTTATTTTTTGCCAGTGGTATGGAGGTAATTAGTTTAGTAAACGTCATGAAGTGGAGTTACCTGCACTTCGATTCATAGATTCTACAGTTCGCGAACATAACAAGGCCAAATTAGGCCAAAAATCTCTCACAAGTAAAATTATACGTTCTATGAAGAACACAGAATATGGTCATAACTTTCAATTAGTTTATTTTTACACGAATTTAGACATACCCAAACACTGTAATACACATATAACTACTACTCAACCCTTCTAGCATGATTTTAACATATTAAAACACATAATTTGTAGAATCAACACATGTAATTTACTGTTCTTGGTGTTTTTGAAAGTTTTGAATACAGAATATGAAAATCAACACTACGGATACGTTATAACACCGAATCCGTTCATTTGAAGTTTGGTCTCTTCGTTTTAATATGCATAATTACATACAGGTATCAAATTTATGACACAATATATGTTTGACATATTAAAATTGCGAGTAAGGGCCACATGGCCATATTTCTATACTCTGTAATTTTGAAGCAACAATATACGACATATATTTTATGAAACTGATGTTATGGTTCATACAACATAGTAAAAATATACTACGTTAACATATTAACACATATATGTGTAAATTTATAATACAACTTATGATTATCGTGTTAAATTTGGTATGTAAGGCCATATGGCCATATTTTTATACTCTGTAATTTTTGAGGAAGTATATACGACATGTTTTTATGAAATTGATGATATGGTTTATACAATATATATAATAAAACACGATATGATAACATTTATCACGTAATTAACACATAATCGTTACTCCTTTTTCAACTATAGAGCTTTTATAGAACATAAAAGCCATTTTCTTAAAAACTTAAACAACGTAAATAAAAATTGGGTTGGAGAAATTACTCAATGCATAGAGTGTAGATTAGTAGGAATGATTCTTTCTCCTTTCTCAGACACTTCTTAAATCAAACAACTCTCAAGTTTCTCTGACAAATTCTCAACCTCTCTCTGATTATTTTTTTCTAGACTTAGCAAAGAATGAAAATAAAGAAGAGGTATTAATTTTATAAAAAAAACTGAACGCAGAGTGGTGGTCAGTTAACCCATCATGGGTTAACTGCTATTAACTTCCTTTAGGGCCTCGTTTGGCTGGCAATAATAGACTCCAAAATCTTTTAATTTAATGATTCTCTTATACTATAATTTAAATCATGTCACACCCTTATACAATAATTTAAATATCTTATTTAATTAATTTAAATAAAATATGATAATTTATCATTAATTCCCAGTCATAAAATTAAATTTCTCATTTATTAAATAGGTCAAATTATTTAATATCTAATTAATTATTAAATTTATTAAAATAACATTATGCTTATTAAATATTTCATTTAATTAAATAAGCTCACATAAATACATAATCTGAGTAATAAAATTCTCCACATTAATTTAATAACTATAACACATATAATTAAATTAATTTATCACAATTGTATCCATTAATTATTAAATCTAATAATTAAATCATCAAAAATATTTATTTAATTTAATAAATATTAAAATTAAATTACAAAATTTCGTTTGTCACAGTACTTTGAGCAGAGTCTTCATCTGATGACCTTTGAGAGAGATCGGGATAGAGCCTTGATGTTGACAGCTCTTGACGGGAGAGACGCAACTCTGTTAGAGAGAGACGGGGAATTAGCTCATAGAGATACTGCTGTTGTTGAGTGGGATGAGGCCAGATCAGCTAGAGATGCCGTGACATTTGAGAGGGATAGCGCCTTATCTGCCCGGGATGTAGTCGTTACAGATAGTACCATAGTGAGGTCCCTTACCACTGGCATGATTGCAGAGATGAGCACTACAATTATGAGCATAGAGTCACCATGCAGATGGCTGTAGATCTGTTAGCTCATGTGGATACCCTTGTATAAGAGACCACATCGTTACCTATTTCTGCTGAGAGGGATGCCATGTTAGGCTTGATAGCTCACATATACACTGATTTGTAGATGGGCTTGTATTTTCCTGCACATACTAGCTTAGCTATTTTGTCATGTACAGTTCATATTGTATATATCAAACAACATTATATATAGCAGGGAAATATATTTTTTGATCACTTCCCTTTTAGTTATGCCTGGATACTTGCTTGATATTTTGTCTTCTTCTTCAGGGCTTGTGATCTTGATGTATTCTGAATTCCTCCTTGATGGATGGACATTGAGTTGTCAATGGACAGATCAGAATGGATCGTTGATCTGTGTGTATCCCCTACCATCTCTTTGGTATCTTGGGACTAGTTTCTTGATGGAAATGTGGAGACGAATGTTGTTTTTCCTCTATGAGATTGATCGTACCACAGATGGTCGCCACTACTCCTATTTAGGAGGTGCCTAGTTAATTTCATCTCTTATGGATTGATATTGCTCTTTGAGGCACAACCGCAGCTTAGATGGTCGTCGAATCTCCTATTTAGGAGGAGTTCAGGTAATTCCATCCCTTTGGTCTGAAGCCAGTGAAATGTATTGGATTGAAGGATGATCCCAGTACCAGATGATAAGTTTTTATATTTTGGTAAGGGATGAGACCGAACCATGAATGGCTGCCTACGTACTCCTATTGAAGAGGAGATCAGGTCTGCGTAGTTCGAACCTAGTGTAAGAGGTTCAACGCTATATGTGGCAAAAATGGTGTAGGAATGTTTTTGTTGTTTTTTTTGTAATGAGAAGGGTGTAGAAATGTTTTTGTGATTTTTGTTTTATTACGATCGGGCCATATAAAATGGTTGTCTACGTACTCCTGGGTATCGGGGAGATCAGGTCTACGTAGTTCGCCCCTAAAGACGATTTGTAGTCGATGAAAAGCTTGATCCCATGTGCAGGACAAACTGCGGGGGAAAAGAAAGTTTGATCCTAAGTTCAGGATAAACTGCAGGTGTGAAAAAGTTTGATCCCATGTTTGAGACAAACTATAAGTGTGAAAGGTTCAATCCCTAGTGGGATAATTGAAGTTATATGAATGGAGTGAAGCCAGGCTGCTGGCTTGAAGAGTATGTTTCCCTAAGGGGCAAAGTGTGAAAAAGAGTTGTATGGAATGAAGGGTTAAAGAACCGGAATGACTGGTGATCTGACGATCCAAAACTAGGAAGTTTGCTTGATGGTAACCTCAGACATAGTACCGTTTCACGGTGTCTGAGTTGATGAGTTATGGAAATTCATCGCCATCCATTTCCTGTAACCTGAGAGCGCCTCCTGTCAATACCTCCTTGACAACAAACGGGCTTTCCCAGTTTGGAGCGAATTTTCCCTTGGACTGATCTTGGTTGTCAATGATCTTCTTTAAAACCAAGTCATGTTGTTTAAACTACCGTAGCTAAACTTTTCTGTTGTAGGATCTGGCGATCCTTTGTTGATATAACTGACCATGGAAGATAGTCGCAGTTTGTCTTTCATCTATTAGAGACAATTGGTGATACATGTCTTGTACCCATTGGTCTTCATCCAACTGAGCGTCTATCAACACTCTAAGGGATTCCATTTCCACTTCTACGGGTAGCACTGCTTCCATCCCATAGGTTAATGCGTAGGGGGTTGCCCCAGTAGAAGTGCATATTGATGTTCTGTAGGCTAACAGAGTAAGAGGCAATATGTCAGCCAATCTTTGTGGTTGGTGGATAGCTTTTGCATGATCTTTTTGATGTTTTTGTTAGTCACTTCAACAGCACCATTCATCTTTGGATGGTAGATGACGGAGTTAAGGTGTTTGATATGAAATTTGCTACATAAATCCTCTATCATTTTGTTGTTGAGGTTCTTAGTATTGTCTGACATAATTACCTCTGGTTGTCCATATCAACAGATGACATTTTTTCTGATGAAAGAAACGATGACTTCTTTGGTAATCCTGGGGAAGGAGGTTGTTTCTACCCATTTGCTGAAGTAGTCGATCATGGTGAATATAAAGCGATCCCATTACTGGCTTTGGGCTCGATGGGCCCGATCACGTCCATTCCCCACATTGAGAAGGGCCAGGGCAAACTCATATTGTGGAGTTCCCTTGGAGGGGCGTGTATGGCATTTCCATGAATTTGGCATTGATAGCACCTCTTGACGTGATCATCATAGTCAGCCTTGAGGGTAAGCCAGTAATGTCCTGTCCTGAGGATTTTCTTAACAAGTAGGGGGTCGTTCATGTGTGGGCCACATACTCCACCATAGACCTCATCCATGAGCCTCTGAGCTTGGTCCTTGGTCAGACATCTGAGGAGATCTAGTCCTGCATCTCTTTTGTAGTCATCTCTGCTCAGGTAAAATTTCATAGCAAGTCGATGGATCTGCCTTTTCTCAGTCGGACTCACCTCAGCGGGTGTAGATCCATCTCATAAATACTCCTTGATGTGCTAATACCAAGGATGTTGGATGGGAGGTAGCTCATCCAATACTGGATGGGAGGTAGCTCATCCGATACTTCTCCAACATAGTTCCCATAGGTTGGTGCCTTTTGCAAGGCAAATGTGATGCTTGGAATGTGTTCCTTGTCATGTATATGAATCAAGGAGGCCAAAGTTGCTAGTGCATCTGCAAAGTCATTCCTGTTACAGGGAATGTGTAGAAAGGAGATCTCTTCGAACTCCGAAGTCATCTGTAAAACTTTCTGATGGTAAGGCAGCAAATATAGCTCTTTGGTTTGATAGATTCCCGTGGATTGTCTGATTACCAACTCCGAATCCCCAAAGATAGTTAACCGTGGAGTAATTCCTTTACAGCTTGAAGATGGGCTCACAGGTTGCTGTGAATTGAGAAATAAACCTATTAATGAAGTTGATTCTTCCCAAAAATCCTCGTATTTCCTTCTATGTTTGAGGAATGGGCATTTAAATGATGGCTTGGATTTTGGTGGGATCCAGCTCAATCCCCTTGTGGCTGACTAGGAATCCTAGCAACTTGCATAATTTAACGCCAAAGGTGCACTTGGCTGGAATCAACTTCAAGTTATACTTACGCAACTTGTTGAAGAGCTTTCTAAGATGGTCTAAGTGGTCTTCTTCCCTTCGGGATTTGACAATGATGTCATCCATGTTGATCTCTATCTCCTTGTGCATTAAGTCGTGGAAAAGAGCCATCATAGCTCGCTGATAGGTGGCTCCGGCATTGATGAGGCTGAAAGACAACTGTATATAGCAAAAGGTTCCCCAAGGTGTGATGAAAGCAGTTTTTTCACGATCCTCCTCAGTAACCATGATCTGGTGGTACCCCGCGAAGCAATCTGCAAAGGAGTACATGTCGTATTGAGTAGTATTGTCAATGAGAATGTGGATAAATGGCACGGGAAAGCTATCTTTAAGGCAAGCTTTATTCAAATCCCAGTAATCCACGCAAACTCACACCTTTCCTCCAGGTTTAGGTACGGGAACTATATTAGATATCCATTCAGGATATGTGGACACCATGATAATGCCATCTTAAAATTATTTCACAATTTCTTCTTTAACCTTTAAACTCCACTCAGGTTTCAATCGCCTGAGCTTCTGCTTGACTAGCTTGAATCCATCTTTAATGGGAAGGCGATTAAGGATAATGTCAGTGGACAAACCCACCATATCTTTATGAGACCATGCAACCACATCCTGGAATTGGGTTAGTAGTGTAACCATGTCATTCCTTTGGTTTGGAGTGAGGTCTGAACCAATCTGGATTAACTTAGGGCTTTCTAAGGTTCTGAGATTGAAGGAAGTGGTTTGATCATGGTTGGGTTTTGGTTTGTCTTCGACCCATTCTTTTATCTCCTGAGGTATCTCAATGTCCTCTTGTATTTCCATCAAGTCTGAGTCCAACTTTTCATCAAAGTTACAATTCTTGTGGAGAAAAGGCACCTTATCAGCAAGTACAGGCACATCTAAATTCAGAGTCCTGAAACAAAATATGATTTCACTTAATATATGAAACCGTTTAATCATACAAAGTGTTAGCATGTACTGACAAAACAACTGCTAATACTGTACAGAAAAGTAAGCAGTTAATGATATCTACAGGGCATAAGGAGTTTCTGCATGTTTTACCCTTGTCGACCAATGAAAGGAGTGTTGCTCCAATTGTCGAGGGCAAAGTCCTGGTGGACTGCAGTGATGGAGGGGTTGTTATCGTCCTCCTTCTCCCGAATGATGACCATTACGTCTGGGCAATCATCGTCTGGGGTGTATCTGTTTGTATGCTCATCATGGACAATGATGCGTATGTTGGACATCATCCTAGCCATGTCTTGCTTACATCTTCATTCCTCTTCTTCCACTTTGGGATCAGGAACTAGGACCTCTTTTCCCTTGACTGATATAGGGTTGGAAAATAACATAGCCATTACGTTGGCTAGCACCTTTACCGGAGATTGTGTGGGCTCAGGATTTGCTGGTGGATATAATCGCCGTGTGGCTGAAGCTGGAGGAATCTGCTTGTGGTTATGAGGATTCCTGTGACTAGAACTGGCAGAATAGCCTAGTCCGGCTATCCCGATTTGATTGGACATTTGAATTGGGCGCTTAATGCCCTGATGATTTTTACCCTGCCCTTGTCCAGGCTGATGACCCAATGACATTATTTCTTGAGTAGTTGCCATTACTTCAGCAGAAATCTTGGGTGTGAGAGGTGGGGTCCCAATAAGATGGTAGTGAGTGTTGCTCACCTCCAGGGCATGAAAACTGACCGGATCAACTTCTGAATTGAAGCTGATGAGTGGTATATCACCCCATGCAAGACATTTTGGCTCAGCGTTAACTGTGACTAGGCTGTCGTTAATGATGTATTTAAGTTGCTGATGAATAGTGGAGGAGACGGCCCCCGCCATATGAATCCACGGTCTTCCCAGTAGCAGGTTGTATCCTGAATCTATCTTGAGCACATGAAAAGATACACAGAATGTATGAGGACCAATTTTAATTGGTAGTTCAATCTCTCCGACTGAATTTCGACGGGATCCGTCGAAAGCTTTAATAACTGTATGGCTGCTTCGGATCCATTTGAGATTGACGTTCATCTTCACCAAAGTAGCATAAGGACATATATTCAGAGACGACCCTCCATGTAGCATGTATCCTGAGGACAAAACCACAATGTGCAACGGCTTGCAATGACCATTCCCTTCGGGTGGTATGTCATCATCAGTGAAAGATATCACATTGTTGTTAAAAATGTGATCAATCAAATGTTGAAATTTGTCCACATCCACTGATTTCGGCAAGTAGGCTTCTTCCAAAACCTTTAGTAAGATCTTCATGTGATCCTCGGAAGAGAAGACCAAGTCTAATATTAAAATTTGATGTAGAGCTTCTCTTAAGCTTAAAACCACCATGGCTTCACTATGGCCCATGGTACGGAGGAATTTTTCAATTTTCTTCATGGGAATTTTCCCCTTTGATTTGTTGGTAGGCTTTATCACCCGTTGGGGAAGATAAGTGGATTCTCCTTCGACACTACAGCAGTTGTATGATAGTTGGATCCTTAAGCATCTCCATAATTCCATGGGACTTTTTGTAAGCTGATAACAGGATACTATGATCTGAATGGTAAGCTAATTAGCTCTGGTGCAGCCACTTTCAAAGGATTGTCAACTCCTTTAAGTTGAATTGCTTGTATTGTGAATGGTTTGACAGTCCCATCAGCCTCATCGGATATAACTAATACCAATCCCTTCTATTTAGTAGGAAAGGTATTCTCATTCTCACATAGCATAATATCATCGTCTGCTAGTTGCAGGACACCGCTGTCAATTAGATTCTGAATAAGGTGGCGGAGTGCCCAGCATTCTTCCGTGCTGTGACCGCGAAAATGGGAGTGATATTGACATACTTCATCAGAATTGAAACATCCTGAACGGGGATTAATTGGAGGTTGAAGGGAGGTGATCATTCCTTCATTGACTAGCATCTAAAATATCTCCTCCATAGGTTGGCCCAAGTATGTAGATTCCCTTCTATTGGCAAAATCCCAACGGGCTTTGGCATTTGCTCTATTCGCAATTTTATCCTCCATTGTTTCAATTTTTGAAGGCGATGATGGAGTATTCATAACAAAAGGGAGGAGACTAGCATTCTCCTGGCTAACTAATTGGCATGCGACTTGATGCTGATGGGTCACCAGTTCTGCCAATTGCTCAATTTGCTTACACAGATCTTTCATCTTTCGTTCCATCACAAACTGGAACTTTGCATAATCCCATTTGTCAACACCGTCTTTGATGGTCTGGGATGATTCACCATTAAAATTGGAACTCTGTCCACTACTCCAATTAATCATATTGACTTCTTCCTCTTTGTGTTGAGGAAGAGGATTATCTTGTATGTGACGCCCCCAAAATAGGTATACATCACCCATCTTGAGTCGCCAAATATATGGTACAAAATTCAAATACAACTTAATTATACAACAGTCGTGTAAAATACGACTAAACATATGTTGTGATACAAATATTGTCATCTAGACAATATATAAACTCAGTGGGGTCCTCATTACATTTATTATCACATTATTTAATAGAATAGTGAGGACTACTAATGTTATCATCTGGACCGTCACTCCGTTCCCCGACTAGTCCCTGCTACGTTCTCATTTCCTGAAGAGAACAATGAAAGAAAAAGGGTGAGCTCAACTAGCCCAGTAAGAAATATTATGACTAAGATACTGCAGAATAAATTATCATTAGCCTTCAACAGTGTTAAACTGATAAAATATAACAAACATCAAGTTTAACTGCAGCGAAACAAGTAATCCATTAGAAGAGTTAAGTAGAGAATAAAATCTACTATCTTCTATGGTTTAAAAGGTTTTTCATTACTTTTATCACGAGACTCAAACTTAATAAATAATCCACATCATCCACGTATTACGGCCAAGGATATTCATTAGTATCACGACCACAAATTATCCATGCGAGACGGGCCAAGGACATTCGTGTATTCATTAATGGTCATGATCATGCCAACAATCATCCATCAATGCACTACGGGCCAATGAGGACTTTTACCACATCATTTGTAACATTACTACCATGATTACATCGAATAATCCCTCGGTCATAACCATACCAAGTCCATCTACGCACTACAGGCCACAGATGACTTTCAACAAAATATAAACATGAGGATGATGACAATGATATAAGAATTCAATAAAACAAGTTCAAGAATTAATTTATCTAGGAACTAATATCATCCAAATTGTCAACATGATACTTCTTTGTAGAGTAAAATTAAAGAATGCTCAGAAGAATATTTCCATGAAAAGATACTGGATGAAGCACAAATATCAAGGATATTCCACTAATTTCATGGAGCATAGAAGTTAAAATTTTAACCAACTGAGTATAATAAAGAATGAAATAACAAAAGAAATCACCAGGCATGCGATAGACCGCACATGCAGGTTATTCCAACAGAATAATAAATAACGGAACCAGTCAGGTGTAAAACACATGCACGAGGATATTCCAAATGAATAATAATAAAGAATGGAACCAGTCTGCGTAAAATGCTGAGATAGGATATTCTAACAGAATAATAAAGATGGAATCGGTCCCACAGAAAGCGCACAGACATGATATTCCAACAGAATAATAAAGAATGAAATAACAGAAGAATTTCACCAAGTATAGGGTAGCCCGCGTATACAGGTTATTCTAACAGAATAATAAATAATAGAATAACAAAAGTTTTCTTCATGGATACAAAAGAAATAATACCCCTTACGAGTACAACAAATAATATATCTTACCGTAAAAGAAACTAGATATAAGAGTAGGGAAGTAGCAGAATACTTTTTTATAGTTTCTCTATAATTTCTCTCTCTAGAGTTTCAGTGAATTCATAAGAAATAATGAATGAATGAGCTTCTATTTATAGAAGAATGGAAAGACATTGTGTAAGGATTTATCACAGACACAATAATTCATAACTCACGGGCATCAGACGAAACCTTTGGTTGATTGAATTTCAATGAATTATCCTAATACCAACAAAAATTAAAATAATATATATATATATATATATATATATATAAACACATGCTTGTTGAATTTTTTGCTCCCACCCGACAAACTCTTAAAATTCACTGACTTTTGATTCCACCAAAGGACAATATATCATATATATATATATATATATATATATATATATGTAATATACACCCACCCACACTAATATTATATATATATATATATATACTACTCCACCATTCCCACATTCCACCCAATTTACGGGTGGAATTCCTCCCACACACAAAAGTCCTTTCTTTCCCCCACCAATAATATATATATATATATATACTATTTATATATATATATAAATACCGAATGATTATTTTTAAAAAAATTGATAAATGGGGGTCCATAAAAATACATCAAAAATTATAATAAATACTTCATACAAATCACCTCAATATTTTTAACAACATTTATCATCATTATTATAATTCACAATATTAATCGATCAGGTCGTTCCCACGAAAGAGGGGGCTTTTCAATAAGGATTTCTCCCTATTGGTGCGCAATTAGGTGACCAAACCTCTCCTTGACAGAACTTCTAGACATCGTTAATATTATAAATAATAATATTAATAACTTTGTCGTCTCAATTATTAATTTAATAATATATAAAATATTGACAATAATTGAATCAAATAACGTGAGATATTATGCAGCAATTATTGTAGCAATAATTGAACAAAACTGAGTGACTTCTCACATAAGCATCAATAATCAATACCGTGTGCATCTTTGTGCAACTACGCCAGATATCGTATTACTTTTAACAAGGGTGTTTCAACAGTTAACGGTAAAACTTCCGCCGTTATTTTCATAAAGTATTTTTGTCGTTTTCTCAATTCGACAATAATTCCGTTGTGGGGTCCACCAATGATTGTGTCGTTGTACGAATATTCCCTGTTAAAATGAATATTTCCCGACCAATCGAATATTATATAACAACTTGCGTACTTTGCAAAATTTATAAATATTACCCATAACTATAACATTATATCAAATTCATTCCATAATATTCAAAAATGATATTTATAGAAAATTCATCTTTATTTATAAAAGTTGAGGTCTTACAACCTCCCCTTCTTATGAAATTTTGCCCTCGAAATTAGGGTACGTACCTGGTATGTCAAAGAGGTAAGGATACTTTGATTTCATTTCAGATTATAACTCCCAAGTCATTTCCTCAACATCGTGGTTTCTCCACAAAACTTTGACTTGAGGTATAACCTTGGAGCGTTGAATATGTTCCTTCTTATCCAAGATTTGAACATGAACCTCTTCATACGTCAAATCTTCCTCTTTTTCGTCCGGTTCTAACTCAATAATGTGGTTCGGGTCTTCCATATATTTACGTAACATGGATATGTGAAAAACGTTATGAACACGAGACATACTTGGCGGTAAAGCGAGTCTATAGGCCACAGTTCCTACTCGATCGAGGATTAAAAATGGGCCGATGAATCGAGGATTGAGCTTTCCTCTCTTTCCAAATCTCGTAACTCCTTTCCATGGAGCAACACGTAACAACACATAATCTCCTATATCGAATTCCACATCCTTTCGATGAAGATCAGCATAACTCTTTTGTCGATCTTGTGAGATTTTTATACGTTTCACGGATCGTTTGAATCTTTTTTCCGTAGTCATACGTATCAACTCCGGTCCCAACAACGTTGTTTCACCCACCTCATCCCAAAGATCTTCGAGAACGACACTTTCTTCCATACAACGCTTGAATGGAGCCATGCCAATACTTAGCTTGATAACTCATTGTTGTAGGAAAACTCCACCAATGGTAAGAACTTGTCCCAACTTCCCTTAAAATCAAGGACATAGAGTCTTAATAGATCTTCAAGAGTTTGAATAGTCCTCTCCGACTGTCCGTCCATCTGAGGATGATATGCCGAGCTTAATCGTAAGTCTGTGCCCATAGCTTTTTGCAAACTAACCCAAAATCGTGAAGTGAATCTTGGGTCTCAATCAGAAACTATGGATCTGGCATACCATGCGATCTTACAATCTCGTTTATGTACATAACGAGCAAGACGTTCAAGTGTATAAGTTTCTCAGATTGGTAAGAAATGAGAAGACTTGGTCAATCTATCAACAATGACCCAAATCGCATCTATGCCTTGAGAAACCTTAGGAAGACCCAGAACGAAATCCATGGTAATGTGCTCCCACTTCCATTACGGAATTTCAAGTGGTTGCAATGGACCTTTTGGTACTTGATGCTCCACTCTAACTCGTTGACAAGTTAGACACCTTGAGATAAACAACGCTTATCTCTCTCTTCATATTGCTCCACCAAAATGTATGCCTAAGATCATGATACATTTTGGTACTCCCTGAGATGGATTGCAAACGGTATGTTGTGCGCCTCCATCATGATTTTATACTTTAAATCGTGGTCGTTAGGAACACAAAGTCCGGAGTTGACTCAAGTATTCCTTCTTCATCGATTCTTGCTTCGCATGACACCACCTTTGCACTTTCTTCCTCATACGCATCGCCTCCAGTGTCGTAGCTTGAGTAGCTTTTAACTTTATCGATTAAAGTTGGTTCTACTCGTATATTCGCCATCATCACATGGGTCCCTGAGTCTTTAACTCTATCTCCATCCTTTGCAAGTCACACAAAATGGGCCTTTCATTGACAATATCGCACTCGCATTGCTTGCATATGATCTTCTACTCAACGCCGCCTACCACGTTTGCTTTTTCCAGGATGGTATGGATGGTATAATCATAATTGTTCAACAGTTCAAGCCAACGTCGTTTGTCGCATGTTGAGTTCCTTTTGAGTGAAGAAATATTTGAGGCTTTTATGATCCGTAAAGATCTCCACTTTCTCCCCATACAAGTAATGCCTCCAAATTTTAAGTGCAAAGACAACAACCGCTAACTCTAGATCATGAGTAGGATAATTCCTCTCATATTCTTTGAGTTATCGCGAGGCATAAAGCTATGACTTTCCCATGTTGCATGAGAACACATCCCAACCCTTTTCAAGCATCATTTGTAGATGACAAATCCTCCGAGCCGGATGGTATTGTCGTAAGGTCTTTGAAATGAGTCTCCTCTTGAGTTCTTGAAAACTCTTCACATTTTTTGCTCCAATCGAACTTTGTATCTTTCCGAGTCATTTGAGTTAATGGAGTAGCGATTCGAGAAAATCCTTCCACGAATCTCCGATAATAACCAACTAAATCGAGAAAGCTATGATTTTGATCCATCGATTTAGGTTGCTCCCAACTTTGAATTACTTTAATTTTTGCGGGTCAACAGATATTCCATGACTTGATACTACGTGCCCAAGGAATGCTACTTCCTCGCCGTAACTCGATTTCTTCAATTTGGCACAAAGCTTGTATTCACGAAGCTTTTGAGTACCAAATTTCAAGTCTTTTCATGATCTTCACGGCTTTTTGGAATAAATAAGGATGTCATCAATAAAGACGACCACAAAGTGATCCAAATATTCCTTGAATACTCGGTTCATCATATCCATGAAGGCGAAGAGCATTAGTCAATCCAAAAGACATGACTAGGAATTCATAATGCCCGCATCTTAGAGTTCGAAAGCCGTCTTTGAATGTCATCCGCTTCTAATCTTCAATTGGTGATATCCGAATGAAGATCAATCTTTGAAAAGAATTTGGCCCCTTGCAATCGGGTCAAAACAGTCATCAATACGTGGCAATGGGTACCTATTTTTGATGGTGACATGATTCAACTCCCGATAATCAATACAAAGTCGATACTCCCATCTTTCTTCTTCACGAATAGAACAGAGCACCCCAAGGAGAAGTACTAGATCTAATAAAGCCAATGTCTAACAATTTCATAATTGGGTCTTTAACTCCTGAAGTTCAATAGGAGTCATTCGATATGGGGCTTTGGAAATGGGTTTTGTACCGGGTTCAAGGTCGATACAAAATTCAATTTCACGCTCTGGGGGTAGGCCAGGAAGTTCTTCAGGGAATACGTCAAGGAATTTATTAACAATAGAAATATCATTCAAAACTGATGTATTTTTGTTTAAATCCGTGACATGAGCTAAGAACGCTTGACATCTGTTTTTCAATAAATGAATAGCTTTATGGCTTGAGATGACCGTGATTGATTTTAATGGTTTGGTCGCTTGAATTCGCATAATAGGTTGATTAGGAATATAAAAGCTAACAACCTTACGAAAATAATCAATTTTTGCATGATGAGTAGTTAACCAATCAATCCCTAGAATTAAGTCAAATGTAAGTATTTTCAATGAAATAAGATCGACAGGTAATGTGAGGGTACCGATTTGAACCAAACAAGACTTATAAATAGTGGATGTAATGAAGATTTCTCCCAATGAAGTTTTCACAAATAAGTCAAAGTCTAATTTCTCCGGAGTCAAATTTAATCTTTGACCGCAGGAGAAATAAAAGAATGGGTAGAACCGGTATCAAATAAAGTATAGACTTCGCTAGAGTTTATGATAAGCTTACCCGTGATGACCTCATTCGGGTTCCTTGCTTTCTGGGAGGTCACAACAAATGCTCTCCCTTGCACTACCGGCTTTGACTTTTTTGGGACGGCCTTTGGTGCCTCCATCCTAGCTAAACTTGCCTTCGGTGAACGAGAAAATCGGGCTTAGTGACCTTCTCTTCCACAATTATAACATGCTTTGGACGGCATCGCGCAGTTTGGACTGATGTGTCCCTCCCCTCCGCATTTGAAGCATATGATAGGTGGTCGTTCTCCTTCCTTAACAACGGGTGCTGACGTCTTTCCATCATTGTTGAATCTCCTCTTCTTGAAATGTCCATTCTTATTGTTTTGGCCTGATTACCACCAAGTGGTTACCATTTCGCATGTTGATTCCTCCACGCTTGTTGTCACCGCTTTGATTGATCGCTCTCGCCGGTATTATCATTTTGCTTACCGCGCTCTCTTTTGGTTGCGTTGACTCGTTATCGCGCTCCACTAACTGAGCCCTATTTACAACATCTGAATATAAATACAGTTTATGAGAAATAAGATGTTGACGTATCTCCGGCTTCAAACCTCTTAAAACATCCGTGTCATTCTCTCTTCATTATCCACCAAGTGGGACGCTTAAACCGGGATAACTCGACAAACTTTGCTTCAGAATGTTAATCGACACGATCATATTATTCTATTCTAACTTGATGAACTCCACCTCCTTCATGTGACGAATACTTTCGGGAAAGTACTTGTCGTTGAATAGTTCTTGGAACTTCTCCCAAGACATTTTCAGTGCGGCAGGTTGAGTACGCTTTACCGATTCCCACCAAAGAATCCGCTCTCCTCATAACATAAATGTGACGCCCCCAAAATAGGTATACATCACCCATTTCGAGTTGTCAATACATGGTACGTAAACAACTACAACTTTTTATTATTACAACAAGAAATCGTGAGTTTAAATACAAATATTATCTTCTAGACAATATTTATACTCAAATAAATCCTCATCACATTTATTGATACATTATTTTACAAAAATGGTGAGGACTACTAAACAATCCTTTCTAAAACCTTCATTCCATACCCCAATCTGCATTTCGCTTATATTCATTCTCGCCTCCCGAGAGAAGAATGGAACAAAAGGAAAAGGGTGAGCTCAACTAGCTCAAGAAGAATATTATGACTAAGATAATATACAACAAATTATCGTTAGTCTTCAACAGGAAAAATTTAATAGAATACAATAGACAACAAGTTTCGGATCAATATTCGCAATGAAAATAATAATTCATAGAAGAGTTACGTAGAGAATGAAATCTACTATAATCTATGAATTTAATTTAAAATCCATCATCAATATTTTATCCTCGTAACATCAATCAATATTCATCTCAAATCAAATATTCATCTTTGCACTATGTGCCAAAGATATTCATCAATCTGGCCATGTTCATCTCAACACTGCTCATCTTTGCACTAAAGGCCAAAGATATTCATCACTTCGGTCATGTTCATTTAAACACTGCTCATCTTTGCACTACTGTGCCAAAGATATTCTTCGAAATCATTCATCTTTGCACTATAAAGCCAAAGATATTCAATATTATCATCATTTAAGACTACGGATGATGAAAAATATTTTTAAAGAAACGAATCCAAAGTGAAACAAAATGACAAGGATTAAGGATTAAGGATTCGTACTTTGTTTTATCCATGTTCAAAAATACCTCAAAAATAATCATAGTGGTGTAAAATTCAAGAATGATCAAAACATGGATACAATCAAAGCTAGTATCCGTAATAGATGTTTTGGACAAAAGAAAAATTTTCATTTTTCTATGAATAGTGTCAGATATCGTGAATAGTGCCAGATACGTGAATAAGAACTCTACACCAAAAGATAGAAATTCCACAAAAAAACATTTTCACGCTTCATGAAGTAGACTGAATGAATAGAACTCGTGAATAGTAACTCATGAATAGTAACTCGTGAATAGTAACTCATGAATAGTACTCCCGACATGAAAAAGTTCCAAATTTGATAAAACTTCAGATCAACATTTCAAAGATAATGATATCAAGAAATAATATCATTACGAAAAAAATAATATCCCTTACCTCAAAGAATCGATTGCCGGAAGGAAAGGCTCAAGTGATCTTGAATGAAACTCAGACTTGAAAGCAAAGAACTCTCAAAGTATCTAAATACTCACAAAATACGCTCAATAATATAGAGAGAAAGAGAGAAAACTTTGTTTCGGTGTGATTTTCAATTCTAACTCAAAGCCCTCTATTTATAGGAAAATGTTAGCTGGCACAAGCAGACTTGACCGCTACACCGATGGCTTTACCTCGCTACTATTGCCACCCACCACATTTGAAATAAAATTCAGCACATTTCTTCACCAACCACAAGTGGGGCCCACTCAATTCTAGAATTTTCCACCAAAATCAATTATAAACCTAATTTTCGAATCCGACACACCTCTTAAAATTCACAACAAATCATTCGTGCATTTTAACGGTTCAAAATTTGTGGACATATACTCAACTTATGTATGTATAACATACCCAAAATTACCACAATCCAACGTACGGATTAAAAATTATAACCCATAATATATCTCAAAACCCCCGATTTGATTTTTAATACCTCCAATCCGATAAAAATCTTGATAAAACACCTCAACATTAATTTCTTCATTTATAACCACATAAATAAATCCATCATTTATATCCACATAAAATAAATATTTCTTTATCATATGAATCAATAATTAATTATTCACAAATAATATTACAGAATCACAATTATGACAACTGCAATCGCTCCTCAGAAAGAGGGGCTTTCCGATAAGGATTTCTCTCATCATCGCCGCAATTAGGTGACCAAACCTCTCCTCGATGTAACTTTCTAGACATCGCCAATAATGCTATCTAATAATATTATTCAAATAATATGAATTATTGATCCGATAATGGAGATAATGCAAATGACAATTAATTAACAAAGCAATAATAATATAAAATATCAACGCAGCAATTATTGAATCAATAAAATAAAATATTGAACAAGAATTCATCGTGAAAATTATTGAGTAGTGCCTTCACGTAAGGATCAATAATTCAACAATTTGTGCAATACTGGTAGTGCATCGCGTGCAACCAATGCCAGACATCGTATTTTAACCATTCGGGTATTCCAACGGTCTTAATTCAGAATAACTACGCCGTTATTTTTAACCAACTTATATTTGTCGTTTTCTTCATCCAATCGCTTCAGTTATGGGGCCCATACACGGTCGCTGCTATGGTAAATAATATTCCCGACGCATATTAATATTCCACGACCAAACGAATATTCCCTTTAACAAAAATGAATATTTTATAACCACTTGCTTATTTTGAAATATTTATGATTTAACCCTTAATTATCCACATTAATCAAATCAACCCTTACTATTTCAAAATAATAAATAAAGGAAATTCCTTTTTATTTAAAAAATTTCTGGTCTTACAACCTCCCTCCTTATGAAATTTCGTCCTCGAAATCGGGACGACGATATACTGTGTTTGAAAAGGTGAGGATACCTCGCTTTCATTTCCGCTTCCAATTCCCGTGTCATTTCCTCTATAGCATGATTCCTCCACAAAACTTTAACTTGTGGTATGACCTTTTTCAGCGTAGGACATGCTCCTTCCTATCCAAGATCTTGACAGTACCTCCTCATACGTTAAGTCTTGGCTATCTCGTCCGGTTCTAACTCAATAACATGGTTCGGGTCTTTCACATATTTTAAAATGAGATATGTGAAAACACATTATGAACACGAGACATACTTGAGGTAACGCAAGTCTATAGGCTACATTTCCTACTCGGTCAAGAATTTAAAATGGACCAATAAATCGTGGATCGAGCTTTTTCTCTTCCCAAATCTTGTAACTCCTTCCATGGAGCAACTCGTAACAATACATGATCCCCTACATTAAATTCCACGCCCTTTCGGATGAAGATCCGCATAACTCTTTTGTCGATCTTGTGCTGCCGGTTTGTATACGTTGTCGAATCATTTGGATCTTTTCGTAGTCATACGCATTTCAACTCGGGTCCCAACAATGTTGCTTCACCCACCTCATCCCAACATATTGGAGAACGACATTTTCGCCCATATAATGCTTCGAATGGAGCCACACCTATACTTGCCTGATAACTGTTGTTGTAGGAGAATTCCACCAATGGTAAATACTTATCCCAATCGCCCTTGAAGTTCAGGGACACGTAGTCTTAATAAATCTTCAAGAGTTTGAATAGTCCTCTCGATTGTCCGTCTGTTTGGGGATGGTATGCGAACTAAATCGCAAATCCGTGCCCATAGTTTTTTGCAAGCTAACCCAAAATCTTGAAGTGAATCTTGGGTCACGATCCAAACTATGGATACTGAGCATGCCATGCAACCTCACAATCTCATTTACGTGCATATACTAGCAAGACGTTCAAGTGAATAAGTCTCCGTGATCGGCAAGAAATGAGCGGACTTGGTTAATCTATCAACAATAACCCAAATAGCATTGATGCGCTTGAGAAACCGTAGGAAGAATTCAAACGAAATCCATGGTAATGTGTTCCCACTTCCATTAGGAATCTCAAGTGGTTGCAACGGACCCTTAGGTACTAGATGCTCCGCCTTTACACGTTGGCAAGTTAAACACATCGAGATAAACTTTGCAATCTCTCTCTTCATATTATTCCACCAAAATGTATGTTGAAGATCACGATACATTTTAGTACTTCCAGGATGGATTGCAAATGGTGTATTGTGTGCCTCCATCATAATCTTGTACTTCAAATCAGAGTCGTTAGGAACACAAAGTCTAGAGTGGACTCAAGTATTCCTTCTTCATCAATTCTCGCCCTAATAGCTCCTTCTTGTACTTTCTTCTTCATACGCATGACTCCGGGCCCATGGCTCGAAAGCAACCTTAACTTTTTCTATTAAAGTTGGCTCTACACAGATATACTTGACATCATCGCACTCGTTCCTCGCAAGATATGATCTTTTTACTCAACGCGTCCACTACCACGCTCGCTTTACCGGATGGTATTGAATAGTGTGGTCGTAGTCTTTCAATAGCTCGAGCCAACGTCGCCGCCGCGTGTTGAGTTCTTTTTGAGTGAAGAAAAATATTTAAGGCTTTTATGGTCGAATATATCTCTACTTTCTCCCAGTATAGATAGTGCCTCCATATCTTTAACAAGAAAACGATCGGGCCGCTAACTCTAGATCATGAGTAGGATAATTCCTCTCATACTCTTTAAGTTGTCGCGAGGCATAAAGGCTATGACTTTCCCATGTTGCATGAGAACACATCCTAACCCTTTCGCTCAAGCATCGGCAGTAGATAACAAATCCATCCGAACCAGATGGTATTGTTAGAACAAAGCGAAATAAGTCTCCTCTTAAGCTCTTGGAAACTCTTCTCGCATTCTTCATTCCAAACGATTTTGTATCCTTCCGAAGTTATTTGAGTTAATGGAGTAGCGATTCGAGAAAACCCTTCCACGAATCTCCGATAATAAACCACTAAGCCCAAAAAGCTACGTACTTGATCCACCGACTTTGGTTGCTCCCAACTTCAGATTGCTTCAATCTTCACGGATCAACAGATACTCCATGTTTTGACACCACATGCCCAAGAAAGGCTACTTCTCAAGCCGTAACTCGCATTTCTTCAATTTGGCATATAGTTGGTTTTCACGAAGCCTTTGGAGTACCAAACTTCAAATGGTGCTCATGATCTTCACGACTTTTGGAATATATAAGGATGTCATCAATAAAGACAACAACAAACCGATCCAAATATTCCTTGAATACTCGGCTCATCATATCCATGAAAGTCGCAGGAGCATTAGTTAGTCCGAAAGACATGACTAAGAATTCATAATGCCCATACCGAAGTTCAAGGCGGTCTTTGGAATATCCTCGATTCTAATTTTCAAATTGATGATATCCGTAAGCTAAGATCGATTTTGAAAAGAATTGTGCCCCTCAGAATCGGGTCAAACAAGTCATCAATACGAGGTAGAGGATACCTATTCTTGATGGTGACATGGTTCAATTCCGATAGTCAATACAAAGTCGCATACTCCCGCTCTTTTTTTTATAAATAAAACAGAGAGCACCCCAAGGAGATGTACTAGGACGAATGAAACCGATGTCCAACAATTTCACGTAGTTGGACCTTTAACTCGAAGTTCAATAGAGCCATTCGATATGGGGTTTTAGAAATGGGCTTTGTACTGTGTTCAAGATCAATAAAGAATTCAACTTCACGCCTGGGGTAGACCAGGAAGTTCTTCAGAAATACGCCAGAAAGTCAATAACAACAGAATATTATTCAAATTTGACGTGTCTTTATTCAAATCCATAACATGGGCTAAGAAAGCTCGACATCCGCTTTTCAATAAACGAATAGCTTTATGATTAGATATGATAGTGATTGATTTTAATGGTTTAGTTGTTTGAATTGCATAACTGTCAAGGTTGGTTAGGAATATGAAAACTAACAACCTTACATTTAAAACAATCAATTTTGGCATGATGAGTAGTTAACCAATCAATCCCTAAAATCACATCAAAAGCAAGTATCTTTAAAGAGATAAGGTCAATGGTAAGGTAATGGTGCCAACTTGAATCAAACAAGATTTATAAAAAGTGGATGTGATGAAAGTTTCTCCTAACGGAGTTTCCACAGATAGATCAAAGTCTAATTTCTCCGAGTCAAGTTTAAACGTTGAGCACACGGAGAGATAAATGAATGGGTAAAGACCCCAGATCAAGTAAGGTATAAACTTCGCAAGAATTTATAAATAGCTTACCCGTGATCACCTCGTTTGGGTTCCTCGCATTATGACCCACCACAACAAACGCTCTTCCGGAATCGTTGACTTTGATTTTTTTCTCGGGACGATCTTTTGAGTCACCGTCCCTCATTGAACTAGGTTTTGCTACTGCGTATAATCTCGAAAGCGATATGTCCTTCCTTTCCACAACTATAGCATACCTTGAATCTGTTGTAGGGCGGTTTGGACCGATATGTCCCTCTTTTTCGTGATTTAGTAGATATGACCGGTGGTCGTTCTCCTCCCTTAGAACCATTCTTGTCGCAAGACTTTGCTGCCTTCACATAGTCGTTGTTAAATCTCTCTCTTTAAAATCTCCTCCCGACTCGCTTCTTCGCTTTTCACGACCATGATTACCACCGAGTGGTTACCATTTTGTCTCGTCTGCTTTCTTTCTCCGCAGTTATCATTATTCATTGACCGCTATCTCTCAGTACGATCCTCGGTTATGGTCCCTCGATTGACCGTACTCAAGTATCTCGCTTCTAATAATTGAGCCTCATTTACAACATCCGAATAAAGAGAAAGTTTATGAGAAATGAGATATCGACGTATGCCGGGTTTTAAACCTCTAAGAAACATCCGCCATCACGTTCCTCATTCTCCACCAAATGAGGTGCAAACCGATAACTCGCAAACTTTGCCTCGCATCGAGACACCGCCACGTTGTTTTGCTCTAATCTGATGAACTCCACTTCCTTCATATGACGTAACACTTTCAGGAAAGTATTTGTCATTAAATAGTCTCTCAAATGTCTCCCAAGACATACGCCGAAAAGTACGTTGGATGGTACGCTTCACGCAGACTCCCACCGATAGTCCGCCTCGCCACGGAACATAAAGGTGGCGAATGGAACCTTCGTTCCTCCGCGCATCCCAAGACATCGAATATCTTGGTAATTTGCTTGACCCATGTTTCCGCCATGATCGGATCCGGCTTTCCCTTAAATTCGTGGTCCCAACTCTTTGAATCGCTTGGTTGTGACAACCCGTGAATCGCTATCATTTCTCCTCAGTATTTTGAACACGAAGTCTCCCTCGCCTCGATTTTGCATGAACAAAGAAAAAACTTCTAAACATCCCTCGCTCATCATCTACTCCATGGTGTTGTTCACAGGAGGAACATTGTCACTGTTGCACGCTCTCCTCGTTGGTGAGTACAAAGCGTCTCCACATTCTCATTTCCATTGTTAATATTCTCAAACGACATTCTCAAATACCGTCATATAAAACAAGGGTTAATTAAGGAAATCAATATATCACATAATATCCCTTATATATCGACTAACTAACAAATAAGCTTAGGTAGGACACACTAGCGAAGGATTTACTCGTCTCTCCCTCCTAGTTCTATTCCCGATCTCCGCCAGAGATATATCCTAAGCTCGATACCAACCATGACGCCCCCAAAATAGGTATACATCACCCATTCCGAGTTGTCAATATATATGCATGTAAACAACTACAACTTTATTATTACAACAAGAAATCTGTGAGTTTAAATACAAATATTATCTTCTAGACAATATTTATACTCAAATAAATCCTCATCACATTTATTGATACATTATTTTACAAAATGGTGAGGACTACTAAACAATCCTTTTCTAAAACCTTCATTCCATACCCCGACTGCACTCGCTTATATTCTCGCCTCCACGAGAAGAATGGAACAAAAAGGAAAAGGGTGAGCTCAACTAGCTCGGTAAAGAATATTATGACTAAGATAATATACAACAAATTATCGTTAGTCTTCAACAGGAAAAATTTAATAGAATACAATAGACAACAAGTTTCGGATCAATATTCAGCGTGAAAATAATAATTCATAGAAGAGTTACGTAGAGAATGAAATCTACTATAATCTATGAATTTAATAAAGATCCATCATCAATATTTTATCCTCGTAACATCAATCAATATTCATCTCAAATCAAATATTCATCTTTGCACTCTGAAGCCAAAGATATTCATCAATCCAATATGTTCATCTCAACACTGTTCATCTTTACACTAAAGGCCAAAGATATTCATCAGTCGGTCATGTTCATTTAAACACCTGTTCATCTTTGCACTACAGGCCAAAGATATTCTTCAGAAATCATTCATCTTTGCACTACAGGCCAAAGATATTCAATATTATCATCATTTAAGACTGCGGATGATGAAAAATATTTTTTAAAGAAACGAATCCAAAGGAAACAAAATGACAAGGATTAAGGATTAAGGATTCAGTACTTTGTTTTATCCATGTTCAAAAAAAATACCTCAAAAATAATCATAGTGGTGTAAAATTCAAGAATGATCAAAACATGGATACAATCAAAGCTAGTATCCGAATAGATGTTTTTGACAAAAAGAAAAATTTTCATTTTTCTATGAATAGTGTCAGTATCACGTGAATAAGTCCGATATCGTGAATAGTAACTCGACACCAAAAGATAGAAATTCCACAAAAAACATTTTCACGCTTCGCTTCATGAATAGTACTCGTGAATAGTAACTCGTGAATAGTAACTCATGAATAGTAACCCGACATGAAAAAGTTCCAAATTTGATAAAAACTTCAGATCAACATTTCAAAGATAATGATATTCAAGAAATAATATCATTACGAAAAAATAATATCCTTACCTCAAAGAATCGATTTCTTAAGGAAAGGCTCAAGTGATCTTTGAATGAAACTCAGATCGAAAGCGAAAGAACTCTCAAAGTATCTAAATACTCACAAAATATTTCAATAATATAGAGAGAAAAGAGAGAAAACTTTGTTTATGTGTGATTTTCAATTCTAACTTAGCCCTCTATTTATAGGAAAATGTTAGCCCGGCCAAGCAGCATTGACTGCTACTCGATGGCTTTACCTACTACTATTGCCACCCACCACATTTGAAATAAAATTCAGCACATTTTTCACCAACCACAAGTGGGGCCCACTCAATTCTAGAATTTTCCACCAAAATCAATTATAAACCTAATTTTGAATCCGACACCTCTTAAAATTCACAACAAATCATTCGTGCATTTTTAACGGTTCAAAATTTGTGGACATATACTCAACTTATGTATGTATAACATACCCAAAATTACCACAATCCAACTATTCGGATTAAAAATTATAACCCCGCAATATATCTCAAAACCCCGATTTGATTTTTAATACCTCCAATCCAGATAAAATAATCGATAAAACACCTCAACATTAATTTCTTCATTTATAACCACATAAATAAATCCATCATTTATATCCACATAAAATAAATATTTCTTTATCATATGAATCAATAATTAATTATTCACAAATAATATTACGTAATCACAATTATGACAACCAAAGTCGCTCCTCAGAAGAAGAGGGGCTTTCAGATAAGGATTTCTCCTTCTTGGCCATGCAATTAGGTGACCAAACTCTCCTCGATGTGAGAACTTTCTAGACATTGCCAATAATGCTATCTAATAATATTATTCAAATAATATGAATTATTGATCCGATAATGGAGATAATGCAAGTGACAATTATTGAGCAATAATAATATAAAATATCAACGCAAAGAATTATTGAATCAATAAAATAAAATATTGAACAATAACTATTGTGAAAATTATTGAGTAGTGCCTTTTACGTAAGGATCAATAATTCAATAATACTTTGCAATACCGTATGCTCTTGCATGTAACCACGCCAGACATCAGTATTTTAACCACCGGGTATTCCAACGGTCTTTAATGGTAATAACTACGCCGTTATTTTTAACCAACTTATATTTGTCGTTTTCTTCATCCAATCGCTTTCAGTTATGGGGGCCCTCACGGGTTTTGCTGGTCGCATTTAATATTCCCCCGAAGCATTTAATATTCCACAACCAAACGAATATTCCCTAATAAAAATGAATATTTTATAACCACTTGCTTATTTTTAAATATTTGCGTATTTAACCCTTAACTATCCACATTAATCAAATCAACCCTTACTATTTCAAAATAATAAATAAAGGAAATTCCTTTTTATTTAAAAAAATTTCGGGGTCTTACAATAAAGGCGGCAAAGGGAACCTTTTGCTCCTCGGAGCATCCCAAGACATCAAATATCTTGGTGATCTGCTTTATCCATGCTTCCGCCTTAACTGGTTTTGGCTCTCCAATAAACTCCGGTGGTCCCAGCTCCTTGAATGCATTTAGCGGTGACCGTCCGAGAGTTTCCAGTGTTTCTACCTACATTTTGGACAAGAGCCGCTCTCGCCTCCTGTTGTATGAATTACATAAAACCTCTGAACATTACATCATTCATCATTTGGTCAGTGTTGTTGTTTGCATGAGGATTGTCGCCTTCCTAATGCACATTATCCTGATTATTGATATGTGGTGAATCAATGGTCGCCTGTGCTCCAATGCTATTCTCAACATTCTCGGATGTCATTTTCAGATATTGCCACAAAACAAAATGTTAATTGACATGTAACATATTATCCCTATATTCTCGATGACTAATTAAATACCAAAAAAAAAACTTAGGTAGGTTATACTACTGGCGAAGAATTCCCGTCTCTCCCCCTAGTTCTATTCTCACATCTTAGCCAGGATGATATCCTAAGCTTTGATACTGTTGTGACGCCCCCAAAATAGGTATACATCACCCATCTTGAGTCGCCAAATACATGGTACAAAATTCAAATACAACTTAATTATACAACGAGTCGTGTAAAATACGACTAAACATATCTTGTGAGTTTTAATACAAATATTGTCATCTGCATAATATACAAACTCAATGGGGTCCTCATTACATTTATTATCACACTATTTCATAAATAGTGAGGACTACTAATGCTATCATCGGACCGTCACTCCCGGTTCCCGACTAGTCCTCGCTACATTCTCATTTCACAAGAGAACAATGAAAGAAAAAGGGTGAGCTCAACTAGCCCCAAAGAAGAAATATTATGACTAAGATATCGCAGAATAAATTATCATTAGCCTTTCAACGATTGTTAAACCGATAAAATATAACAAACATCAAGTTTAACTGCAGAGGAACAAGCAATCCATTAGAAGAGTCAAGTAGAGAATAAAATCTACTATCTTCTATGGTTTAAAAGGTTTTTCATTACTTTTATCGCTGAGACTCGGCTTAATAAATAATCCACATCATCCCTGCACTACGGCCAAGGATATTCATTAGTATCACAACCATAAATTATCCATACACTATGGGCCAAGGACATTCGTGTATTCATTAATGGTCATGATCATGCCAACAACTGTCCATCAATGCACTACGGGCCAATGAGGACTTTTACCACATCATTTGTAACATTACGGTCATGATTACATCGAATAATCCCTGATCATAACCATACCAAGTCCATCTACGCACTACAGGCCACAGATGACTTTCAACAAAATATAAACATGAGGATGATGACAATGATATAAGAATTCAATAAAACAAGTTCAAGAATTAATTTATCCAGGAACTAATAACGTCCAAATTGTCAACATGATACTTCTTTGTAGAGTAAAATTCATGAATGCTCATAAGAATATTTCCATGAAAAGATACTGGATGAAGCGCAAATATCAAGGATATTCCACTAATTTCATGGAGCATAGAAGTTAAAATTTTAACCAACTGAGTATAATAAAGAATGGAATAACAAAAGAAATCACAGCATGCGATGTAACCGCACATGCAAAGTTATTCCAATGTAATAATAAATAACGAGAACCGGTCGGTAAAAAACACGCATGAGGATATTTCAATGAGAATAATAAGGAATGGAACCGAGGTCCTGCCAGAAACGCACAAATGAGGATATTCAATGAGAATAATAAAGATCGAATCGTGTCGCCGTAAAAACGCATGATGCGAGGATATTCCAACAGAATAATAAAGAATGAAATAATGTAAGAATTTCACCAAGTATAGGGTAGCTTGCAGATCTGAGTTATTCCAATGAATAATAAATAATGGAATAACAAAAGTTCTCCTCATGAATACAAAAGAAATAATACCCTTTACGAGTACAACAAATAATATCTCTTACCGTAAAAGAAACTAGATATAAGAGTAGGGAAGTAGCAGAATACTTTTCTATAGTTTCTCTATAATTTCTCTCTCTAGAGTTTCAGTGAATTCGTAAGAAATAATGAAGGAATGAGCTTCTATTTATAGAAGAATGGAAAGACACTGTGTAAGGATTTATCACAGACGCAATAATTCATAACTCACGGGCATCAGACGAAACCTTTGGTTGATTGAATTTCAATGAATTATCCTAATACCAATAAAAATTAAAATAATATATATATATATATATATATATATAAACACATGCTTGTTGAATTTTTTGCTCTCACCCGACAAACTCTTAAAATTCACTAACTTTTGATTCCACCAAAGGACAATATATTATATATATATATATATATATATATATATATATATATATATATATACTACTCCATTATTCCCACATTCCACCCAATTTACGGGTGGAATTCCTCCCAACACACAAAAGTCCTTTCTTTCCCCCACCAATAATATATATATACTATTTATATATATTGTAAGACCCTCAAATTTTATGAAATAAAAGTATTCAATTTTTTTTTATTCATGATTACTATTCATGAGTTACTATTCATGAGTTACTATTCATGAGTTACTATTTATTACTATTCACGAAGTTACTATTCACGAGTTCTTATTCACACGAAGTTCTTATTCATGAGTTACTATTCACGAGTTACTATTCATTATTAAAGTACTATTCATGAAGCATGATAATTTTTTTTTCGTAAAAAGGCATTACTCAATAATTGTTACGGTAATTCTTTATTCAATATTTTATTTTATTGATTCAATAATTGCTACGTTGATATTTTATATTATTGTTGTTTCAATAATTGTCACGACAAAGATTTTCCATTATCGAGACAATAATTCATATTATCTGAATAATATTATTGGATAACATTATTGGCAATGCCTAGAAAGTTCGCTTCTAAGGAGAGGTTTGGTCACCTAATCACTTGCCAAGAAGAAGGAGAAATTCTTATTGAAAGCCCTCTTCCTCTGAAACCGCACGGTTGTTAATATTGTGATTATGTAATATTATTTGTGAATAATTAATTATTGATTTTTATGATGAGAAAAATATTTATTTTATGTGGATATAGATGGAGAAAATTTTTAAAGTGACAATTGTTGAAAATTAATATTTTATCTTTTTACGATAAAATAATTTATTCAAATATATTATTTTAATAATATATTAATTGGTGATATTTTTACAATGAATGTGGAATATATGAGTATATGAGGAGGAAGAATATTTTTGTTACAATAAATGTTTAAAACATGTTAAACATGTCGGTGGACCCCATTTCTTGACTGAAATTTGATTATAGACTATAAAATCGTCCGTTTGTGGATTTCGGTCAATTTTTATTTGGAATTTGGAAAAACTTTCTTCTGTAAAGTTGTAGAGAATTGAATTTCCTATAAAAACTCGCGAGATTCGAATTTTCTGATAAAAGGGCTATTTATTATGAATTATTGAAGTTCCGAAGTTCCGAAATAATTGATTTTTGAAAGTTTTAATTAATTTTAATAACAAAAACGTTTTTTTGTTTTTGTCATTATTAGTGGCTGAATTCAGATGGTCAGAGATGGTCAGAGTGGGCGTAGGAATTTAATATATATTATATTAATATTTTATTAAATTTTCGCTTTTTTGTGTTCTAAAGATTTTCCTATAAATAGGGTGCTTAGGTTAGAATTGAAAATCACACCAAAACGAAGTTTTTTCTCTCTATATTATCGAGCGTATTCTTGTGAGTATTTTGAGTATACTTTGAGTATTGCTATACACGGTGCAAGTTCGATTCAAATATTATTCCAGTTAAATCGCTTTTGAGGTAAGGGATAGTAAGGGATTTTAAGGGTTATTATGTTTTAGTTTCGAAATTTTTCTGAACCTTCAAAATTCTGGAAAAATTTGAAATGATAATTTGATGAGTTTTATATATTGTGTCCAAAAATGGCGATTTTTGGATGTATAGATTGAGAGTTATGAATTTTATGAGAAAAGACTATTTTAAAAGTAACCGCTTATAACTCCTTGTGATTAACTCCAAAATTGATGAAATTTTTATTGGCGAGTACATCTATATAATATTAGTATACCGTGTAAATTTCAGAATTTTTGGACAAAAGTACAATTTATGATAAATGTTTAAATATTCGGTGGTTTTGGCATATATGAAAAATAGTAAATGAATTTTTAAAATTTTGAGAAAAATATATGTTCAATATGGGACTATGTTATACTAAATCCCAGAAAAGAAATATTTTGGAACTGATTTGGTATTTTTCATGAAAATATTCTAGTTATGAGTAAATGAATTAAATATGTTATGTGAAGTAAGAAAATTGGAAAATATGATTTATTGGCTTGAGAATCATATATGAGGTATATGCAGATTTTTATGAGGGTTTTGGTTATTGGTGATGAAATTTTATGAGTTTGGCATTTTATGATGATTAAATGCATTAATTAGTAAAGTGTAAACAATTTAATTAAATTGTTTATAAGTTTTAGAAATGATTAAAATATTATTATAATATTAATAATATTAGATTATGAGATTTCTAAGTGATTTATAACATTTGGATTAAGGTGTTATAAATATGGATATGAATTTTATTATGAAATTTTATCTTTTCGTGTCGAGGTTACTTTACGCACGATACTATCACGGTACTATGTATGAATACGGGTACTATTCATTGACAAATTGGTTTCTTCTTTGACCAAATTATCGTTGATTTATGAATCTTACTCTTGAAATTAAAACTATGTTTTGATTATATTATTTTTATATAACATTCTTATAACCCTAATGATGATATTTCTCTTTGACTTGAGTGTAAAGATGGGTAGATTATTGGTATGATCGTGACCATAGGTTCTCTTTGGCCGAGAGTGCAAAAGTTGAATTGTTGATTTAGTATGATCATGACCATTGAATTTACAATTGAATATTTTTTTTTTAGCTTAAGTGCAAAAAGGTGAATCGATCAACATATGGTTATAATTATTGTTATGTAACTTCCGAAATGATTATGTATTTATTTGAGATATGAATATCTTTGGCCCGTAGTGCAAAAATGGCTTGTTGATGAATATCTTTGCTTTGTAGTGCAAAGATGAATTATTGATGAATATCTTTTTGCTCGTAATGCAAAGATGACACTGTTGTTGAATATCTTTGCTTTGTAGTGCAAAAAGATGAATTATTGATGAATATCTTTGGCTCGTAATGCAAAGAGATGACACTGTTGTTGAATATCTTTGCTTCAGAGTGTAAAGATGAGCTGTTGATGAATATCTTTGGCCCGTGGTGCAAAGATGAATTTATTAGTATGATTATGAGCAGGCGTGATTTGGTATAACCATGATATTTGATGTTTCGGGTAAAGACGGTGATGAAAATTATCTTCATTCCTGGATGAGAAGATGAATTTAGAATCACAATTATGATTATGAGTTATTCATATGATTGTGGAAAGGAACTGTTGATTGATGTTCTGAGGATAAAATATTGTTGGTGGACTTTTAACGTGGAGAAGACAATAGACTTTATAGTCTATTTGACTCTTTTAATGGATTGCTTTCGTTCACCGCAACTATGGTTGAAAAGTTTTATCATCTACCATATGTTCTAAATCTCGATTTATTACTTATGAAGACTATTGATAATTTATTTATCTTTAGTCATAATACTCTTTTATCGAGCTAGTCAGGCTCACCCTTTTGTTTTCACAATTCCTTTCTGTGTAATAAAAGTGTAATTTTGGGTCGAAAGGGGGATAGCGAGGAATAGAATGGTGGTTTATAGATGTTGAGGGTGAGGTGAATTTAACTTGGAAGGGTGTTTTGCCACTATCATACAAGATGTCTAATGATATACAAACTCGTGTTATCATAAGACATGGTTGTGCTCATCCACTTGCTGAGTATATTTACAAGCACTACCTATATAATCTTGGTGTTTGTTTGGAGTATAATACCCAATTAGAGACAGTGGAGATAATGATATGTCAAGAGAAGACTCACCATTGGGAAGAATACGATAGTAATCTTCGTTTTTCTTTGGGGGTCTATTGGTCAACCAAGGATAATTACGTGGCCATATGATATCTACCATAACCTAAAAGCATGGCCTCCCATGTATACGAAGGTTTCCATGAGCACTTCCCAAAGATTCTAATTTCTAAAACAGCTTTTTGACTATACCTTTATGTAAGGTGTCATTGTGACGCTGCTACAGTTGGTATATATTTGTATCAAACTCACAACATATGTGTTGTTGTATTTTACCGCGACAATTGTTGTAATAAAGTTGTAGTTATTTTTTCCGCACCATATATTTAGCGACTCGAGAATGGGTTGGATGGAATGGACCTATTTTGGGGTCGTTACATTTTGGTATCGAGCTTAGGGATATGATCTCTGGCGGAGATCGGGGAATAGAACTAGGAGGAGAGACGAGTAAATCCTTCGCTAGTGTGTCCTACCTAAGCTTATTTGTTGGTCGGTCATAATATCGGGATATTATGTGATATGTTAATTTGTTAAATTAACCCTTGTTTTGAAGTCAATTCTAGAATGATATCCTAAAATATGGGGAGATGAGCAATGGAGAAATCATGATGATTGGGAGATAGAATCGAAATGAAAACAAGGTATTCTCAACTCTTTGAAATACCGAGTGCACGTAAATTTCGGGGACGAAATTTCATAAGGAGGGAGATTGTAAGACCCCAAATTTTATGAAATAAAAGTATTCAATTTTTTCAATTACTATTCATGAGTTACTATTCATGAGTTACTATTCACGAAAGTTCTTATTCATGAGTTACTATTCACGAAGTTACTATTCACGAAAGTTACTATTCACGAGTTACTTATTCATGAGTTACTATTCACGAGTTACTATTCACGAGTACTATTCATGAAGCATGATAATTTTTTTTTTCGTAAAAGGCATTACTCAATAATTGTTACAAAGAATTCTTGTTCAATATTTTATTTTATTGATTCAATAATTGCTACGTTGATATTTTATATTATTGTTGTTTCAATAATTGTCACAACACAGTATTTTCCATTAACGGAGCAATAATTCATATTATCTGAATAATATTATTGGATAACATTATTGGCAATTCCTAGAAAGTTCTGTCTAAGGAGAGGTTTGGTCACCTAATTGCTTGCCGCCAAGAAGGAGAAATTTTATGGAAAGCCCCTCTTTCTGAACCCGCACGGTTGTTAATATTGTGATTATGTAATATTATTTGTGAATAATTAATTATTGATTTTTATGATGAGAAAAATATTTATTTTATGTGGATATAGATGGAGAAAATTTTTAAAGTGACAATTGTTGAAAATTAATATTTTATCTTTTTCTGATAAAATAATTTATTCAAATATATTATTTTAATAATATATTAATGGTGATATTTTTACAGTGAATGTGGAATATATGAGTATATGAGGAGGAAGAATATTTTTATTACAATAAATGTTTAAAACATGTTAAACATGTCGGTGGACCCCATTTCTTGACTGAAATTTGATTATAGCCTGTAAAATCGTCCGTTTATGGATTTCGGTCAATTTCTGTTTGGAATTTGGAAAAACTTTCTTCTGTAAAGTTGTAGAGAATTGAATTTCCTATAAAAACTCGCGAGATTCGAATTTTCTGATAAAAGGGCTATTTATTATGAATTATTGAAGTTCCGAAGTTCCGAAATAATTGATTTTTGAAAGTTTTAATTAATTTTAATAACAAAAACGTTTTTTTTGTTTTTGTCATTATTAGTGGCTGAATTCAGATGGTCAGATGGTCAGAGTGGGCGTAGGAATTTAATATATATTATATTAATATTTTATTAAATTTTCTGCTTTGGTGTTCTAAGCATTTTCCTATAAATAGGGTGCTTAGGTTAGAATTGAAAATCACACCAGAAACTGAAGTTTTCTCTCTCTATATTATCGAGCGTATTCTTGTGAGTATTTTGAGTATACTTTGAGTATTGCTATACGGTGCAAGTTCGATTCAAATAAGTTATTCCAGGTTAAATATCGCTTTTTTTGAGGTAAGGGATAGTAAGGGATTTTAAGGGTTATTATGTTTTTAGTTTCGAAATTTTTCTGAACCTTCAAAAATTCTGGAAAAATTTGAAATGATAATTTGATGAGTTTTATATATTGTGTCCAAAAATGGCGATTTTTGGATGTATAGATTGAGAGTTATGAATTTTATGAGAAAAGACTATTTTAAAAGTAACCGCTTATAACTCCTTGTGATTAACTCCAAAATTGATGAAATTTTTATTGGCAGTACATCTATATAATATTAGTATACCGTGTAAATTTCAGAATTTTTGGACAAAAGTACAATTTATGATAAATGTTTAAATATTCGGTGGTTTTGGCCATATGAAAAATAGTAAATGAATTTTTAAAATTTTGAGAAAAATATATGTTCAATATGGGACTATGTTATACTAAATCCCAGAAAAGAAATATTTTTGGAACTGATTTGGTATTTTTCATGAAAATATTCTAGTTATGAGTAAATGAATTAAATATGTTATGTGAAGTAAGAAAATTGGAAAATATGATTTATTGGCTTGAGAATCATATATGAGGTATATGCAGATTTTTTATGAGGGTTTTGGTTATTGGTGATGAAATTTTATGAGTTTGGCATTTTATGATGATTAAATGCATTAATTAGTAAAGTGTAAACAATTTAATTAAATTGTTTATAAGTTTTAGAAATGATTAAAATATTATTATAATATTAATAATATTAGATTATGAGATTTCTAAGTGATTTATAACATTTGGATTAAGGTGTTATAAATATGGATATGAATTTTATTATGAAATTTTATCTTTTCGTGTCGAGGTTACTATGCACGTATACGGTACTATGTATGAATACGGGGTACTATTCATGACAAATTGGTTTCTTCTTTGACCAAATTATCGTTGATTTATGAATCTTACTCTTGAAATTAAAACTATGTTTTGATTATATTATTTTTATATAACATTCTTATAACCCTAATGATGATATTTCTCTTTGACTTGAGTGTAAAGATGGGTAGATTATTGGTATGATCGTGACCATAGGTTCTCTTTGGCCGAAGAGTGCAAAAGTTGAATTGGGTGGTATGATCATGACCATTGAATTTACAATTGAATATTTTAGCTTAAGTGCAAAGGTGAATTGATCAACATGGTTATAATTATTGTTATGTAACTTCCGAAATGATTATGTATTTATTTGAGATATGAATATCTTTGCCCGTAGTGCAAAAATGGCTTGTTGATGAATATCTTAGCTTTGTAGTGCAAAAGATGAATTATTGATGAATATCTTTTGCTCGTAATGCAAAGATGACTGTTGTTGAATATCTTTACCAGTAGTGCAAAGATGAATTATTGATGAATATCTTTGGCTCAGAATGCAAAGATGACTGTTGTTGAATATCTTTAGCCCAGTAGTGTAAAGATGAACTGTTGATGAATATCTTTGGCCCGTGGTGCAAAAAGATGAATTTATTAGTATGATTATGAGCAGGAGGAACGTGATTTGGTATAACCATGATATTTGATGTTTCGTAAAGACAAGTGATGAAAATTATCTTCATCCCGGATGAGAAGATGAATTTAGAATCACAATTATGATTATGAGTTATTCATATGATTGTGGAAAGGAACTGTTGATTGATGTTATGTGGATAAAATATTGTTGGTGGACTTTTAACGTGGAGAAGACAATAGACTTTATAGTCTATTTGACTCTTTTAATGGATCGCTTCGTTCACCGCAACTATGGTTGAAAAGTTTTATCATCTACCATATGTTCTAAATCTCTGATTTATTACTTATGAAGACTATTGATAATTTATTTATCTTTAGTCATAATACTCTTTATCGAGCTAGTTGTGCTCACCCTTTTGTTTCACAATTCCTTTCGTGTAATAAAAAAGTGTATTTGGGTCGAGCGGGGATAGCGCGAGGAATAGAATGGTGGTTTATAGATGTTGAGGGTGAGGTGAATTTAACTTGGAAGGGTGTTTTGCCACTATCATACAAGATGTCTAATGACATACAAACTCGTGTTATCATAAGACATGGTTGTGCTCATCCACTCTGCGAGTATATTTACAAGCACTACCTATATAATCTTGGTGTTTGTTTGGAGTATAATACCCAATTAGAGACAAGTGGAGATAATGATATGTCAAGAGAAGACTCACCATTGGGAAGAATACGATAGTAATCTTCTCGTTTTTTTTTGGGGTCTATAGGTCAACCAAGGATAATTTGCAATGGCCATATGATATCTACTATAACCTAAAAAGCATGGCCTCCCATGTACGAAGGTTTCCATGAGCACTTCCCAAAGATTCTAATTTCTAAAACAGGTTTTTGACTATACCTTTATGTAAGGTGTCATTGTGACGCTACATAGTTGGTATATATTTGTATCCAAACTCACAACATATGTGTTGTTGTATTTTGCACGACAATTGTTGTAATAAAGTTGTAGTTATTTTCCGTACCATATATTTAGCGACTCAGAATGGGTTGGATGGAATGGACCTATTTTGGGGTCGTTACATATATATAAATACCGAATGATTATTTTTAAAAAAATAGATAAATGGGGGTCCATAAAAATACATCAAAAATTATAATAAATACTTCATAAAAATCACCTTAATATTTTTAACAACATTTATCATCATTATTATAATTCACAATATTAATCGACCAGGTCGTTCCCAGGAAAGAGGGGGCTTTTCAATAAGGATTTCTCCTATGATGGCAGCGCAATTAGGTGACCAAACCTCTCCTCGATGTAACTTCAGACATCGTATATTGCAAATAATAATATTAATAACTTTGTCATCTCAATTATTGATTTAATAATATATAAAATATGACAATAATTGAATCAAATAACGTGAGATATTATGCGCAAAGAAATATCTTTGTAGCAATAATTGAACAAAACTCGAAAAGACTTCTCACATAAGCATCAATAATCAATATCGTGCTATACTCTTTAACTACGACAGACGTATTCTTGTACTTTTAACACCGTGTGTTTTTAACAGATTAACGGTGAAAACTTCCGCCGTTATTTTCATAAAGTATTTTTGTCGTTTTCTCAATCAAATAATAATTCCGCTGGGTCCACCAATGATTGTCTTGGTTATGCGAATATTCCCTGTTAAAACGAATATTCCCACCAATCGAATATTATATAACAACTTCGTACTTTTGCAAAATTTATAAATATTACCCACAACTATAACATTATATCAAATTCATTCCATAATATTCAAAATGATATTTATAGAAAATTCATCTTTATTTATAAAAGTTGGGGTCTTACATCTAGGCTCATCGAAGCGAGTTCACACACATTTCATATATATAGGTATATATATATATATATATATATATATATATATATATATATAAACTGAATTGAAACCACGGACCAAAGTCCGGACATACACACGTAACACGACTCTCAACGTGAAGAATGGTGTGTGCAAAGATGAAGAAAAAGGCGTTTAAAGTGTGTAAGAAGGCTTACAGTGGACTAACAAAGAAGACTACTATAACTTTAAGTGGATGAACACTCAGCTCCCGCCGGTAAAAATAGTTGCTATATGTGAGCTCACAAGTGTTTAAAATGAGAAAGCACTCAGTTTAGGGTGTGTACAGAGCAAATTGGACAGGGCTTCCTCACCTTTTTTCTTTTTAAAATGGCCACCCCAAGCCCTCTATTTATAAAGGGGAGGAGTGTGTACTACCTGGCCCGCAGATGTACCTCGCACTGAGCTGGGTGCCCGGGCTTCGTGAGCCTCATTGCCTCAAGACGCAAGACGCTGGCAATATGATGTCCGCTCAAACTTTTAGAATTACAATACGGGCATCTGATTGAGGTATATAAGACCTATTTTTCGGTCAGCCATTGTTAGAGATACGCCGATACATGGGATTAGAGGTCAGAAGTCGGGAAGATGAGACCATGCCCCAGGTCTTCAAGCTACAAATTATATCGTGACGCCCCAAAATAGAGATATACAACACCCATTCTCGAGTCGCCAAATACATGGTACGAAAGCAAACTACAACTTCAATAATAAAATTGTCGACAAAATACTGACAACACATACCGTGAGTTTAAATACAAATATTGTCTTCTAAACAATATCCACACTCAAATAAGTCCTCGTTATAATTATTCAAACACTATTTTACGTAAATAGTGAGGATCGCTAAAACATCTTTCTAGAACCATCACTCCGCATTCTCGACTAGTTCTCGCTATGTTCTCACCTCCCAGAAAAATGGAACAAAAAGGAAAAGGGTGAGCTCTACTATCCCGATAAAGAATATTATGACTAAGATAATATACAACAAATTATCGTTAGTCTTCAACAGGGAAAAATCTGATAAAATATAATAGCCAACAAGTTTTAGATCAACAACTGCAGCGGAAACATCAATCCATTAGAAGAGTCAAGTAGAGAATGAGTTCTACTATCTTCTAAGATTTAAAAGTCCATCATCAATATTTTATCCCTGTAACAACAATCAATATACATCTTTAATCAAATATTCATCTTTGCACCTGTGCCAAAGATATTCATTTGTATCACCAGTTGGTCATGTTCATCTCAACACTGCTTCATCTTTGCATTACGGCCAAAGATATTCATCGATTAATCATTTATTTTGCACTATAAAAGTCAAGATATTTAGTAATATCATCATTTAGGATCGAGGATGATGAAAATATTTTAAAGAAAACGAATCCAAAGTGAAACGGAAGGACAAATAGTAGGATTCAGATAACACTTTATCCAAGATCAATAATACTTCATAAATACCAATTTTGAAGCGTAATTCAAAAATAAAGATCAAAACATGGATACAATCAAAGATAGTAACCATAATATACATCTTGACAAAAAAGAAGAAAATTTCATTTTTCTATGAATAAAGGTCGATTCGTGAATAAAGGTCGTATACGTGAATAGAAACCCCGACACAAAAAGTTCTAAATTTGATAAAAATTCAGATCAATACTTTTAAAGATAATGATATCAAGAAATAATATCATATATGAAGAAAATAACATCCCTTACCTCAAAATATCGCATTTCCGATCGGAATATCTCCAGATAAGGTCAAGGAAACTTCAGACCGATGAATAGAAACTCTCAAAAGTATCTAAATACTCACAAAATACACTCAATAATCTAGAGAGAAAGAGAGAAAACTTTTTTTCTCGTGTGATTTTTAATTCTAACTTAGCCCTTTATTTATAGGAAAATGTTAGCAGACTTGACCAAGAACCTCGATGGCTTTACCTCGCTACTATTCCCACCCACCACATTTGAAATAAATTCAAGCACATTTTTCACCAACCACAAGTGAGGGCCCACTCAATTCTAGAATTTTCCACCAAAATCATTTATAAACCTAATTTCGAATTAGTCACCTCTTAAAATTCATAACAAATCATACGCTCATTTTTAATGGTTCAAAATTTGTGGACATATACTCAACTTATATATGTATAACATATCCAAAATTACAACGATCCAATGGCCGGATTAAAAATTATAACTCACACAATAATCTCAAAAACACTTGTTTAATTTTTAATACCTTCATTCCGACAAAAATACTGATAAAACACCTCAACATTAACTCCTTCATTTTTAACCACAATAAATATATCCAATATTTATATCCTCATAAAATAAATATTTCCTTATCATATGAATCAATAATTAATTATTCACAAATAATATTATGTAATCACATTTATGACAACCAAAGCCGCTCCTCAGAAAGAGGAGGCTTTCCAATAAGAATTTCTCCTTATTGGCGCCGCAATTAGGTGACCAAACCTCTCCTCGATGTAACTTTCTAGACATCGCCAATAATGCTATATCTAATAATATTATTCAAATAATATGAATTATTGATCCGATAATGGGAAAATCTCGTAAAATGACAATTATTGAAACAACAATAATATAAAATATCAACGCAACAATTATTGAATTAATAAAATAAAATATTGAATAAAGAATTCATCGTAATAATTATCGAGTAGTGCCTTTCACGTAAAGATCAATAATTCATCAATACTGCATCCACGCCAGACATATTATCGTATTTTAACCACGGGTATTCCAACAAAGGTTAATCTGTGAATAACTACGCTGTTATTTATAAAAACTCAAACTTGTCGTTTTTTCTTCATCCGACAGCTTATTCTCATTATGGGGCCCATAAATGATCGCTACCTGTCGCATTTAATATTCCCCGACAACAAGAATATTCCACGACCAAACGAATATTCCCTGACAACAATGATTATTTTATAACCACTTGCATATTTTGCAAAATTTGCACATTTCACCCATAACCAAAGAATTATATCAAATTAATACCTTATTATTCACAAATATAATTAGAGGAAATCGATTTTATTTATAATAAGTTGGGGTCTTACAACCTCCCTCCTTATGAAATTTCATCCTCGAAATTGATATACGCGATTCTGGTGTTTCAAAAGATGAGGATACCTCGCTTTCATTTTCGATTCCAACTCCTGTGTCATTTCTTCAATAGCATGGTTTCTCCATAAAACCTTAACTTGTGGTATAACCTTGGTGCGTAGGACATGCTCTTTCCTATCCAAGATCTTAACAGGTACTTCTTCGTACGTTAAATCTTCGGCTATCTCGTCTGGTTCTAACGCAATAATATGGTTCGGGTCTTTCACATATTTACTTAAGCATGGATATATGAAAACATTATGAACACGAGACATACTTGAGGTAATGCGAGTCTATAGGCCACATTTCCTATCGGTCAAGAATCTCAAATGGACCAACAAATCGTGGATTGAGCTTTCCTCTCTTCCCAAATCTTGTAACTCCCTTCCATGGTGCAACACGTAACAATACATGATCTCCAATATTAAATTCCACGTCGATGAAGATCCGCATAACTCTTTTGTCGATCTTGTGCCGTTTGTATACGTTGTCGAATCATTTGGATCTTTTCTGTAGTCATGCGTACTAATTCTGGTCCCAACAATGTTGCTTTCTCCCACCTCGCCCCAAAGATACCGAGAACTAATTAAATCCATACAACGCCTCAAATGGAGCCATGCCTATACTTGCTTGATAACTGTTGTTATAGGAGAATTCCACCAGTGGCAAGTACTTATCCCAACTTCCTTTAAAATCTAGGACACAAAGTCTTAATAGATCTTCAAGGGTTTGAATAGTCCTCTCTGATTGTCCGTCCGGTTTGAGGATGGTATGCCGAATCAATCTTAAACTGCGCTCATAGCTTTTCTGTAAGCTAACCCAAAATCGTGAAGTGAATCTTGGGTCACGATCCCAAACTATGGATATCGGCATGCCATGCAATCTCACAATCTCATTCACGTATATGAGAGCAAGACGCTCAAGGAATAAGTCTCACGACGCAGAAGAAATGGGCGATTTGGTTAATCTATCAACAATAACCCAAATCGCATCTACGCCTTGAGAAACTTTGGGAAGACTTGTAACGTAAATCCATAGTAATGTGTTCCCACTTCCATTTCAAAATCTCAAGTGGTTGTAATGGACCCTTTGGCACTGATGCCTCGCCTTTACACGTTGACAAGTTAAACACCTCGAGATAAACTCCGCGATCTCTCTCTTCATATTGTTCCACCAAAATGTATGTCGAATATCACGATACATTTTGGTACTCCCTGTGATGGATTGCAAACGGGTGTTATGTGCCTCCATCATGATTCTATGCTTCAAGTCGTAATCGTTAGAACACAAAGTCCGGAGTTGAATCTAAGTATTCCTTCTTCATCGATTCTCGCTTCGAATAGCTCCTTCTTGCACTTTGTTCTTCATACATATCGCCTCCAGTCCGTAGCTCGAAAGCGACTTTAACTTTATCGATTAAAGCTCGGTTCTACTCAGATATTCGCCATCATCATGTGGGTCCCTCGAGTCTTTAATTCTACCTCCATCCTTTGCAAGTCATACGAATGGGCCTTTCAGATTAACAATATCGCACTCGCATTCGCAAGATATGATCTTCTACTCAACGCGCCACCTACTACGCTCGCTTTTCCAGATGATATCAATAGTGTGATCGTAATCTTCAATAGTTCAAGCCAACGTCGTTGCCGCCGATGTTGAGTTCTTTTGGGTGAAGAAATATTTGAGGCTTTTTATGGTCCGTATAAATCTCCACTTTCTCCCCATACAAGTAGTGTTCCAATTTTCAACGCTGAATACGATCGCCGCTAACTCTAGATCACGAGTAGGATAATTCCTCTCATATTCTTTGAGTTGTCTTGAGGCATAAGCTATGACTTTTCCATGTTGCATGAGAACACATCCTAACCCTTTTCCTCAAGCATCATCAGATATAACAAATCCATCCGTATCAGATGGTATTGCGTAACAGTGCCAAATGAGTCTCCTCTCGAGCTCTTGGAAACTCTTCTCGCATTCCTCGCTTCCATACAAATTTTGTATTTTCCGAGTCAACTCGAAAGTTAATCTGAGTAGCGATTCGAGAAAATCCTTCCACGAATCTCCGATAATAACCAAATTTAAGCCCGTAAAGCTACGTGACTTGGCCACCGATTTTGGTTGCTCCCAACTTCAGATCGCTTCAATCTTCACGGGTCGACAGATACTCCATGTTTTAACACCACGCGCCCAAGGAATGCTACTTCCTCAAGCCGTAACTCGCATTTCTTTCACTTGGCATAAAGTTTGTTTTCACGAAGCCTTTCAAGTATCAGCTTCAAATGGTGCTCATGATCTTCACGGCTTTTGGAATGGATGAGGATGTCATCAATAAAGACAACAACAAACTGATCCAAATATTCCTTGAATACACAGTTCATCATATCCATGAAAGCAGTAGGAGCATTAGTCAATCCAAAAGACATGACTAAGAATTCATAATGCCCGTACCGAGTTCTGAAGGAAGTCTTTGGAATATCCTCAATTTTAATTTTCAGCTGATGATATCCAGAACGAAGATCGATCTTTGAAAAGAATTATGCTCCTTGCAATTGGTCGAACAAGTCATCAATGCGAGGTAGCGGATACCTATTCTTGATGGTGACATGGTTTAATTCTCGGTAGTCAATACAAAGTCGCATACCCCAAATCTTTCTTCTTTACTTAATAAAACAGAGAGCACCCAAGGAGATGTCTTAGGACTAATGAAACCTATGTCTAACAATTCATGTAGTTGGACTTTTAACTCCTCAAGTTCAATAGAGCCATTCGATATGGGGTTTTAGAAATGGGTTTTGTACTTTACCAAGGTCAATAAAGAATTCAACATCACGCTCTAGGGTAGACCGAAGTTCTTCAGAAATACATCGTAAAAATTCTCTAACAATGTAAATATTATTCAAATCGATTTTGTTTTGTTCAAATCCATAACATGGGCTAAGAAAGCTTGACATCCGCTTTTCAATAAACGAATAGCTTTATGGCTTGATATGATAAAGTGATCGATTTTAGTGGTTTAGTTGTTTGAATTGTATGACAAAGTTGGTTAGAATATGAAAACTAACAACCTTACGAAAACAATCAATTTTGGCATGATGAGTGGTTAACCAATCAATTCCTAAAATCACATCAAAAGCAAGTATCTTTAAAGATATAAGATCAACAGTAATGTGATAGTGCCAACTTGGATCATGCAAGATTTATAAACCGTAGATGTAACGAAGGTTTCACCTAACTGAGTTTCAAATGAGATAAGTCAAAGTCCAATTTCTCCGAGTCAAGTTTAAACGTTGAGCATAGCGAGAGAGATAAAAGAATGGGTAGAACCCCAGATTCAGTAAGGTATAAACTTCGCAAGAGTTCAAGATTAGCTTACCGTAATCACCTCGCTCGGTTCCTCGCTTTTGGCTACCACGACAAACGCTCTTCCAGAACCGCCGATTTCGACTTATCCGGACAACCTCGAGTCACCATCCCCGTTGAACTTGGTTTTGCTATGTAACCTCGAGCTATGTGGCCTTCCTTTCCACAGCTTATAACATACCTTGGATTGTTGTGGGACGGTTTCAATGATATGTCCCTCTTTCCCGTGATTTGTAACATCTAATCGGCTATCGTTTCTCTCCCTAGAATTTGTTGTTGGTGCCGGTGTCGTTGTTGATGTCTTCCGTCATTGTTGAATCTCCTCTTTTTCGAAATTTCCACTGACTCACCTCTCCTATTATCACGGGCCACGACGACCACCCGAGTGGTTACCGCCTTTGTTCAGTATTTTTCCTCCTCGTTGGTTATCATCGCTCGATGATCGCCGCCACCAGATGACCTCGTTCAGGTCCCTCGGTTGAATATACTCATTATCTCGCCTAATAATTGAGCCCTATTTACAACATCCGAATATAAAGAAAATTTATGAGATATAAGATATCGACGTCAATCTCTAAGCTTTAGACCTCTCGTAAACATCCTCGCTATTCGCTCCTCATTTTTCACCAAATGAGGTGCAAACTCGATAACTCGCAAACTTCGCCTCAGATCGGGACACCGCCATGTTGTTTTGTTCCAAATCGATAAACTCCACCTCCTTCATACGATTTAATACTTTCAGAAAGTACTTGTCATTGAATAGTTTTTCAAACGTTTCCCAAGACATGCTGAAGTGTTACTAGTTGGTACGCTTCACGAGACTCCCACCAAAGAGTCCGCCTCATCATGAACATAAAGGTGGCGAATGGAACCTTCGTTTCTCCTCCGCATCCCAAGACATCGAATATCTTGGTAATTTGCTTCGACCAACGTTTCCACCATGATAGGATCCCGCTTTTCCTTAAATTTCGTGGTCCTAACTCCTCGAATCGCTTGGTGATGACATGTCGCGATTCGCTATCATTTCCACCGTATTTTGTGCACGAAGTCTCCTCGTCTCGGTTTTTCATGAACTCGCAAAAAGCTCCTAAACATTCCATCATTCATCGCTTGTTTCGGTGAGTGTTGTTTATGGAGGAATATTGCCTTCCGTATTGCACGTTCTCCGGTTTGTAATTAAAGGTTGTTCCACGCCTCATACACTCCATTGTTAACGTTCTCGCCGGCCATTCTTAAATACTTCCATAAAACAAGGGTTAATTAAAAAAATTAATATATCACATAATATCCCTATATTACGACCGACCAACAAATAAGCTTAGATAAGACACACTAATAAGGATTTACTCATCTCTTCCTCCTAGTTCTATTCCCGATCTCCGCCAGAGATCATATCCCTAAGCTCGATATTAATCGTGACGCCCCCAAAATAGGTATACAACACCCATTCCGAGTCGCCAAATACATGGTATGTAAAGCAAACTACAACTTCAATAATACAATTGTCGTGGTAAAATACTTAATACAACACATATTACGTGAGTTTAAATACAAATATTATCTTCTAGATAATATCCACACTCAAATAAGTCCTCATTATAATTATTCAAACACTATTTTACGTAAATAGTGAGGATCGCTAAAACATCTTTCTAGAACCATCACTCCGCACTCGACTAGTTCCTCGCTATGTTCTCACCTCCCGAGAAAAATGGAACAAAAGGAAAAGGGTGAGCTCAACTAGCCCCAAAGAAAGAATATTACGACTAAGATAATATACAACAAATTATCGTTAGTCTTCAACAGGAAAAATCGATAAAATATAATAGACAACAAGTTTTAGATCAACAACTCGCAATGGAAAAAAGAATCCATTGTAAGAGTCAGTAGAGAATGAGTTCTACTATCTTCTAAGATTTTAAAGTCCATCATCAATATTTTATCCTCGTAATAACAATCAATATACATCTTTAATCAAATATTCATCTTTGCACCATGTGCCAAAGATATTCATTTGTATCACCAATGGGTCATGTTCTCATCTCAACACTGCTCATCTTTGCACTACGCAGCCAAAGATATTCATCGATTAATCATTTATCTTCGCACTACAAAGTCAAGATATTTAGTAATATCATCATTTAGGACCGAGGATGATGAAAAATATTTTAAAGAAAACGAATCCAAAGGAAACTAAGGACAAATAGTAGGATTCAGTATAACAAGTTTATCCAAGATCAATAATACTTCATAAATACCAATTTTGAAGCGTAATTCAAAAATAAAGATCAAAACATGGATACAATCAAAGATAGTAACTATAATGTACATCTTGGACAAAAAGAAGAAAATTTCATTTTTTAAGTGAATAATGAATAAGTGTCAGATACGTGAATAGTAACCTCGACACAAAAAGTTCCAAATTTGATAAAAATTCAGATCAATACTTGGCTCAAAGATAATGATATCAAGAAATAATATCATATATGAAGAAAATAACATCCCTTACCTCAAAATATCAAGATTTCCGATCGGAATATAAGATAAGGTCAAGGAAACTTCAGACCGATGAATAGAAACTCACAAAGTATCTAAATACTCACAAAATACACTCAATAATCTAGAGAGAGAGAAAGAGAAACTTTTTTTTAGTGTGATTTTCAATTCTAACATAGCCTCTATTTATAGGAAAATGTTAGCAGACTTCGACCAAAAACCCGATAGCTTTTACCTCGCTACTATTCCCACCCACCACATTTGAAATAAATTCAAAGACATTTCTTCACCAACCACAAGTGGGGCCCACTCAATTCTAGAATTTTTCACCAAAATTATTTATAAACCTAATTTCTGAATTAGTCACCTCTTAAAATCCATAACAAATCATACGTTCATTTTTAACGGTTCAAAATTTGTGGACATATACTCAACTTATATATGTATAACATATCCAAAAATTACAACGATCCAACTACGGATTAAAATTATAACTCACACAATATATCTCAAAAACACCGATTTAATTTTTAATACCTTCATTCCAACAAAAAAATACCGATAAAACACCTCAACATTAACTCCTTCATTTTTAACCACAATAAATATATCCAACATTTATACCCTCATAAAATAAATATTTTCTTATCATATGAATCAATAATTAATTATTCACAAATAATATTACGTAATCACATTTATGACAACAAAGCCGCTCCGTGAAAGAGGGCTTTCAATAAGAATTTCTCCTTATCGCGCCGCAATTGTGTGACCAAACCTCTCCTCGATGTAACTTTCTAGACATCGCCAATAATGCTATATAATAATATTAGTCAAATAATATGAATTATTGATCCGATAATGGGAAATATCATGCAAAGTTGACAATTATTGAAACAACAATAATATAAAATATCAACACATCAATTATGAATCAATAAAATAAAATATTGAACAAGAATTCATCGTGAATAATTATCGAAAAAGTGCCTTCTCACGTAAGGATTAATAATTCATCAACACTGTGCATCCACGCCAGACATCAGATTTTAACCAACCGGGTATTCCAACAAATGTTAATCTGTGAATAACTACGCCATTTTTATAAAAACTCAAACTTGTCGCTTTCTTCATTCGACAGCTTATTCATTATGGGCCCATAAATGATCGGCCGCAACGCATTTAATATTCCCGACAACAAGAATATTTTCACGCACCAAACTAATATTCCCGACAACAATGATTATTTTATAACCACTGTGATATTTTGCAAAATTTGCACATTTCACCTATAACCAAAGAATTATATCAAATTAATACCTTATTATTCACAAATATAATTAGAGGAAATTTGATTTTATTTATAATAAGTTGGGGTCTTACAATATCCAAGGTGTCCTTTGCGTAGTAGTAGTCACTTCGAGGATTGGACCTCTCATCGTTCTTGTGGGACATCTTTCAGATAGAAATGTATGCATGAGATGTTGAGACGACGCGATATAGGATCGAGGTGGCAAAATGACGATTTTATCTCTCACCGGGGTTATATCCGTTTTGGACTGATAAAGTAGACGTTGCTCAGGGTTATCTCTGAGATTGGACTGCTGCAAGTACTGAAGGTCCTCAGGGTTATCTCTGAGGTGTGCCTGTCTTCCCAGTGTTATCTCCGGGTCTTGTACTGAGTGCCTTGGTGTGAGTGCCGAGGTTGAAATTGATTGCATGCATTTGAAACAAGGATTTTCGGGATTATCTTCGGAACTGCAACTGCACTCCTTGGGGTTTTCTCCAAGGTTAGCACTGTTATTCCCGGTGTTGTGTCCGGGACTGGAACCGAGCATCTCGGGGTTATCTCCGAGACAGAACTGTCCTCTCCGGTGGAATTTCTGGTATTTGAACTGCATCATCTCCCATGGTTATCTTTGAAAGACGAATCTGTTCTCCTGCAATGTTAGTAATAGGTGTGCAGAAAATTTCGAGTGTCTACAACTACTACTCTATTAAAGTTATAAAAATATTATAATTATAATTGATTGCATGCATTTGAAACAAACATTTTCGGAGTTATCTCCGAGACATGTAACTATCTCTCTCGGTGGAATTTACGGTATTTGAACCGCATCATCTCCCATGATTATAACAATTTAAAAATAAAGTCTACGTGGAATTGTCCTAACAAATCTCTCAAATCCATCCATAAACCCAAAATCATTCGTAGATCTGGGTCATCTCTGTTCTTCGTCTCTCCCTAGCCCTAGCCCTAGCCCTAGCCCTAGATGATCCGAGCCATCATCGTTGTTTGTTACTCTCTGGCGTTGATTATAGATAATTATGGGTCATGTAGATATGTTCTCCGCCTCTAGCCGCCATATCAATGCAGAGAGAGAGAGTAAAAAAGTAGAAAGAGAAAGTAGGCAGAGAGATAGAAATTGGGCCGGAAAGGAGCGGAAACTGGAGGACGATAGAGACCCGGAGGAGCGGAATGCAATGATGGATTCCATTCCTGACGACTTTGATGATAAGATTGAGAGAAGTAAGAGAGACAGAGACAGGGATGAAAAAGGGGAGGATCACAGAGGTAGGAGGAGAGAAGCTGAGGAAGGGAATAGAGGTAGAAATCGGCATTCTGGCGGGGATTTTGATTTTGAGGATGGAGGTGAAAGGAATCCAAGACGTAGGAGCGAACGCGACCGAGGAGACCATATCAATGAAAATGGGAATAGGAATATGAATAGGAGAGAAGTTGATGAAATATACTATAAAGGTAGGGATAGAAATTCCCATAGGAATATGAATAGGAGAGAAGTTGATGAAAAATACTATAAAGGTAGGGATAGAAATTCGAGGCGGGAGATGGTGGATAAACAGAGGAAAGTGGAGGGGCAAAGGGATGACGAGGATAAGGATAGGAAAAGAGGAGAAGGGGCTGCATGGGAGAGGAGAAAGAAAGAGGGGACTCTGGGTTCGAGGGAGAAGGAAAAGACAACTGAAGGTCTGAACTTATCTAAAGAAGGGACAGGGACAATAAATATTGATGCTGTAGCGAATTCAGGGAGGAGTGGTGGAGTTTATATTCCGCCATTTAAGTTTGCAAGAATGATGAAAGAAGTTCAGGATAAGAGAAGCGTAGAGTATCAAAGAATGACATGGGATGCATTGAGGAAGAGTATAAATGGATTAGTGAACAAGGTTAATTCGATTAACATGAAGAATATAATCCCGGAGCTGTTTGCTGAGAATCTGATCAGAGGAAGAGGTTTATTCTGTCGGTCCTGTATGAAGTCTCAGATGGCTTCTCCCGGATTTACTGATGTCTTTGCAGCATTGGTTGCTGTTGTAAATACCAAGTTTCCTGAAGTGGGTGATCTTCTATTGAGGAGGATTATTTTGCAGCTCCAAAGGGCATATAAAAGGAATGACAAGGTGCTTGATTCTCCCCTTCCCGTTTGCTGCTGTAATTTGCTATTCCATGAAATAGCTAGTGTATTAACTTTCATTAGATACTTATCTTCATTTCTTTCTTATTCTAGCCTCAATTACTAGCTGCTGTCAAATTCATAGCACATCTTGTAAATCAGCAAATAGTTCATGAGCTTATTGCTCTGGAACTATTGACAACCTTGTTGGAGAATCCTACTGATGACAGTGTTGAGGTGGCTGTTGGCTTTGTTTCGGAATGCGGGTCAATCCTTCAAGATCTTTGTCCTAGAGGTTTGCATGGTGAGTAGGCTGTTATTGGTTGCTTTCATAGGCTGTTATTGGTTGCTTTCACTTTATTATACTTTTATTTTTATCATGATTTATTTGGACTTTGCTGCAATACTTTTTTACAGTTTTCTTTGAAGTTATCTGTTATTAGACCTTTGTTTCTTATAATTTCTGCAAGAATAGAAGTTCCAAGGTGACTGAAGAGAGTTTCTCAAACACAATTTCAATGTTCTAAAAGACGCTAGGCAGGAGGCGGGCGGCCGGGGGCTTAGCGCCTCGGGATCTAGGCCGGATTTTTTATTCTAAGTCAATTTTAATATTTTATCTTATATTTATCCAAACAAAACAATAATATAAAGTAAAACAATCTACAATAAAGATAATAAAGACTTTTGCTTAAAGTTCAAACACATATCCATATTGCTAATGTCAAAGTTCAAACACAAACATGCAATCAAACGTATTTTTAACGTATTAGTTTTATTCATAAATAAGATTGCTATTAAATAATAAAATTTAAAATTTCAAGAATTTAATTCAATATTAAAACTTAAGAAACTAAATATAAATTTAAGAATTATATTGGATTAAACTAAATATTACAAATGTATCATCATTTATATAATTTGAATTGTTGGTACAAGTTCAAAAAATTACAACTATAATAAAATTATCTATTTTGACTTGATATTGTTCACTTCTTGTTGTGATTTGATATACTACAACCTGTAATATGAATATGGTAAATCATTAGAAAAATAAATATATCAAGATCTGGTTTGGATAATTATTAAAATAAAAAAACTCTCTCCGCCTAGACCATGCCTAATTTCCTGAAGGGATTTTTTTGCCGCCCTAGGCCTAGGCGAGGCGCCAAGTGGGGCCTAGCGCCTAAGCGGGGCGCTAAGGGGGCCTAGCGCCTAGGTGGGGATTTTTAAAACATTTCTCAATTTGTAATAGCAATGTAGTAGTTTGTCTTGGTATTTAAATTAGTTAAACGGACACTGTGTTACATATGGGATGTGTTTTCAGCTGACCCAACTAGTTTGGATTTAAGTTATTGCTGAGTAACTTGCGTTAAAAGAAATAAGTTTATTTATTTATTTTTTAAACTTCTGTTTTTTTGGTGACATCTTGCTTTTGAGTAAACTAGTGGTGCTTTGTTTAGTGTATGGAGAGTGTAGGAAACTAGGACCATGTAAAAGTGACAACAATAATTGTATTGAAATTTTGTGTTACCACCCTCTGTCACCATTTTTTGATTTTTACATACTTTCGAAGAGGAGTTGAATCTAAATTTAACGGCTGAAGATGTCCGAGTAGATCCGACACTTCCAGTTCTTGTAGGATTTGCAATACACACTGTTAATTGTCCTAGAAGCATAGGTAGTCTCTCAAAAATAGGAATCAACATGGTTCGAAATAGCGTTCGAGGTGTGCCTCAAAGCGAGGCGGAAGATGGCCAAGGCGAGGCTGACGCTTTTAATGGAAAATCGAAGCTTCAAGCTTAAGATGGTATAAGCATATTGAGGCGTAACAAGGCCTACATTTAGTTTGACTTAAAAAATCCTAGATCCGCTTTCGACAATAACCTTTTCTTCTTTTCTTGATTCGCAGATCCACTTCTCTCTCTTCTTCTTCTTGCGACTTGATTCATTTTCGACTTGATTCGACAGATCCGGTGAAAGCGAGTTGTGCGACTTCGACAGTTTGCTCTTCTTCTTCTTCTTCATGTTTTCTTCTCTCTCTCTTCTTCTTGATTTCTCTCTCTCATTCTTCTTCAACTGGGTAATGATCTTAGGTACTTAATTAATAAAAACAATCATATGTATATATATTATATATAATATATGTATATATTATATATCTGAGTAAGCTGGTGTTGAATATATATTATATATTAATAAAACAATCATATGTATATACAGTATAAATGCAATTACTTTTTTTATTAGTCATGGCATTGTTGAAATTAATGATCTTAGGCAAAAAAAATTTAATTACAATTATAATTATATATATATATATATATCATAAATTATATATATATATATATATATATATATATATATATATAATGATATATATACAGTAAAAATCGGGAATTTAATCATATGCTTTTACAATATATATATATATATATATATATATATATAACAATCATATGTATATATATACAGTAATAACATTACTGGGAATTAACAATCATATGCTTTTAAATTTCAATTAATGATTGTAGGCAATTTTTGTTTTATTACAGTAAATTGTTATTATGGGTAAGAAAGATCCAGCTTGGAAATATGACACCAAAACTTTTGGAGTTAATAAATCTCATTTATATGTGGAATGCAATTTTTGTAAGAAAATTTGTAAAAGAGGGATGATCACTATACAAGTAGTTGATATTATGTTGTTTTGATGTTTTGTAATGATACATTAACGTGACGTTGGTTATTTATGTCTTTTATGACCTTGATTATAATGATGGATTATTTTATGATTTTAGTAACATATTTTTATAATATAATTTTTTGGGGACTTTTAAGTCTTCAAATCGAGACGGAGGCTCGCTTCGCCTCGAAGCTTACGCCTCGCCTAGTCCGGAGAAAAACGCATCGTACCGCTTTTAGCTTTTTCGAACATTGGAAATTAGTACTGTACATAACTCCAAAACAGGAGCATTAAAATCTAATTTCACAGAATGCTACCTTAGGAAAAAACAAGGAATTGAAGAAACATAAGTAATAAATTATACTTGCACAATGAATCAGCAATAAACTAAATGCATCATACTCCCGCCCGTCCCCAAAGGATGTCCAAAAATTACACATATTTTACATAAAATATGCATAAAGACTAATTCAGCCTAAAAAATTATATGCAAGTAGGGTCCATTAGCTTTAAAAAGACAGTTTTATTTGTGTACTTACATTGGGTTCATATGGGTATAATTGGAGCTTGTTTTGTACTCTCTCCTTTATTTTTCTTAATTTGTGTGAAATGTGTACTTTTGACATCCTTTTGGGGACCGAGGGATTATATATTATGAAGTAATATGGATGTAATATTGTAGTGCTTATTTATGTGTGTTGTGTTGAAAAGCTTTTCTAATATTTTGATATTTTTTATCAGATGAAATAGCACTTGACATAAATGTATTTCAAATTTCGTTGGATAATATTTGGAATGTAGTTGTTTACAAATTTTTAGGAAGACAATATATATAATATTTTTATAATCACAAAATGGAAAATTAAAGAGAGGGGAGAAGCCATATTCGAATGTAGGGGTGACATTCAAACTTTAACTAGAAGAGTAAGGGATTGATGTTCATATATTGTGGCATTTTGATTTTCCATTAGCCTATAAGACTTGCTTCAGTTGCATTATTGGTCGTAATACATTGCTATGAGAACTGAAATATGCTATGCAGGAGCTATTGATTTCTCTGAACCTCATTCGTATGCATTTGATTTGGGAACATTGTTATTATAATTTTACTACTCATTTTTCATAGTTTGGAGTTTGGACCAGTTTTTAATCTAGTTAATAATGATGAGTAACAAATTCAAAAGCATTCTCTGTTATGTATGCTTAAATAAGTTAGTGATTGTCATTGTAGCTGAAAGAGCCACAATGGTGTGCGTAGTTGTGGTGGCAAATATTTTTAGTTGATTCTAGGCAAATGCTAAATGGTTCTAGAAGACCTTTGTGTTGCTTGTAGTGTGTATACCTAGGCTTGTTTTTCTTCTTTGTTTGGAATATGTTATTTTACTTTTTGGACTACTATATGTGTAATTTAAAATACTTTCATGATAGATTTACACATCTACGTCAGGATAGTATAGTAGTATGTGTGTACATACGTTAGCATTTAATCTTGTCATGTACATGACTTGGATTCATAGTCTTTATAATTTTAAATGTGTAGGTATTTTTTGAGCGTTTCATGGGATTCTTCACGAAGGAGAGATTGACAAAGCGGGTGCAATTTTTAATTGAAGGTCTCTTTGCTATTAGAAAAGCCAAGTTTCAGGTAAAGTGACATCTTACTTTGTCAACCATCAGGTTTTATATGGTTTAATGCATAGGCAATAATTGGTACTGATTCATGGTTCTGTTCACAAATGTAGGGTTACCCTGCTATTCGTCCAGAGCTAGACCTAGTTGAGCAAGAAGATCAGTTAACCCATGAAATATCTCTTCTAGATCAGATAGATCCTGAGATTGCGTTAGGTATATCCTTTCGTTTGACTTCTGTTTAGCTGTTTGTTAGCCGTAACTGTTTTCATACATCATTTTAATGCTTTATTATTATTGCATATTCAGATATTTTCAAGCCGGATCCTCAATTTATCGAGAATGAAAAATGTTATGAAGATCTAAAGAAAACTCTACTTGGTGAGGAGTCTGAGGATGAAGCTCAATCGGATGCAGCGATAGATGATGACGATGATGATGATGATGATGACAATGAATCTGATGAAGAGGATGAAGAACAGATGAGAATAAGAGATGAAACTGAGACGAATCTTGTGAATCTTCGGAGGACAATCTACCTAACAATCATGTCTAGTGTTGATTTTGAGGAAGCTGGCCACAAACTCTTGAAAATAAAACTAGAGCCTGGACAAGAGGTACCCAAATTAGCTCTGTTGTCCCTCTTAGTATATAGTTAAAAGTTTGCTTTACAAGGTTTATAAACTTCTCTTATATATGTGCATATATAGATATATTTACCATGTATATATGTATATGAGCTTTCTTTGACACAAAGACACTCTTTCAAACAACTGCTTGCACACTTGGAAGATCCACACATGTTTGTTGTATTTGTTTAGCCTTATTAATCTTTTTATTTCTTGTTTGTAATGTTAACAAGATTATTAGCAACTAGGTCAAGTCCACCAAGTGAAAACCCTATTCTTGTAGAACTAAAGTAGTTGTTATTCCTATATGCATAACATTTGCATGTCCGGTGCTTTTATTTGTCCATATTTGAAGGACTAAAGCGTTCGACACTTGGGTACACTTACTTTAACGTTTCTGATAAAAATGAAAATTTATTATATTTGAGCAAGTTGAGGAAGTAAAGGGAAATGGTTTATCATAAAAAAGGGGTAAAATCTAGATCACCACATTTGGTTTTCACCTTTTTGCACACACTACCTGTAGTGTTTTAAAAATCTCTACTTAGGTCCGATTAATCCCCGCCTAGGTGCTAGGCAGTCTTCTACCGCCTCAATAAAAGAGATCGCTTAAGAAAATGTCTAGTCCATCTATGAAAATGCCTAGGCACCACATAGGCGGCCTAGAAGCTAGGCGTCCCCTCCGCCGCCTTGGTCTGCTTAGCGACTTTTAAAACACTAACTATACTTGAGTTGTAAAAGTGAATAACCTCCCGCATCACATTTCCATGAGTTAAAATGATTTCTATTTGAAAATTTGATGTCTCAAAGTAATGTCAGTATAATGCAGGTTTTACATGGTTATTTTTCAAGGATAAGAAGCACCAATTAACATCAATAACATGAATTTGAGATTGTCTATTAAACATGCTGCTATTATGTAACGACATATATATATATATATATATATACACACACACACACACACATAAATATAAATACATGTATACACATATATGTGTATATATATATAAAATTATATATTATATTTACAGAACGTACCAACAGTTACTATCCTTTGGGTGCACTTGGTAGCCCCGCCCCCCTGGCCCCAAAGTGCTTCTACGATGACAATAGGTCCTAATGCAGAGGGAAGAATTATATACCTCTTAGAGGCACATGCATTTATTAAGAGAACTTATACCAGGGAGCTAAGGTTATTCGGTTTGACCAAAATGTTACATCTGGATGACCCTGTCTGTGTACATGAGCTTGATAGCTAGTAAAAATTGTGTATGCAGGTTCATTATGTTTTCTATTGGGTCTCAAATCGATTCAAGCCTGCTTGACTGAAGTTATTGGTCTTTGTAGCTTGTATTTGGTTCGAGAAAAAGATAGACTTGAACCCAAATATTGTGGATCAGTGTACACCATTCATATGAGCAATCAGTTGCACATATTGATGTTTATAGAAGACCCTAGTCAACTAAGGTGTTGGTCGCAGAATTTTGAGTTTCCTTCAATGGTCTATATTATTTAATACCTCAACTTTCATAGAAGGGATTTTGTTATGGAAAGAAAGGGAAAGAAGGGATGGCTGTCATCTGATTTAATATTAAAATACTCGACGTTTTATTTATGGGATGCTTTGGACTCTAAATAAACAAGCATCTGTTTTTTACTGTAAATAAACAATGCTAAAGTTGGGTAGAGACTCGGGATGTGGTATGTTTTAGACTTTGTACTTCTATTGTTTGTTGCATACATGTCTAACTGCGAAGAATAAATAACAACTTTAGGATCTTCCAGTTGAAAATGATTTCTACATTTTTTTCTATTTATTAAACAAGCACACCACTTTTACAATAAGCACATCAACATTTAAAATTGATGTGATTATCCTTTTACAATATTTGCATTTTCTTGCTGTTTTATTGTCTTGAAAATTAGGACTAATTGTTGTACTGTTCTTTGAAATTGTTGCGTACTGTTCTTTGAAATTGCTGTGGACTGTTTCCCAAGTAACTTGAACATTTACCGGGTTTAGTTTGGCCTACACAGATGGAGCTATGTATTATGTTGTTGGAGTGCTGCAGTCAAGAGAGAACTTACCTCCGGTATTATGGTCTTCTGGGTCAACGATTTTGTATGATCAATAAGATTCACCAAGAAAATTTTGAGAAATGCTTTGTGCAGCAATATTCGATGATCCACCGGCTTGAGACAAATAAGTTACGTAACGTAGCAAAGTTTTTCGCACATCTACTTGGCACCGATGCTCTGCCTTGGCATGCTCTAGCCTATATACGGCTAACTGAGGAGGATACTACTTCCTCTTCCCGTATTTTCATTAAAATTCTCTTTCAGGTAATTTACTAATTTCAATTATATTTGTCTACAATATGCAACTTATATGGGATGATGCTTTGACATTCCTTGAGGTCAATTATCTCGCCACCATGAATTTTCTGCCTTCTAATATTTTCAAATTTGCAATTCACTCTAGAACCGAGCAAAAAACGGATAAAACCGATTAAGCGAACCGAATTTTTTTAACCGAATTTTTTCGGCTATTCGGTTATTTTTTGAAATTCGGTTATATCTGATTTAATATTTGATTTTTGGATTCAGGTTTAGTTTTTAAAATTTCGTTATTCGGTTAACCGAATAACCGAGGAATAAGAAATAAAAAAATTTAAGCCCAAGTTAAAACATACAAACATTAATCTCTCATCTCACTCTTTGTCTTGATCTTGGATCTCTATCTCTCATCTGTCAGACTCTCACTAGGCGATACCCTCAGATCTCACATCTCAGATCTCTCGCTCTCTGTCTTTGATCTCTCAGATCTCACAGATCTCTCATTCTCTGTCTCTCATTTCTGTTCAAATAATTCAGTGTTGCTCTTTGAATTTTATGTTTCTGTGGGTGCGGAAGCTTTGGTTATCTGCGAGGTGGGCCTGGTTGAAATTTTACCCTATTTAATCATGGTGAGATCCTGAGTGGAAGTCTTTGATGGAAAGTTGTTGGACCGATCCAGCATAAAAGCCATCATTTGCAGAAATCGCTCAGAGGTTGAGAAATATGGCTGAAACAATTAATGTGAAGTAATGTTAATCCTGAAAGCAACTCTGATAATTTTATAAATTTGGGTATTTCATATGTATCTTTTTCAGTTAATTGTTGAGCTTCTTACACACTATCTATTTCTTTCAGTAATTTACAATGTCTTCTTTAATTAGTGTTTTAATCTAATATGGGCTTCGGTTTTCTAATTAATCTTTTTGTTGTATCATTAATGTATTATTGTGAATTATGAAATTCCCACACATCTATTTGGACTCTTGAAGTAATCAAAATAATATACAGAAAGCCATCAAAAGGAGAGCTAGACAAATATTGCTTGATTTCGGTGGTTATTAACATATTTAATTCGGTTATTCGGTTAACAATTGCTCCCCCCTAATTCACTCAATGAAATTAAATATTCTTCTTCATCCATATCGAGTTGACTGTAAATCCCTTCTCATAATTTTGCTCTCCTCCGGAGTGTATATATCTATTAATTTATATCAGCTAAACTTACATCCGCCTTCGCCTTGTTCAGGAATTATCAGAGCACCTAGGGATTCGCCTTTTGAACGAGCGGCTCAGTGATCCCACAATGCAGGACTCTTTTGAGTCAATTTTCCCAAGAGACAACCCCAAGAACACACGATTTTCAATCAACTTCTTCACATCTATTGGGCTTGGTGGGATCACTGAGAATTTGAGAGAGTACTTGAAGAATATGCCTTGTCTTATCATGCAGCAACAGAAGCCTGTTTCTGAATCGGATGATGAATCCAATGGTTCTGGTAGTTCTGATTCAGATGCATCTAGTTCTGACTCGAAATCGAGGTCAGCAAACTCCAACGAAAGTGATAGCGAAAGCGAAAGTGATGACAGACGAAGGAAGCGAAGGAGACATTAGAGAACAACGCTGAATTGCCTGAACGGAATGGAACATTGTAGTGGCTGATCAACATTTCAGAGTCGAGTCCCGCCTTTTGTCTGCGACAGGAAAATCTAGGTGGATTTACTGGATTTATCCAGGCTAGAGTCAGTTGGAAGTATGAATGTATAATACTATATAACTAGAGTTTTCCCTCTTTCCTTGCTGTCTTTAATTTGGTTCAGTGATTTGAGTTGCTATTCATTCAGTGTTACTAATCCGAGGAAGCGAGAAGTGTTGAGCAAGCGGGAAGTGTTAACCAATTATTCGGCCTGTGTAGCAGGTATTCCAGTTGGATTTGTTTCACAATATGTAGGTTGCTTATTATTATCAGAACTACTATATTTACCTGAGGTGCTAATATTACTGCCTGAAGTTTGATATTAATTATCTGATTTATGTGGACACAGATACAAAAATAAGATTGATGGGGGATTATCTTGTCTTATTGCTTCTTTTCTATAGTTTTGTATTGTAGGCTTGCGCTACCAATTTGGATTCTCTGAAGTAGTTGATGTCATGAAGTTGAGTTTTGCTACTATTGCATCCAATTGTAGATGAGATTTTAACCAGCTTTAACGTTTCTCTAGGAAAAATTAGTCGTATGGTAATCAAGTTTTAACATTTTCAAGTATTTGAATTTACCCCATCCTGATTTTTTTAGCCATCTGAAACCCAACTTCGTTGTTTTTTTTCCATTAAGAAATACAAGTCCATGTATTCTAGATAGTATTTGAATTTACCCCATCCTGAATTTGTTAGCTATCTGGAACCCAACTTAATTGTTTTTTTCATTAAGAAATGTAAGTCCATGTAATCTAGACACTAGATTTTTATGAGTTGTATTTATGAGCTAGTGTTGAAATCTGAATAATGAACTCTCTAAATAGTAATTAATTGGGTTAGTTGTTAAAAACAAAAGTAACCACCAAGTATATTTTGTTATAAAATGTCTAGATTCATATGGATGTCTAGATACATGTAACTCCCATTGAATATTAAAATGTATGACTCTTGAGTTTTGTAACATCCTAGTAGTTATGTTAGTATTGATGTTATTATATCTATATATAATAACATTTGTAAAGTGAAGGATAGATGGACATATACAATTACAAGATATGAATTATGAGAATGCTCCTCCCTTGATCATCATCTTTGTTCTTCATATTATTAATCTTTTATAACACGTAATCAGCACGATTGCTTCTCACTTTCGTCTTAAAGATAATCATATTTGATTTGAAGGAGAAGGTATGTATATATCTATTATCTACATGCAGTTACTTATATGCTCATTTTTGTAGTGTACATGTTGATATATATATATATATATATATATATATATATATATATATATATACACACTGCATAATATATTCAAGTGATGAAGCAATATGCGAGACACTTCCTGTAAGCTTTTCTCAACTATTAGATTGAACAACACATTTACATACGGATGTCATTCTTATCATGTGTCATCAGTAATCTGATAGTTCTTAACTGTTACTTTCTTTCTGCTTTTCTGAGCTAGTTGAAATAAATGATTTACCAATATATGTAAATGATGCATCTGAAATATAATAGGTCATTTGACAACTAATATATATATAGAGAGTGTGTGTAAGTAATTAGTATTCTTTTAATTTTCATCTTCTTTCGACATTCTCTCTTTGTCTGTAGCTATCATTGCCCCTTATTATTTTTCCACAACTTTTGTATGCATGCATGGTATGTATGTAAATGGGAATATATTCATAAGTATATGCATGAATGGTATTGGTATATATGTATTGTCTAAGGAGTACGGTAATTAATTAGTGATTGGTGTTGTTTAGTTTTGCTAGTTTATATTTGTATAAATATGTTTGACAAATTAATATTTTAAAATTAAGTATTGAATTTGACTGAATGTTTATTCAATATTTATTATAATAAATCAAATTAATTTCTAACAATTTTTTTGATATATTTTTGTATGAAGTTACAATGACAAATATACTTAGTAGTGTTGGTTTGTTATTTTGTTTTAATGGACAAATTTAGTTTCGTGTTTTCTTGCATTTCTATAAATTGTTTCATTACAATTAAATCTGAACATATATAATTATTTAATTTGATGGGGATATGTTTAGTTATTTAATATTTAAATCTTATAAATTTAAATTTGTTGCTCTTGATTTATATCGAGCAAGGATTATTTGACATGTACTCTTAATGATAGATTCATCTAAAGGCAAAGAACATTGGAGATACAATTGTAGTTGACAATCATGCATTCCTGCAGGATCATGCAAAATTAATAATTTTTATTCGCTATCATCTCCATGAAAAAATTAAAAGTTGAGTACATTACAGTAAAAGACTCATTTGTCTTATGAAATGATTTAAAGGAAAGATTTTAAAAGCTCATTATAATTGGTTGCACCTGAAGTTGCAAGATTTTAAAAGTGTTGAGTGAAAAACACTGATGAAGACATGTTAGAGAAAATATTTATTATATTTCATGCCTCGAATATACTCCTGCAGTAGCAATATCGAGAGCGTAAGTTTACAAAATATTCCCTGAAGCGATAAAGGAAATTATATTCCTAGAAGTGATATTATTTCTTCTAGTGGCTGTACAAAATAATAAGTTTTTGCTGAAAAATCAACAATCTTGCTTGACCGATTCTATTACATTCCCTGAAGTGAATGGAACCTCATTTGATAATCATAGAGGATATTATGGTTGTGGTTGTGGTAGTAGACGTGAAAGGAACAATCAATATAAAAAAGGGAATGTACCCGTCGTACTTCAAAACATTTGGTAGATTTGTACCAAGACTCCATAAAAGAAAAGAAAATGAAATTGAAATAAATTTTATTGATCATAATGATCCTGAAGATCCCATGAATTATTTTGACTTTCAAATGGAATGGAAATAACTAATTTTGATATATATGGTTTCCTTGATGATATGTTGATATAAATGTTCATATCAATTAATTATTTTTATTTCATTATATTATGTCATTATAATAAGTATTTTTATTATATGTTTTATTTATGTTTTAAGTAATAAAGTTAAATTTATGTTTTGCATATATATAGTTGTATGGGCCAGAAGCTCATCAAACTTAATTAAAGGCTCTAGAGCTATTATTCATCAAATATAATTGAAGACTCCTGAAGAGTGATTATTCATCAAACTTAATTAAAGTCTCTGGAAGAGCGATTATAATGTTGTCAAATGACACAAAACTTTGTATTGATGATTCTTTATATTCTTCTGAGGCAAACAGAAATTTGCTCCGCTTTAAGGATATACGTTATAATAGTTATTATATTGAAATCAATAATGAAGGCAGTGAAGAATTTCTTTATATTACTTCAATAGTATCGGGCCAGAAGCTCATATTAGAAAAATTGTGTATTTTTTTTCTGGGTTATATTATACTAAATTATGAATAGTTGAAACAAATATTGCAATACACCAGAAGTGTTTAGATCCAAATAATTTTATGATTTGGCATGATCATCTAGGATCAATAATGATGCATTGAATTACTGAAAACTCCCATGAACATCCTTTAAAGAACCAGAAGATTTCTTTACCTGTTGATTATATCAAAGTAAATTAATTACCAAATTATCACATTTAATTATTGTTATTTGGTGTTCATCTTCTAAGAAAGAACTCAGACAGATATTTTTAAGGTATATTTTGAGAATTGTTATTTTAATAGTCTTCCCACCATTAGGGGGAGAAAAGTCGTTGCCTGAAGCACGACGTGAGATCATTGCCTGAAACACGACGGGAGATTAATTGGAATGTTTCAACCTTATTTAATCTTGATCCTTGTACAAATTAATATGAACTAGAAGTTCAAAGGATTGTTCATTTGCAATGAATTGCAAATCAATTACCAGAATTATTAACCGATAATAAGAAAAAAGTGATATCTCACATTCTAGCTACTAATACTCTAGTAGAGACTGAAGTCCTTGTAGGACAATCAATTAATGCAGCAGTAAAATGAATCAAAGTCACACCTGAAACATGAAAGAATGATCAGTGTAAAGATAGAATTTCCCAGAAGAAAGTACAAGAAAAATAAGTTGCAGCCTATAACCCATGAAACAGGCTACAAAATTTATCAACCTATCCAAAATTTATGAATAAAAATCTCCTGTAAATAAAACTCTTGAAGAGTTATTCCCTGAAGAGGATGAGTTATCCCCTGAAGAGGATCAGGTACCTGAAAATAACGAGATCTCGATACATTATGTATATACAGGAGACGTATATATTGGATAGAAATAAAATTGTTGTCGACAACATATTTTCATATAAAGTTGCTATGGATATTACCAAAAGTAATGATCATATATATGAACCACAAATAGTTGATGAATGTAGAAATATTTGGCCAATGTAGAAAGAGGCGATTCAAGTTAAATTAAATTCATTAAGTAAATGTGAAATTTTTGGACCTGTAGTCCTAACACCTAAAGGTGTAATGCTTGTTGAATATAAATGGGTATTTGTACATAAACAAAATAAGAAAAATGAAATTATAAGGTACAAAGCGCAACTTGTAGCACAAGGTTTCTTCGCAGAGACATGGTATTAATTATGGAGAAACATATGCTCCTGTAATGGACGCAATTATATTCAAATTTTTAACTAGCTTGGTAGCAAAAGAAAATTTGGATATGCGATTAATGTATGTTGTTACAACATATCTGTATGAATCATTAGATAATGATCATATATACATGAAAATTCCAGAAGGATATAAAATGCCTGAATCATATAATTCTACATCTCGAAGTATGTATTTTAAGTTACAAAGATCTTTATATGCATGGGTTAAAGCAATCCAGATGCATATTGTGGAAAAATCGCCTAAGTAGATATCTTTTGAAAGAAGGATTTGAGAATAATCCAATTTGTGCATGCATTTTTATCAAAAGATCATAATATGGATTTGTTATTATTACTGTATTTATTGATGAAAGATCTTGCTCTAGAAGAGTTGACAAAAACAACAAAGTTAAAAGATATTGGTAAGACAAATTTTTGTCTTGACCTACAAATTGAACTATGAAATTCTTGTTCATCAATCAGCATAAACAGAAAAAGTTCTGAAGTAACTTTACATGGATAATGTTAATCCTTTAAGTACTTCAATGATAGATTGGTCACTTGATATCAAGAAAGATCCATTTTAATCACAAGAAAATAATAAAGAAACTCTTGGTCCTGAAGTACCATATATTAGGTCCTGAAGTACCATATCTTAGTGCAATTGATATTTTGATGTATCTTGCAAATTTCACAAGACTTGATATAGCATTTGTAGTTAACGTACTAGCAATGTATAGTTATGCACCAACTCGAAGATATTGTAATGAAATTAAACATATTTTACGTTATCTTCGTGAGACTATTGATTTGAGATTATTTAATCCAAATAGTGATAGAACCAAGCATATTGAACCAAAATTATTTTATACACATGAGCCCCAGAAGAATGGCAATATTGATCATGTGATAATTTGGTTGATATATTCATTAAGTCATTACCAACTATGATTTTGAAGAAGATGGTGCACAATATTGGCATACTTCGACTTAATGATATTTTTACCATGAACAATGAAAATTCTATGTTCTTATGAAGGGGAGTAAAAAGGATATGTGCTGATTGTACTCTTTTTCCTTCGCTAAGGTTTTTTCCCACTGGGTTTTCCTTTGCAAGGTTTTAATGAGGCAATCCCAAGGCACTAGAAGTTATACAAGAATATTGTACTCTTTTCCTTCACCAATTTTTTTTTCATTGGATTTTTATTTGGTAAGGTTTTTAACGAGACATATTCTTAGAAAATTGCTACAAAAGGACTCCATCCATTATGTATGAAGACAATGCTGCATGTATAGCTCAATTAAAGGAAGGATACATCAAAGATAATCTAGCAGACCAACTGCAATGTTTGAAGGATTGCGTCGCAATATTGGAATGCGACAGCTGAAGAACTTAAGTATACATTCATGAGGGGAGCTAATGCGTGCTACACTCTTTTTTCCTTAACCAAGGTTTTTTTCCATTGAGTTTTTCCTGGTAAGGTTTTTAATGAGACAGCTTTCAATGCGTATTGCTATACAATAGACATCTAAGGGGGAGTGTTATAAAATGTCTAGATTCATATGGATGTCTAGATACATGTAACTCCCATTGAGTATTAAAATGTATGACTCTTGAGTTTTGTAACATCATAGTAGTTATGTTAGTATTGATGTTATTATATCTATATATAATAGCATTTGTAAAGTGAAGGATAGATGAACATATACAATTACAAGATATGAATTATGAGAATGCTCCTCCCTTAATCATCATCTTTGTTCTTCATATTATTAATCTTTTATAACATAATTTAATAGAAGTCGGCCTAAATATAATTCTAGTCAAAGTGTTGATCGGAATGTTGACAAAATTATGTATTTATATATTTTAATATTTTTTAATGTATTTGATTGTATTTAAAATCATTTGACAGTATTTTTTGTATAAAATAATACAAATACATGTAAAATACAGTTTTCATTCTAAAAAGTAAATCAAAAATGTAAATAGCAAATTAATTATTATAAAATTGAAAAGAGATTAGAAACATAAATTACAAACAAAAATTAAATAAATATAATAATAAAAAATTAGAAGTACACATTAAAATCTGAAGCATGATTTAGGCAAATAAAAAATAAAAAAAATCTGAAGCTTGAAAATTTAAGTTCAAACCAAATTGACCACACTTGGTACAATAAGTCAAAGTTTTCACATCAGGCACACTTCCAATTAAACCCTCGGCGGGTGGGGGTGGGGGTGGGGGTGGGGGTGGGGGGGGGTGGTGGGGGGGGGTGAAGTGGGTGGTCTTCTTTTTTTCTTCAAGGGTTATGTTTTTGATTTCAACTGGGATAATACATTTTTTTGTCACTGTACTATGGTCCGATTTTCATTGTGGATATCGGAACTTTTTTTATTACAATCGAATAATTGTACTCTCAAAAATTATAAAATGATAATGATTTTTAATTTCCGTCCGAAAAAACGGACAGAATGCTGACTATGCATATTTTTGCGGATGTGAGCCGTTATTTTTGCTGACGTGGAGGTGGTCCGATTTTCATTGTGGTTACCAATTTTTTTTTGTTACAATCGAATAACTGTACTCTCAAAAATTATAAAATGGTCATTATTTTTAATTTTCCGTCCGAAAAAACGGATCGAATGAGATGGGCTTGCCAGACTTAAAAATTTCCTTAAAGAAAATGTTACTTACAAGTGTTGAACTCCAAATCTTATATTCCAATAAAACCCACTGGACCAAATACCTACTATACTAAAACTTGTGTAACATTAATATTTAAACCACCTAACATCGTTTCTATGCATGTGAAGATGAGATAATACACTTTTTGTAATTAAAATTTTAAATAATAATAATTGTAATAACAAAATAATAATTAAAATAATAATAATTATAATAATAATTATTGTAATAATAAAATAATTATTGTAATAATACAGTGACCAAAAAGGGGATAATACACCAATTATTTTATTATTATAATAATAATTAAAATTATATTATTATAATAATAATTAAAATAATTATTGTAGTTGGTTTTGTTGAAATATAAGATTTGGAGAGGTCTGGAGTTCAACACTTTTGAGCAACATTTTCTTTAAAAATTCGATAATCACAATGAAAATTACAACCTAGTACAGTGACAAAAAAATGTATTATCCCGATTTCAACTTGATGATGTTGGATGGCAAGATTGATTTCATTGAAAACGACAAATAAGAGGGGTTGACGAAGCTTCTCGAGCTTCGATGGTAGCGGTGGTGTGGAAGAGTACTTCCTCTTGTTCCTTGTTGAAAGATTTACTTTGAGAAAGTGATTCTTCCATTTGGGTGATTCTGTCTAGCTTCTTGCGGAGGGCACATAGGCATTTGTTGATGAGACTGATCTGCCATGTCTGCCGCCATGGTTACGGTTTTCGTTTGTTACTTTGAGAGAGAAAAATGGTTTTATGCTGCCGTGAGCAGCGGATGGAGAGAGATGTAAGGGTTATGGGCAGGGGCGAATCAGATTTGTTCTTAGCATGGGCAAATCAGATTTGATTATTCATTTTTGGAAGGTTTGAATTTTGATCATATATAATTAATGTATAAATCAATCAAAATTCAATTATACAACTCAAACTAACAATAATTTTATGCAACATAAATAAAATTTTATAATATACAATAAATAAATATTCATAATCTAAACTAAAATAAAATTTCAAAATAAAAAATATTCAGATACAATTTAAAATTTTATTTTGGTTATTTGTGTTAGTATATATACTTTGTGATTTTAATGATGACAATGTTTATATGGACTAAATTGATTTTATATTGACTTATAATTTAATTGGGTCATGTTAATCAAATATTGTTATGCATATTAATTATATAATATATAATAATTTGCATGGGTTATTGCATGGGTTATTGCATGGATTAATCACTTTGTATGTTAGCCCATAAAAATTTACTGCATGAGGTTGGTTTATATTTGTCACGTGCTTAAAGTTTTTGGAATCTAATATTTATATGTTATGAAGACTAATTCAAATGTGATTTGGAGTATAATAAGGATACTGAAATCTGGAGGTTATACAAGGTAACATTATCTTGAAATTAAAATTGAAATCTTATCTTTTATATTCCTTATGCTCCTTAATTATAGTTCATCATATTTTTGAGTTATAGGAATATATTTTTCTATATATATATATATATATATATATATATATATATATATATATATATATAGAATCGATCGGTGAGGCTCCTTTACTTTTGTTAAAATCGCGGACATTTTTTTTTGTTTTTTAAAACAACTAAAAAAAATATTTAATATTTTATGGGCCGATATTTTTCATAATATAATATTTTAGGCGTGATTTGAATATCTATACCAAAAAATGGTGGTACGATGCTGCACATGGTATGTATAGACTATTTTGTTATCGTATCCAAATCACATCCAAAACATGTATTATGAAAAAATTTGATTCATAAAATATTAAACTTTTTTTATAGTTATTTTTTAAAAAAACCAAAAAAGCAAAAAAAAGTCCGTATTTTAACAAAGTAAAGGAGTCTTACCCGATCTTGAATTCTATATATATATATATATATATATATATATATATATATATATATATATATTTGTTTTCCCATTACGTTTTTGGCTTGGAGATTTTTTTGGAATTGAGATAATTAAGGATTTTTATTCAAAAGCAGTTGTTTATTTGAAGGATACAAGCTAACAGTTAGTACGATTCTTTCAGCTTGTCTTTGTATATTACTTGACTCTTTCATAGCAATTTATCTCATATATATCTACTGAGCAGTTATTGCTAACCTTTATCTCCTATTTCAATTAAAAAGTATTAGCCGTTGCTTGGATGGATTGGAACGTTACTTGTTATAGCCGTTGCTCTACTCTCCTTTATATATACTATTTACTCGGGTACAAGGAGATACAAGAGACTGCATAACAGAAATTCTTTAAGAAAGCTAATTTGAGATACATTCAAATCATACACTGTAGTTCTTGTATTCTTTCTTTCATATCTATTGTAAACATAGTACAAGTCTAGATTGGCTTGGGGGGTTTTATTTTAGTGATATTCAGTCTGTACAACGAAGATATCAAAGTCTCAGAGGTGAGAGGTGTTGCAGAGGTGTAAAGGAGGTGTCCAATCGATCGTCATTGTAACAGGGAGTTCTATTTACTTTGTAATTGCTGAGTATTATTTTAATAAAGTGAGTCTCCATTCCTAGTTGGGATTAGATGTTGATTAGGCTACTAGACTAGAGGACAGGGACTGAACCACATAAAAATCTTGGTGTGATTTACTGTTCTTTTGTTTATGTTTTAAGCTTTAATATTCTGTAGATTTTGGTTTAAGTCAGAATTTTTTTTTTACTAATACGGACATGTATTAGCTGTCCGTTTATAACATACAAAGAACATAACTAATACGGACAGGGTTAGACCGTCCGATTATAGCCTGTTATATTTAACTTTAAAAATTGGCCACTGTAGATCAGTTCTGAGTATTTACACCTATTCGCCCCCTTTCTAGGTGTGCTTAATTATAGAATTATATTTGATATCAAAGCAAGTCTCTACTAATATTGATCTTTGCAGGTCGAAGGGAAAGATCATATTGCACACCTCAATTTTCAAGAAGGTCAATCCACAAGCCGGCCACCTTTGTTGCTCAGAAGTGAAAATTTCAACTTTTGAAAGTTTAGAATGATGATTTATCTCAAACGAAACCCATGGAAATGGTGGGTTATTGAAAATGGCCCTGTCATTCCAAGACATGATGATGGGAAACCTAAGACTCTCATGGAAATTGATTCAAATGAATCCTACATGGTATCCTATGACTCCAAAGCCATGAACACGCTGCTAAGTGGGAAGATTCATGCTGAAATTGACAAAGTTTCTGCATGCACCATTGCTAAAGAAATATGGGATACAATCGTCATGAGCCATGAGGGAACTACTAAGGTAAAAGAGGTCAAATTAAGTATGCTAATGCAAGAATATGAGCATTTCAGGTTAGAGAAGAATGAATCTATCGGGTAAAATGCAAAGTCGACCACGGAACTTTAGGGGTTTTTGGGTATTGAGCCATTTTCTTTTGGTCAATGCAAATTGAGTCCCTTTTTAATAAAAAATTTGGACTTCGAGCCCCAGGCGCCACATGTGTGTTGACCTGCATACGTGGCGCCTACGTGGCACACGTGGCAGATCTAACGTGGGCATTTTTTATTTTATTTTACAAGTGGACGGGCTGATGTGGCGAATATTGAACTTAATCCCAAAAATTATGTAGCTGCCAAGATTTGAACTCGAGACCTCTAGCTTAAAACTTGGATCCAATGACCAACTGAGCAAAAAGGCCTAGTTGCTATAATTTTGCAAGGATCAATATTTATAACTGAACAAATCATTTCCCCCAATAACAATAACAATAATAATAACAATAATAACAACAACAATAATAATAATAATAATAATAATAATAATAATAATAATAATAATAATAATAATAATAATAATAATAATAATTGTAAAAGCCCCCAATCCAAGATTACTTGAAGGCGTAATTGAAGACTTCACGATACCATTTCTATGAGCGGAATAATACTAATAATAATAACAATAATATAAATATTAAACTTGCTTTACATAATTATCAAAGTCTAGCTCCCAAGTACGTAACCTTTAATCATTCCTTACAATACATGATAATAAGTATATAACATTGTCTTAATAATATTAAACTATTACATAAGATAACATTAAAATCATTCAGCAACCTTTCCCTTTCCCTTGTTCTTAATGAGCCTTGAGTTGTTCACACTTATTTGAAAACATTTAAATTAAGCGAGGATGAGCATTTGAGTGCTCAGCAAGTAATAACAATTATATATATATATATAATCTGAAAGAATTTAAATGTTTTCTTTATACTACCCTTCTACAACAAATCAATGGTTGTGAAGTAATCTGAAGCGATAATAATAACATAACAACCCTCTTTTGATTTTTGAAACTCATTTTGACTATAAATAGGGTTAAGGGACATACTATGAACATTGTTTTCATTTTGAGCAGTTTAAGCGAGAACTTCATCTCATGGCTGTCATAACTTTACAGACACGAGGGTGATCGACCCGTTGTACCTCATATTGATCAATCTTGCATGCAAGAGCGATAGGATCGTTCACTCTGTCATCTTTGGGCGCATAAAAAGTTTTTCCGTGTAAGGGATGTTCATACTTGTCAGAGTTCCAAACCAAAGCAATTCGGTTGGATAATAATAAGGTTTTATCTTGTTCAATAATAATCTATAATTCAACATATATATATGGGTATTTAACAAAGGTGTATCAACATGTGGTTAAATGCAATGATTATCTAAGTGGGGACACTTGTATAATCATTTATAGAAATTATCGAACATAATATATATCTGAATTACCATATACTAACATGTTGATAATCAATGAGTGTATATAATATAGGGTTAATAATCTGTACAGTAATAATATAATTCTACAACATTCTTACTCATGTCCATTGCATAAAGAAAATGCAAAGGTAAGATACTACTTTTGATCTTGGCGCTTACAATACGCAACTTAGTTTAATCTTTTATATCACGACCTATCATTAATCAGATCATTCGTTCGATTAGAACAATATACTATAACATATAGTACTACATTTCATAGTCAGCACATAATCTAATCGCATTATCACACATGTTCAACTGTCATTGCATCACAAACAAACATTAATACAGTCAAAATATCTAAGTCTAGATCAATTTTCGAAATATGCTTGATTGTCTTAAACGACTTTATCAAGTAATTATCAGTGCAAGACTCTATTCAACGTTCGATATCAAGTAAGTATCGATTCGTATTATTTTAAATGACTTAATAAACATTTATTAATTTATCATGAATTTTCAAACACTAAAATTATTATTAAATGATTTAAATATCAAATAATTCTATTATCATTTAATTATTATTAAACTATTAATAATACTTTTATTCATTTACCAATAGTATTAATATTTTATTCATTTACTAATATTATTAATCTTGATATTATTTAATTCATCTCTTAGTATTATTAGTTCGCTAATAATACTTTTATTCGCTTTTACTAATATTATTAACATCTTAATAATATTTTAATACTTTTACTAATTTACTAATATTATTAACATCTTAATAATATTTTAATACTTTACTAATATTATTAATCCTCTTAATAATATTTTAATCATGCATTAATATTATTACTTTAATAATATCTTACTTATAATACTTTTATTCATTTACCAATAGTATTACTATTTTATTCATTTACTAATATTATTAATCATTTAATAATATTTTATTCCTTACTAATGTTATTACATTTTTAATAACATTTTATTTAATCTCGAATATTATTATTTACTTAATAATATTTTAATCATCCAAGAATACTTTAATTTAATATTATTAATCTTTTAATAATATTTTAATCTAAGACTAATATTTTAATCTAATATTATTAATCATGTAATAATACTTTAATCATTTATTAATATTTTAAATCAAATATGATTATTCATTTAATAATATTTTAATAAAGTTTTAATCTTAATATTTTATTTACTTAACAATATCATATTCTAATATTATTAATATCATAATAACATTTTAATAATTTATTAGATCAATAAACAATTTATTTTAATTGTTCACCCTTTATAAAACCATTTATTTAATATCCATAAAAGGTCATAAATAATATTTCTTATTATAAATTACCAAAATGCCTTAAAATAGTCATAATATTATATATTAAGAGTATTCAAGCATTAAAATCACATTTTCTTATTTAAGACATCACTTAACTATTTATTTTCTTTTATTCATAACTTAATCACTTTTAGGAAAAATACCAAACCCGATTCCAAAATTCTTCTTTTAGGGTTTAGGCGGTATATGATCCAACAATGATCCCCAAATTTTTCGGAATTTTAGAAAATGATCTACTATTTTAAAGTTCCCAAAACACTCGGATCTTTCTTCATTTTTCATAAATTGAGTTTTGCTCGAGAAAAATCAAGCGTTTGAGTTATGCTCTCTAACATATATGAACCCTCTGTAAAAATTTTGAATTTTCCATTGTATATACATCGTGAGATATTGAAGGTAAATATTTAGGAGTCCTTTACGGAAATAGTCATTACGCACAATCTATAACTTGAAATGTGACAACCCCAAAATAGGTCCATACCATCCAACCTATTCTGAGTCGCCAAATACATGGTACAGAAAATAACTACAACTTTATTACAACAATTATCGTACAAAATACAACAACACATATGCTGTGAGTTTGGATACAAATATATACCAAATGTGACACATGTCCCTACCGTGGACAATACCTCACAGTGACACCTTACATAAAGGTATAGTCAAAAGCTGTTTTAGAAATTAAAATCTTTGGAAAATGCTCAAGGAAACCTTCGTACATGGGAGGCCATGCGTCTAGGTTATGATAGATATCATATGACCACGGAATTATCCTTGGTTGACCCAATAGTTCATATTTGCACTACAGGCCAAAAATATTCATCAACAGTTCATATTTGCACTAAGGCCAAATATATTCATCTACAGTTCATATTTGCACTACAGGCCAAATATATTAATATCTCAAAGAAATATATAATCATTTCAGAATTTATATAAACAATAATTATAACCATGTTGATTATTTCACCTTTGCACTTAAGCTAAAGATATTCAATTATAAATTCAATGGTAATGATCATACCAGTCATAATTCAACTTTTCACTACTGGCCAAAGAGAACCCTAGTCATGATCATACTAATAATCTACCCATCTTTATACTCAAGTGAAAGAGAATTTCAACATCAGGGTTATAAAAATGTTATATATGATAATAAAATAATATGATCAACAACTGCACTTAATCTCAAGAGCAATATTCATAAATCAACGATAATTTGGTCAGAAAAAGAAATCAACTTTGTCGTGAATAGTACCCGTGAATAGTAACTCATGAATAGTAACTCATGAATAGTAACTCGTGAATAGTAACCCCGACTTAAAAAGGTAGAAATTCCACAATAAAATCCATACCAATATTTCGGTATAACGATATTGAAAGAATAACATTTCTTAAACTTATAAATAATTTAATTTAATTGTTTACACTTTACTAAATAATGCATTTAATCATTCTAAAATGCTAAACTCATAAGTTTTCATCACCAATAACCAAAACCCTCATAAAAAATCTGCATATACCTCATATAGGATTATCAAGCCATAAAATCTTATTTTCCAATTTTCTTCCATCGCATAACATATTTAATTCATTTATTCATAACTAGTCCATTTTCATGAAAAATAACAAATCAGTTCCAAAAATATTTCTTTTCTGGGATTTAGCATAATATAGTCCCATAGTGAACATATATTTTTCTCAGAATTTTTAAAATTCATTTACTATTTTTTATATGGCCAAAACCGCCGAATATTTAGATATTTATCATAAATTGTACTTTTATCCAAAAATTCTGAAATTTACAGAGTACACTGATATTATATAGATATACTTCCAATAAAAATTTCATCAATTTTGGAGTTAACCACAAGGAATTGTAAGCGGTTACTTTTAAAATAGTCTTTTCTCATAAAATTCATAACTCTTAATCTATACATCCAAAAATCACCATTTTTGGACACAATCAATAAAACTCATCAAAATATCATTTTAAATATTTCCAAAATTTTTGAAGGTCAGAAAAATTACGAAACCGAAAAACATAACAACCCTTAAAATCCCTTACCTCAAAAGAACATTACTTCTGACTGGATATTGGATATGACGCTGAAGGAAATTTGCACTGATGAATAGTAACTCACCAAGTATCTAACACTCACAAAATACACTCGATAATCTAGAGAGAGAAAGAGAGAAAGCTTATGTTTCTGGTGTGATTTTCAATTCTAACTTAGCCCTCTATTTATAGGAAAATGTTAGCACGCCGAAGCAGACTTAACCTGCATCCTGATGGCTTTACCTGCTACTATTCCCACTCACCACATTTGAAAATTCAATTGAGCACATTTTTCACCAACCAAAAGTGGGGCCCACTAATTCTAGAATTTTCTACCAAAATCATTTATAACTTAATTTCCGAATCAGTCACCTCTTAAAATTCATAACAAATTATACGCTCATTTTTAACGGTTCAAAATTTGTGGACATATACTCAACTTATATATGTATAATATATCCAAAAATTAATGATCCAACGGTCGGATTAAATATTATAACTCACACAATAAAGCTGTAATAACACCGATTTGATCTTTTAATACCTCCAATCCGAGAAAATACTGATAAAACACCTCAACATTAACTCCTTCATTTATAACCACATAAATAAACCCATCATTTATATCCACATCAAATAAATATTTCCTTATCATATAAATTAATAATTAATTATTCACAAATAATATTACAGAATCACAATTATGACAATGACGGTAGTTCCCGGGAAAGAGGGGCTTTAGATAAGGATTTCTCCTTCTTTGGCAAGTGATTAGGTGACCAAACCTCTCCTTGACAGAACTTTCTAGACATTGCCAATAATGCTATCTAATAATATTATTCCAAATAATATGAATTATTGATCTGATAATGGAAAATATCAGCAAATGACAATTATTGAAACAACAATAATATAAAATATCAACGCAATAATTATTGAATCAATAAAATAAAATATTGAACAGTAATTACTGTAATAATTATTGAGTAGTGTCTTCTTACGTAAGGATCAATAATTCAACAATACATGTAATACCGGTGTGCTCTTCTTGTGCAACCATGCCGATATTTCGTATTTTAACCACGGGTATTCCAACGGTGTTAAGCGGAAACAACTACTGGCAAGTTATTCAATTTTGTCATTTTCTTCTTAAACAGGTTATCCAGTTATGGGGCCCAAAAATAGGCTGCGTCTTCGATACGAATATTCCCAATGTAAAAGAATATTCCATGACCAAACGAATATTCCCAAACAATAATGAATACTTTATAACCACTTGCGTATTTTGAAAAAAAATTCATATATCACCCTTAACTTTAACTTTTATCAATTTAACCATTTTCTTGAATAGAAAAATTGAATACTTTTATTTCATAAAATTTGGGGTCTTACAATCTCCCTCCTTATGAAATTTTGTCCCCAAATTTACGTACACTGGTATTTCAAAGAGTTGAGAATACTTGCTTCCATTCAGATTTCATCTTCCCCGTCATCATGATTTCTCCATTGCTTTCATCTCCTATATTTAGGATATCATTCTAGAATACGACTTGAAAACAAAGGTTAATTGACATATCACAATTTGTCAACTTAAGTAAGAAAATTCAGCTTAGGTAGGACACACACTAGCGAAGGATATTTCTCGTCTCTCCCTTCCTAGTTCTAATCCGGGATCTCCGCTAGAGATCATATCCCTAAGCTCTGATACCAAATGTGACAAATGTCCCATCAGTAGACAACACCTCACAGTGATACCTATCAGTTTGCCACCGTAGAACGGCGTCCCCTACGGAGAGTCTGGCTTCGGTGCATCCCCCATCAACAGGAAGTCACCAGCGAGAGGCTCGGGGCTATTTACTTATAGCTCTGATACCAACTGTGACAACCCCAAAATAGGTCCATACCATCCAACCTATTTTGAGTCACCAAATACATGGTACAGAAAACAACTACAACTTTATTACAACAATTGTCATACAAAATACAACAACACATATGCTGTGAGTTTGGATACAAATATATACCAAATGTGACACATGTCCCAACTGTGGACAGCACCTCACAGTGACACCTTACATAAAGGTATAGTCAAAAACTGTTTTAGAAATTAAAATCTTTGGGAAATGCTCAAGGAAAGCTTCGTACATGGGAGGCCATGCGTCTAGGTTATGATAGATATCATATGGCTGCGGAATTATCCTTGGTTGATTAATAGACCCCAAAGAAAAATAAGAAGATTACTATCATATTCTTCCCAATGGTAAGTCTTCTCTTGACATATCATTATCTCCACTGTCTCTAATTGAGAATTATACTTTAAACAAACACTAAGATTATATAGGTAGTGCTCGTATATATACTCAGCAAGTGATTGAGCACATCCCTGTCTTATGATGATACGAGGTTGTATATCATTAGACATCTTGTATGATAGTGACAAAACACCCTTCCAATGTTGGGTTCGCCTCACCCTCAACAGCTATAGACCACCGTTCTATTCCCCTGTTATCCCCCACTCGACCAAGCTAAACTTTTATTACCTGAAAGGAATTGTGAAGCAAAAGAGTGAACACAACTAGCTCAGTAAAGAATATCATGACTAAAGATAATAAAATTATCAATAGCCTTCATCAGTAATAAATCAGAGATTTAGAACATATGGTAGATGATAAAATTTTTCAACCATAGTTGCAGCGAAACGAGCAATCCATTAGAAGAGTCAAATAGACCATATAGTCTATTATCTTCTCCATGTTAAAAATCCTCCAACAATATTTTATCCCGGTAACATCACTCAACAGTTCCTTTCCACAATCATATGAATAACTCATAATCATAATTGTGGTTCTAAATTCCTCTTCTCATCTAGGACGAAGATAATTTTCATAACCTATCTTCACCTGAAACATCAAAGATCATGGTTATACCAAATCACATTTCCTATTCATAATCATACTGATAAATTCATCTTTGCACTATGGGCCAAAGATATTCGTCAACAGACCATCTTTGCACTACGGCCAAAGATATTCAACAACATGTCATCTTTGCACTACGGGCCAAAGATATTCATCAACAAACCATCTTTGCACTCTGAGCCAAAGATATTCCTCAATGATTCATATTTGCACTACTCTGGCCAAATATATTCATCAACGATTTATATTTGCACTACGGGCTAAATATATTCATCAACAGATTCATATTTGCACTCTGAGCCAAATATATTAATATCTCAAAGAAATATATAATCATTTCAGAATTTATATAAACAATAATTATAACCATGTTGATTATTTCACCTTTGCACTTAAGCTAAAGATATTCAATTATAAATTCAATGGTCATGATCATACCAGTCACAATTCAACTTTTCACTACTGGCCAAAGAGAACCCTAGTCATGATCATACCAATAATCTACCCATCTTTATACTCAAGTGAAAGAGAATTTCAACATCAGGGTTATAAAGATGTTATATATGATAATAAAAATAATATGATCAATAACTGCACTTAATCTCAAGAGCAATATTCATAAATCAACGATAATTCGGTCAGAAAAAGAAACCAACTTTGTCGTGAATAGTACCCGTGAATAGTAACTCGTGAATAGTAACACATGAATAGTAATTCATGAATAGTAACTCATGAATAGTAATTCGTGAATAGTAACCTCGACTCAAAAAGATAGAAATTCCATAATAAAATCCATTCCAATATTTCGGTATAATGATATTGAAAGAATAACATTTCTTAAACTTATAAATAATTTATTTTAATTGTTTACACTTTACTAACTAATGCATTTAATCATTCTAAAATGCCAAACTCATAAGTTTTCATCACCAATAACCAAAACCCTCATAAAAAATCTGCATATACCTCATATAGGATTATCAAGCCATAAAATCCTATTTTCCAATTTTCTTCCTTCACATAACATATTTAATTCATTTATTCATAAGTAGTCTATTTTCATGAAAAATACCAAATCAGTTCCAAAAATATTTCTTTTCTGGAATTTAGCATAATATAGTCCCATAGTGAACATATATTTTTCTCAGAATTTTTAAAATTCATTTACTATTTTTCATATGGCCAAAACCGCCGAATATTTAGACATTTATCATAAATTGTACTTTTATCCAAAAATTTTGAAATTCACAGAGTACACTGATATTATATAGATATACTTCCAATAAAAATTTCATCAATTTTGGAGTTAACCACAAGGAATTGTAAGCGGTTACTTTTAAAATAGTCTTTTCTCATAAAATTCATAACTCTTAATCTATACATCCAAAAATCACCATTTTTGGACACAATCAATAAAACTCATCAAAATATCATTTCAAATATTTCCAGAATTTTTGAAGGTCAGAAAAATTACGAAACTGAAAAACATAACAACCCTTAAAATCCCTTGCTATCCCTTACCTCAAAAGAGCAACACTTCTGACTGGATATCGGATATGACGTTGAAGGAAACTTGCACTGATGAATAGCAACTCACCAAGTATCTAAATACTCACAAAATACACTCGGTAATCTAGAGAGAGAAAGAGAGAAATATTATGTTTCTGGTGTGATTTTCAATTCTAACTTAGCCCTCTATTTATAGGAAAATGTTAGCCATCAAGCGCACTTAACTCGCAACTTTGATGGCTTTACTACGCTACTATTCCCACCCACCACATTTGAAAATTCAATTGAGCACATTTCTCACCAACCAAAAGTGGGGCCCACCAATTCTAAAATTTTCCACTAAAATCATTTATAACCTAATTTTCGAATCAGTCACCTCTTAAAATTCATAACAAATTATACGCTCATTTTTAACGGTTCAAAATTTATGGACATATACTCAACTAATATATGTATAACATATCCAAAAATTAATGATCTAATGGTCGGATTAAATATTATAACTCACACAATAAAGCTGTAATAACACTGATTTGATCTTTTAATACCTCCAATCCTACAAAATACTGATAAAATACCTCAACATTAACTCCTTCATTTATAACCACATAAATAAACCCATCATTTATATCCACATCAAATAAATATTTCCTTATCATATAAATCAATAATTAATTATTCACAAATAATATTACAGAATCATAATTATGACAACCGGTAGTTCAGGAAAGAAGGGCTTTCAGATAAGGATTTTTTCTTCTTGGCGGCGCAATTAGGTGACCAAATCTCTCCTTGATGAACTTTCTAGACATTGCCAATAATGCTATCTAATAATATTATTCCAAATAATATGAATTATTGATCCGATAATGGAAAATCGCATGCGGTGACAATTATTGAAACAACAATAATATAAAATATCAACGCAAGCAATTATTGAATCAATAAAATAAAATATTGAACAAGAACTACCGTAACAATTATCGAGTAGTGTCTTCTTCACGTAAGGATCAATAATTCAACAAATCTTTGTGCAATACCGTGTGTGCTCTTTTGTGCAACCACGCCAGACATCGTATTTTAACCACCGGTATTCCAACAAAGTGTTAACGGAAACAACTACTGTAGTTATTCAATTTTGTCATTTTCTTTTTTCCGCGGTTATCCGTTATGGGGCCCACAAATAGTCTGCTGCCATGGTCATACGAATATTCCCCACGAAAAGAATATTCCATGACCAAACGAATATTCCCGACAATAATGAATACTTTATAACCACTTCATGTATTTTGAAAAAAAATTCATATATCACCTTTAACTTTAACTTTTATCAATTTAACCATTTACTGAATAGAAAAATTGAATACTTTTATTTCATAAAATTCGGGGTCTTACACGAAACGTGTCCGTTCTTTTTCCTACATGTAGATAACTTCTCAAGGTACCTCTGTGAATTTTCCCAGATTTTTAAGAGACATAAAACTGTCCAAAACAGTCCCAAGAAAAACGGGATAGAAGCTATTGTAGGGCTTTGAACCCTTAACATTCCAAGTGGACTGTTTTGGGGAAATCAGCCCCAAAGGTTTCAAAACTTGCTAGATTTGTGTTCTACCACTTGGGTTTACTAGATAACTCATGTATCTAGCACCCCCCTTCGGCGGATCACAAATCCAAGTTGTAAAACTTGAGTTATACAAGATTTAGTGGAAGAAAAACAATGTTTCACCCCTTGGAGCACATATGCTCATTTTCTTCCTCTAAGCCTTTGATCTAACACTCAAGATACTTAGTGCCATACATGATGATATATAGAACTAGGGTATCTTGAGTATTAGTTCATAACCCCAATAAAACTCAAGCTATAATACAAAGTAGTAGAAGAAGATTGGGTTATATCTTGATTTAGTGGCAACCTTCCTTGATTTACCAAAGTAGAGTATAAACTTAGGGTGCATCAAATAAACTAGCACACCTCTCTCACTTTCTCAAAACCGAACCTCCCCCCTCTTTCTCTTACTTTGCAACTTGCTAGCTTGAGAGAAAAGAAGAATAAATGAATATGGAAGGAAATGAAATGAATTAGAATGGACTAAAGGGATGCTTGCAATCCAATTATCCCCCATACTTTCTTTGCCCATTAGACAATAACCCTTATCTTATCTTTAAGTATGCTTAATGAGATTCCCAACCAATGAGGAGTAGACAACAATGTCCTTTATGTAAGAGATTAGGAAAAGTAAGGTGATTAGCTATAAAAGGAAAAGTTATTATCAAGTTTTCATTCCTTAAAAGCCCCTCAAAAATCCGGCCCCCTTGCTCTCTTATCCTCCAATTTTTGATTTATTTTCATGCCCAAATTTGAATAATCAAATGTCTAAAATATCCTTAATCAAGTGGGCTAGGGTTTGGTCTTGCATTTTATTTCTTTTGGGCTTCTAATTTAATTATTTGGGCTATGTAAGTAACATAGTTTAACAATTTTAATTTATATTACCCTAATTGTTTATTTAGGGTTTCTATTCCCAATCTTATGGAATTTAATTTCTTATACATGTGACTTTAGCTCATAACCTAATTAGGTTTATCAGAAATAGGTTTAAAATTATTAGTCACTTGAAATAACAAGATTATCCACTTAAGTTAGTATACATATTAAATACTAACCCTTCCTTATTACCATAGCGCTTAGGTTATTTAATTGTCTCACCTAATGTATAATTAGGTCACGAAGCTTTCATTTAGGGTTTAAAATAAAATAAAATTAGTTCCTAAAATTTGTAATTAGGGTTTCACACAGTAATACAAGGGTTTGTCATATAACACCATAATTGACCAACCCTTATTGGTCCACATATACAATACATATTTATAGCACTGAAAAATTGAAATATAATTATTATAATAATTCTAAAAATCATTTCATATATTATATAAATAATATATGATTATATCTTCATGGAAAATAATTAATAAAACATTTCTACTATAAAATTAATTATGATAAGAATATAATTTATAATGATCAATAATTCTAAAATAAAATTAGTTGTAACTATTAATATTTTTATTTATCACATAAATACATATACACATTATCTTGGCACATATTCCCCATATTTAAAATAATAATAAAAAAATTTTATATGCAAATTTTTAATTTATTTGTATAGAAAATATCGGGTTGTTACATTCACCCTCCCTTATAAAGATTCCGTCCCCGGAATCACCGTTTTAAAACCTACGCATATAAGTGTACGTAGCATATACAATCATTACAAGTAGATCTTGATCATAAATGATCGTACTGATCTTTAACCTATTCACGTTAAGCTTGTCTATCGGATTAAACGGAAATTTGATTTCTAAAAGAACTCAAATTCCTTCTTCAAAATTTCTTTATAAAATAATTTACTATATATGAAAATCATGCAAAAGAAAATAAAAGCTATACGAATAATACCTGGAATTGCACCACCATTTTGCTATGGTATCCGGACCGTCATGTTGTAGACCCTTCTTTGTTGATTTAAATTAAACTATTTGGATGACATTGGTCCGTGATTGCGAGTTCCACCGCCATTGCCATGATTCACACTCCCCGCCTCCGTCCTCCTCTTCGAACAATCCTTCACCTTGTGCTCGATTCGATCCACACAGAAAACACCCACTATTCATCCTAGGATCGGGGCGGTTGGGAGAGATATGGCCCTCCCGCCTTGCTTTTGTAGCACACGAACTTCCCCTTCAAACATTCCCCAGAGTGGTTCTTTCCACAGTTCTCACACTACAAAGCTTGCTTCTTAACTCCTTCCTGTTTTACCTGCACACTTCCAAAATTGCTTCCATTCCTTTTGCTACTACCACCGCTACTCCCACTATTAACTTCCACCTTCCCAGTTCCTTCGACCTTACTCTTGTTCTTCCTCTCTTTGTTGTAGAGGCTTATGGCTTCACTCCCCTCCTCAGCTATAATAGCTTTCTCCATGAGTGCTGCAAATGTAGGGATCTGCAACACCGCCACCTTGTTGTAGAGCCAGGATTTTAATTCCAGCTCTAGCTTTCCTAGCCTCCGTATCAACTTGATGCGGAGCAAACCTTGCCAACTCATTGAATTTTGCGGCGTATTCGGACATCGTCATATTCTCCTGCTTCAACTCTAAAAATTTTACCTCCATCCTAGCCTGCATACTAGATGAAAAATAGTTTTCGAAGAACGAGTGTCTTAAACCTATCCCAAGTAACAACACCCTCTCACGCCTCACTTTGATTCGCTTCCCACAAAAATTTGCCTCACCCCTTCATCATGTAGGTGGCAAAAGCGGTCTTTTTCCCTCGGCTACCCTAGCTACCATGAATGATTTTAGGTCTCTTTAACCCAAGTCAGGCTTCAGCAGGTCGATTGTCCCTTTGAATTGAGGCGGTCCCCTGACCTTGAAATCTTTAGAGTTAGCTAGTTGGTTGTCCTATTTGGTTCCATGCGACTAGCATTCCTTGCTGCATAGCTTGTGCTACCATATTTGCAAAGTGCTGCATCGGGTCTACTTGTTGTTGTCCTCAACATTATTGATGACTCTTTCGCCCTTTGGTTTCGAGTTTGGACGTCTTGGCGGCATTATTACAGTTAAGTAAAACCATATATTATTCTTTACATTCTAAATCTTATCATATAAGTTTAGTATATTAACTCATTTCATTACTCAAACTTAGATTCATATTCATTTAGCAAATACTTTACATAGCATATACATCACGCTTTAAACATCATTCATCCCTTTGTGACTACAAAAGTCAGGATTTACAGCCTTGACTAATACCAAAAGTTGGGAACATTACATTACACATACATACTTATCATTAAACAGACCTACACAACAGAACCTATACTACCTATTCACTACGCCTTTTCCTTGGACAACCTCTCGCCAGATGACCTTCCATCCCACAGATAAAACATGCTCCTGATTTATAGTCGGGACAATACAGAGTGGTATGTCCCTCATTGCCACAAAGGTAACATATTCTTTTCCCTTTCTTTTTATCGGATTTTCCTAAGTCATGGTCTTCTATCTTTCTTTTTCCCTTATTGCTCGGAGCTGCACACGATGTGTTGCTTGTGGCTCCCATCTGATCTATTTGGATTTTAAGCTTATCTTGTTCTTCCATTGTTTCTATTAACGAATGTCGTAGTTGACTATTTAATAGCTTTTCTATTTCCCACAGCTTTTCCAAAGAAGAAACCTTGTTCCTCAGATTCTGCACCTCTGTTGATGCTTGTTCAACTTCAACTTTAGTGTCCGAATCACTATCTCGTCGACTCCACCATCTAGGATCCGGTACTACGTTTTTTCTACAATAACCACTTCGTTTGAGTTGTTTTCATTGTGAGCCTCTATTTCAGCTATTGGCTTCGATATTAGCTCGGGGGTATGGATTTGATCCTTCTTCATGCTATAAGCATATAACAAGCCCTTTCCACCAGACATCTACACACATAAATTATCCTGATAAGCATTTAGTATATACACACAACAAATAATAGTTTTATATAAGTTATCTTTTATTTTGTTTGACGATGAATTTAGTCAATTCATCTCTTTATAACCTCTATATGAGTTATTTATATTTTTAACGTTTCCCTACGTTTCTAAGGTTATAGCCTCAAGGTCTATCCCACCTAAGGTTTTTTAACCCTAAAGCTTTGATACCAACACCTAAAGCCCCCAATCAACGGGTACTTGAAACCGTAATTCGGTGCTTCACAATACCATTTCTATGAAAGCGGAATAATACTAATAATAATAACAATAATATAAATATTAAACTTGCTTTACATAATTATCAAAGTCTAGCTCCAAACGTAACCTTTAATCATTCCTTACAATACATGATGATAAATATATAACATTGTCTTAATAATATTAAACTATTACATAAGATAACATTGAAATCATTCAGCAACCTTTCCCTTTCCCTTGTTCTTAATAGAGCCTTCAGGTTATTCACACTTAGCTGAAAACATTTAAATTAAGCAAGGATGAACATTTGAGTGCTCAACAAGTAATAATAATTATATATATATAATCTGAAAGAATTTAAATGTTTTTTTATACTACCCTTCTACAACAAATCAATGGTTGTGAAGTAATCTGAACCGATAATAATAACATAACAACCCTCTTTTGATTTTTTGAAACTACGTCTTGACTATAAATAGGGTTAAGGGACATACTATGAACATTGTTTTCATTTGCGACGTGAGTTAAGCAGAACTTCATCAGAAACTGGTCATAACTTCTGAACGCGGGGTGATCAAACCCGTTGTACCTATGATTGATCAATACTGCATGCAAGAACGATAAGATCGTTCACTCTGTCCGCCTTGGGCGCATAAAAGTTGTTCCCGTGTAAGGGATGTTCATACTTGTCGGGGTTCCAAACCAAAGCAATTCAGTTGGATAATAAGAAGGTTTTATCTTGTTTAACAATAATCTATAATTCAACATATATATACGGGTATTTAACAAAGGTGTATCAACATGTGGTTAAATGAAATGATTATCCAAGTGGGAACACTTGTATAATCATTTATAGAAATTATCAAACAAAATATATATCTGAATTACCATATACTAATATGTTGATAATCAATGAGTGTATATAATATAGGATTAATAATCTGTACAGTAATAATATAATTCTGAAACATTCTTACTCATGTCCATTGCATAAAAAAAATGCAAAGGTAGGATACTTACGATCTTACCGCTTACAATCTGTGACTTAGTTTAATCTTTTATATCACGACCTATCATTAATCAAATCATTCGTTCGATTAGAACAATATACTATAATATATAGTACTGCATTTCACAGTCAGCACATAATCTAATCGCATTATCACACATGTTCAACAGTCATTGCATCACAAACAAACATTAATACAGTCAAAATATCTAAGTCAGATCAATTTACGAAATATGATTGCAAAATCGATAGCTTTATCGGGTAATTATCGAGTCTAAGACTCTATTCCAACGTTCAATATCCGTAAGTATCAGTCATATTATTTTAAATGACTTAATAAACATTTATTAATTATCATGAATTTTCAAACACTTTGAAATCATTATTAAATGATTTAAATATCAAATAATTCTATTATCATTTAATTATTATTAAACTATTAATAATACTTTTATTCATTTACCAATAGTATTAATATTTTATTCATTTACTAATATTATTAATCTTGATATTATTTAATTCACCTCTTAGTATTATTAGTTGGCTAATAATACTTTTATTATTTACTAATATTATTAACATCTTAATAATATTTTAATACTTTACTAATATTATTAATCCTCTTAATAATATTTTAATCATGCATTAATATTATACTTTTATAATATCTTACTTATAATACTTTTATTCATTTACCAATAGTATTAATATTTTATTCATTTACTAATATTATTAATCATTTACTAATATTTTATTCCTTTACTAATGTTATTACATTTTTAATAACATTTTATTTAATCTTGAATATTATTATTTACTTAATAATATTTTAATCATCCAAGAATACTTTAATTTAATATTATTAATCTTTTAATAATATTTTAATCTAAGACTAATATTTTAATCTAATATTATTAATCATGTAATAATACTTTAATCATTTATTAATATTTTAAATCAAATATGATTAACCATTTAATAATATTTTAATAAAGTTTTAATCTTAATATTTTTATTTACTTAACAATATCATATTCTAATATTATTAATATCATAATAACATTTTAATAATTTATTAGATCAATAAACAATTTATTTTAATTGTTCACCCTTTATAAAACCATTTATTTAATATCCATAAAAGGTCATAAATAATATTTCTTATTATAAATTACCAAAATGCCCTAAAATAGTCAGAATATTATATATTAGGAGTATTCAAGCATTAAAATCACATTTTTCTTATTTAAGACATCACTTAACTATTTATTTTCTTTTATTCATAACTTAATCACTTTTAGGAAAAATACCAAACTGATTCCAAAAATTCTTTTTTTTTTTCTGGTTTTAGATAGTATATGACCCAACAATGATGCCCAAATATTTCTGGAATTTTAGAAAATGATCTACTATTTTTAAAGTTCCCAAAACACTCGGATCTTTCTTCATTTTTCATAAATTGAGCTTTGCTCAGAAAAATCTGAACGTTTCAGGGTATGCTCTCCTAACATATATGAACCTATTGTAAAAATTTTGGAATTTTCCAGTGTATACACTGTTAAATATTCGAAGATAAATATTTAGGAGTCCATTACGGAAATAGTCATTATGCACAATCTATAACTCGAAACGTGTCCGTTCTTTTTCCTACATGTAGATAAATTCTCAAGGTACCTCTGTGAATTTTCCCAGATTTTTAAGAGACATGAAACTGTCTGAAACAGTCCCAAGAAAAACGGGACAGAAGCTATTTTAGGGTTTTGAACCCTTAACATTCCAAGTGGACTGTTTTGGGGAAATCAGCCCCAAAGGTTTCGAAACTTGCTAGATTTGTGTTCTACCACTTGGGTTTACTAGATAACTCATGTATCTAGCACCCCCCTTCGACGGATCACAAATCCAAGTTGTAAAACTTGAGTTATACAAGATTTAGTGGAAGAAAAACAAGGTTTCACCCCTTGGAGCACATATGCTCATTTTCTTCCTCTAAGCCTTTGATCTAACACTCAAGACACTTAGTTCCATACATGATGATATGTAGAACTAGGGTATCTTGAGTATTAGTTCATAACCCCAACAAAACTCAAGCTATAATACAAAGTAGAAGAAGAAGATGAAGATTTGGTTATACCTTGATTTAGTGGCAACCTTCCTTGATTTACCAAAGTAGAGTATAAACTTAGGGTGCATCAAATAAACTAGCACACCTCTCTCACTTTCTCAAAACCGAACCTCCCCCCTCTTTCTCTTACTTTGCAACTTGCTAGCTTGAGAGAAAAGAAGAATAAATGAATATGGAAGGAAATGAAATGAATTGGAATGGACTAAAGGGATGCTTGCAATCCTATTATCCCCCATACTTTCTTTGCCCATTAGACAATACCCCTTATCTTATCTTTAAGTATGCTTAATGAGATTCCCAACCGATGAGGAGTAGACAACAATGTCCTTTGTATAAGAGATTAGGAAAAGTAAGGTGATTAGCTATAAAAGGAAAAGTTATTATCAAGTTTTCATGCCTTAAAAGCCCCTCAAAAATCTGCCCCCCTTGCTCTCTTATCCTCCAATTTTTGATTTATTTTCATGCCCAAATTTGAATAATCAAATGTCTAAAATATCCTTAATCAAGTGTGTAAGACCCCGAATTTTATGAAATAAAAGTATTCAATTTTTCTATTCAGTAAATGGTTAAATTGATAAAAGTTAAAGTTAAGGGTGATATATGAAATTTTTTTCAAAATACGCAAGGGGGTATAAAGTATTCATTATTGTTGGAGAATATTCGTTTGGTCGTGGAATATTCTTTCTGTCGGGGAATATTCGTATGACGGCACAGCTATTTGTGGGCCCCATAACAGAATAACTGTCGGATGAAGAAAACGACAAAATTAAGTTTTTATAAATAACGACGTAATCAATTACTGAATTAACACCGTTGGAATACCCGGTTGGTAAAATAAAGTAATACGCGTTGTTGCACAAGAAGTAATACGGTATTACACATGATTTTTGAATTATTGATTCTTACGTAAAGAAGGCACTACTCAATAATTGTTACGGTAATTCTTTATTCAATATTTTATTTTATTGATTCAATAATTCTTTGCGTTGATATTTTATATTATTGTTGTTCAATAATTGTCACCGCACAAGATTCCATTATCGGATCAATAATTCATATTATTTGAATAATATTATTAGATAACATTATTGGCAATGTCTAGAAAGTTACATCAAGGAGAGGTTTGGTCACCTAATTGCGCCAAGAAGGAGAAATTCTTATTGGAAAGCCCCTCTTTCCGGAACCGCCGGTTGTCATTATTGTGATTCTATAATATTATTTATGAATAATTAATTATTGATTTATATGACAATGAAATATTTATTTGATGTGGATATAAATGATGGATTTATTTATGTGGTTATAAATGAAGGAATTAATGTTGAGGTATTTTATCAGTATTTTTACGATATATTGCGTGAGTTATAATTTTTAATCCGACCGTTGGATCGTTGTAATTTTTGGATATGTTATACATACATAAGTTGAGTATATGTCCACAAATTTTGAACCGTTAAAAATGAACGAATGATTTGTTATGAATTTTAAGAGGTGACTGATTCAGAAATTAGGTTTATAATTGATTTTGGTGGAAAATTCTAGAATTGAGTGGGCCCCACTTGTGGTTGGTGAAGAAATATGCTGAATTTTATTTCAAATGTGGTGGGTGGGAATAGTAGCGGTAAAGCCATCAAGGTTGCAGGTTAAGTCTGCTTCGGCGTGCTAACATTTTCCTATAAATAGAGGGCTAAGTTAGAATTGAAAATCACACCAGAAACAAGTTTTCTCTTTCTCTCTATATTATCGAGCGTATTCTTGTGAGTATTTTGAGTATACTTTGAGTATTGTTAGATTATGCAAGTTCCCTCAAAGACTATATCAGGTGTTTCAACTAGAAATCTTGTCTTTTCGAGGTAAGGGATGTTATTTTCTTCTCAAATGATATTATTTCTTCAATATCATTATGCTGAAATATTGGTTGGAACTTTTTATCAAATTTGGAACTTTTTCATGCTTGAGTTACTATTCATGAGTTACTATTCACGAAAGTTACTATTCATGAGTTACTATTCACGAGTTACTATTCACGAGTACTATTCATGAAGCGTGAAGATGTTTTTTGTGGAATTTCTATCTTTTGGTGTCTGAGTTACTATTCACGTGATGCAAGACTATTCACGATACTCTGACTATTCACTTAATACTAAGACTATTCAATAGAAAAATGAAAATTTTCTTTTTCGTCTAAAATATCTATTCGGATACTAGCTTTGATTGTATCCATGTTTTGATCATTCTTGAATTTTACACCACTATGATTATTTTTGAGGTATTTTGGACGTGGATAAAACCAAGTACGAATCCTTAATCCTTGTCATTTTGTTTCTTTGGATTCGTTTCTTTAAAATATTTTTCATCATCCTCGGTCTTAAATGATGATATTATTGAATATCTTTGGCTTCAGAGTGCAAAGATGAATGATTTGAAGAATATCTTTGGCTGTAAAGGCAGAAGATGAGCAGTGTTTAAAATGAACACGATCGATCGATGAATATCTTTGGCCTTTAGTGCAAAAGATGAGCAGTGTTGAGATGAACATGACCGATCGATGAATATCTTTGGCTCAGTAGTGCAAAGATGAATATTTGATTTGAGATGAATATTGATTGATGTTACAGGATAAAATATTGATGATGGATCGTTAAATTCATAGATTATAGTAGATTTCATTTCTACGTAACTCTTCTATGAATTATTTTTTTCCGCGAATATTGATCCGAAACTTGTTGTCTATTGTATTCTATCGATTTTTCCTGTTGAAGACTAACGATAATTTGTTCTATATTATCTTAGTCATAACATTCTTTATTGGGCTAGTTGAGCTCACCCTTTTCCTTTTTGTTCCATTTTTCTCGGGAGGCGAGAATATAGCGAGTATTTAGTGGGGGTATGGAATGAAGGTTTTAGAAAGGATTGTTTAGTAGTCCTCACCATTTTTTAATGTATCAATAAATGTGATGAGGATTTATTTGAGTATAGATATTGTCTAGAAGATAATATTTGTATTCAAACTCACAGTTTTACTGTTGTAATAATAAAGTTGTAGTTGTTTCGTACCATATATTTGGCGACTCAGAATGGGTTGGATGGAATGAACCTATTTTGGGGTTGTCACAAAGTGGGCTAGGGTTTGGTCTTGCATTTTATTTCTTTTGGGCTTCTAATTTAATTAGTTGGGCTATGTAAGTAACATAGTTTAACAATTTTAATTTATATTACCCTAATTGTTTATTTAGGGTTTCTATTCCCAATCTTATGGAATTTAATTTCTTATACATGTGACTTTAGCTCATAACCTAATTAGGTTTATTAGAAATAGGTTTAAAATTATTAGTCACTTGAAATAACAAGATTATCCACTTAAGTTAGTATACATATTAAATACTAACCCTTCCTTATTACCATAACCCTTAGGTTATTTAATTGTCTCACCTAATGTATAATTAGGTTACGAAGCTTTCATTTAGGGTTTAAAATAAAATAAAATTAGTTCCTAAAATTTGGAATTAGGGTTTCACACAGTAATACAAGGGTTTGTCACATAACACCATAATTGACCAACCCTTATTGGTCCACATATACAGTACATATTTATAGCACTGAAAAATCAAAATATAATAATTATAATAATTCTAAAAATCATTTCATATATTATATAAATAATATATGATTATATCTTCATGGAAAATAATTAATAAAACATTTCTACTATAAAATTAATTATGATAAGAATATAATTTATAATGATCAATAATTCTAAAATAAAATTAATTGTAGCTATTCATATTTTTATTTATCACATAAATACATATACACATTATCTTGGCGCACATATTCCCTATATTTAAAATAAAAAATAAAATTTATACATAAAATTTCTAATTTATTTGTATAGAAAATATCTGGTTGTTATAATAATAATAATAATAATAATAATAAAAGTATTATTATTATTATTATTATTATTATTATTAGTACTATTATTATTAACATGATTATTAGGTTACCAATTTCTTTTTTTTATATTATTATTGTTATTATTATTATTATATTATTATTATTGTTATTGTTATTGTTATTGTTATTGTTATTATTATTATTGTTATTATTATTGTTATTGTTATTGGGGGAAATGGTTTGTTCAGTTATAAATATTAATCATTGCAAAATTATAACAATTAAACCTCTTTGCTCAGGTGGTCATTGGATCCAAGTTTTAAGCTAGAGGTCTCGAGTTTGAATTTTGGTAGCAACATAATTTTTGGGATTAAGTTCAATATTCGCCACGTCAGCCCGTCCACGTGTAAAATAAAATAAAAAATGTCCACGTCATATTATGCCATGTAGGCGCCATGTATGCAGGTCAACGCACATGTGGCGCCTGGGGCTCGAAGTCCAATTTTTTTAATAAAAAGGGGCTCAATTTGCGTTGACTAAAAGAAAAGGGCTCAATACCCAAAAACCTCTAAAGTTCAGTGGTCGACTTTGCATTTTAAGAAGCTCAAACTCGATTCCTCACTCTTATGAACTTTCCAAGTATGCTCGACCGGAAAATTGATCAAAGGGAGATAAATAGAAAGATACTTAGAGTCATGCCCAAACGGTTTGCACTAAAAGTTACAACTCTTCAAGACTCAACTACAATAAGTACGATGGAAACTCTAACTTTATTTAGAGAGCTTGAAGAATTTGAAAATCAACTAAAGAGGTATGATGAAGGACCTAAAAGGAAGACCTTAGCTCTTCAAGTTGAAAGCTACATAGAAGGTGATGATGAAGATTCTGATGAAGAAATAACTATGATGTCCCGGAAATTGAGAGAGCTGATTAGAAAGAAGAATAAATCAAAGTTTCAAGGCAAGACATTCAACAACAAGAGATACGCCAAGCAAAAGCCACAAGAAGATACTTGTTTTGAATGTGAAAGGCCCAGACATTTCAAGAGAGACTATTTCCAATTAAAAAGGAAGAACAAAGCAAGCAATTCAAAAGGAAAGGCATTAATGACATGGAGCGATAATGAGTCTAATCATGAAGAGCAAGAAGATGAAACTGCTCAACTGTGTTTCACTGGATTATGCAATCAAGAATCATCCGAGGTAAACTCTGAACTTAGTGATATTACTATTTCTGATTATCTAGTTTTAAAGAATGAAAATATTCGTATTAAAGAGAAAAATGCTCATTTAAATAATTGGATAAATGATTTAATGACAGAGGTAGAAACATTAATTGAAGAAAAACAAGAAATAGTTAAAGATTGTACATCAAGTGAAGTATCTAAGTTAAATGCTAAAATTGATTATCTTGATAACTATAATAAAATTCTATATAATCGTGCAAACAAATTAAATGAAGAATTCAATGATCTTAAAAAGGAAAATGATGTTTTAAAAGAAAGTTTGAAAATGAGAGATACTTGTATTGATGCTTTTAATGATGGGAAAAATATTAAACATGCAAAATAATAATGAGAAAGAAATAATTTTATTGAAAAAGGATCTTGCAAAATTTGTTCAAGGGGAAGAGAATTTAAATATAATGTTAGGTGGTCAAAGGTCAAGTCTAGATAAACAAGGAATTGGGTACAATCCTGTTAAGAACATTACAAGCACTACTAATAAAATTAGAGTAATAAATAATAAACCAAGGAACAAGCCTCTTTATTGCTTACCTTTTGTTACTTACAAAAATTGTGGTTTAAAAGGACATTTTGATACAAACTGTAATAAAATTAAAATAAAACAAGTTTGGGTAAAGAAAAGAGATTTAATTGCTACTGACAATACCAGACCCAAACAGATTTGGGTACCAAAACGATGAGCTACCTCTTTGTTTTGTAGGTATATTTAAAAGCTAAAGTACCATCACATAAATGGGTACTCGACAGTGGATGTTCTAGACACATGACGAGTGATAGTACTAAATTCATTTCACTAGCTACGAAGAAGGGAGGAACTGTTACCTTTGGAGATGACACCACATGCCAAATCATTGGTAAAAGTAAAGTTGGAAATGGTAAGATTTTTATTGATAATGTTCATCATGTTGAAGGATTAAAATATAATTTAATTAGTGTAAGTCAACTAATGGATAGTGGACATAAAGTAATTTTTGAAAAAGAAAAATGATCTAGTATTCATGCTTCTCACAATGTTCCTTTAATTGCTCAAAGGGAAGGTAATATTTATAAAATTAATTTTGATAATCAAAATGAAGATATTTGCTTAACTGCTATTCAAGACCAAACTATTCTATGGCATAGAAGGTTAGGACACGTGCATATGGAATTGATTAACAAGCTAGCTACCAAGAACCTTGTCAAAGGATTGCCAAAGCTAAATTATTAAAAGACAGGGATTTGTAATGCATGTCAGTTAGGTAAGCAAACAAGAAATTCTTTTATCAGCAAAAATCAGGTATCAACTTCTTTACCTCTTCAATTATTGCATCTTGATTTATTTGGACCTGAGAGATATGCTAACTTAGGAAATAATCATTATGCTTTTGTTATTGTTGATGATTTTTCAAGATTTACATGGGTTTTATTTTTGAAAACTAAAGATCAAGCTTTTGCAGAATTTGGAAAGCTTATAAAGAATGTTAAAACAAAACACACCCTCAAGCTAATTGGTATTCGGAGTGACCATGGTGGGGAATTTGGAAAAGACTTTATACCATATTGCAGTGAGAGAGGTGTTACACATAATTTTTTTGCACCAAGAACACCACAACAAAATGGTGTAGTGGAATGCAAAAATTGTACTCTCCAAGAAACTGCAAGATCTTTACTTCAAGAAAGTAAACTGCCTAAAAGATTTTGGGCAGAGGCTGTAAGTACTGCATGTTACATTCTAAATAGAGTATTGATTAGACCCATATTGTTGAAAACACCATATGGGTTACTAAACAAATGGATTCCAAATATTAATTATTTTAAAGTGTTTGGTGCTAAATGTTTTGTTTTAAATACTAATGGTAATCTTGGAAAATTTGATGCAAAATCAACTAAAGCTATTTTTCTCGGTTATTCTGTACATAGTAAGGCATATAGGGTTTATAATCTTGACAAGTCAAAGGTTGAAAAATATGTGCATGTAATATTTGATGAATTTAACCATGATATGTCAAAAGATGAGGATTCTGCAAGAAATAACAATTTGAGTCGTGCAAACCAAAATGCTAAATTCGGACACCCTAAGCCGTCCGAATTATAAGGAAAGACAGCTGAAATCAGACAACCTAAGCCGTCAGAATCAGAAGGAAAGACAGATGAAATCAGACAGCCTGACCCGTCCGTTTTAGTAGAAAACTTAGACATGAAGACACAGAAAAATAGACAGCCAGACCCATCCAATTTAGAAGAAAAATTCGATGAACACTTTGATGCTGAATTTGACATACCACAGTTTGAATCCAACAAACAGATGACCACTTCCAAGCTTCCTAAATCATCTCGAACTGTGAGAAATCATCATCCAAACTTGATCATAGGAGATCCCGACACTTGGATGAACACAAGAAGGAAAGCACGAAATTATTGTGCATTTTTAGCCTTTCTTTCTCAAGTTGAACCAAAAAATGCCAAGGAAGCAATTCAAGATGAAAATTGGACAATCTCCATACAGGAAGAGTTAAACCAATTTGAACGATGTCAGGTATGGGATCTTGTTAAGCCTCCTAAAAATGCATCTATTATTGGTAGAAAATGGATTTTCAAAAATAAATTAGATGAAAATGGTGTTATAACAAGAAACAAAGCCAGATTGGTAGCTCAAGGCTATAATTAATAGGAAGGTATAGACTATGAAGAAACCTTTTCCCCTATTGCAAGGTTGGAAGCTATAAGAATTTTATTAGCCTATATACGCTTTAGACAATTTAAATTATATCAAATGGATGTGAAAAATACTTTTTTAAATGGTTACTTAAATGAAGAAGTATATGTTAAGCAACCACCAGGTTTCGAACATGAAAAATATCCACATCATGTGTTTAAATTGAAAAAGGCTTTGTATGGATTAAAACAAGCTCTAAGAGCTTGGTATGAAAGACTAAACAAGTTTTTATTAGAAAATGGTTTTAATCGTGGTAAGATTGACTCTACTCTTTTTATTAAAACCAAAAATAAAGATTTATTAATTGTTCAAATTTATGTGGATGACATAATTTTTGGAGCTACTACTAACTCTTTGTGTGAGTGGTTTTCTCAATGTATGCATAATGAGTTTGATATGAATCTTATGAGCGAATTAAACTATTTCTTGGGGCTTCAAATCAAACAATCCAATGAAGGGATTCATATTCACCAATCCAAGTATGTAGAGGAGTTATTAAAGAGATTTGGTTTTGAAAATACCAAACCAAAGTCAACACTAATGAGTACTACCATCAAGCTTATTGCGGATGCTACAGGTAAAGATGTTGAAGTGACAATGTATCGAGGTATGATTGGTTGTTTACTTTATTTAATTGCATCAAGACCGGATATTATGTATAGTGTATGCCTTTGTGCTAGATTTCAAGCTCAACCAAAAGAATCTTATCTTAAAGCAATAAAAAGAATATTAAAATATTTATCTGGTACAATTAATTTTGGCTTATACTATCCTCTATCTCCTAGCTTTGAACTAATTGGATATTCAGATGCAGATTATGTAGGGTGCCAAGTTGATAGAAAAGCACAAGCGGTGCTTGGGAATTTTTAGGACAAAGCCTTGTGGCTTGGCACAACAAAAAGCAAACATCAGTTGTCTTGTCTACTACAGAAGGTGAATATTTAGCGGCGGAATTAGCCATTGCTTAGAATGGAACGTTGCTGTCATAGTCGTCGCTCTACTCCTTTATATATACTATTTGATAAGTAGGTTTTATACCTACTAATTCGGTATCTATTACTTGAATTATTTGCTTAATCTCATATTTCTTAGTTATTTTTCATGCATTTTGTGTTCATTTTGTAGATTTTATGCTTGAGAGCTGTGTGAGCGATTATTGGTATGAAAGCGCAAGGAAAAGCAATCCGGACATCGTTTGTGCTTTCATGTTTATTTCATGTTCTTGGCTTGGAACTTGGATTATATTGTAGAGCTTCTTCTTATCTTTCCAGAACATCTTGAATCATTCCAATCGGAGTTCGGTTGCAAGAGTTATGATCTTTGTACCAATGGACGTTGAACTTCACTGTTTTGGGTGGCCAATTGCATAGTAGTCACATCCAATCCAATTTTGACCTTCATCCGTCCGTTATTTCTCAATTCTCAAAGAATGAAAGTTGTAGAGCTCGTCGAGATCTTCGATTTGATAGGTGGCAATCCTCGTAACTCCTCTCAGATGAAAAGTTAGGACGTTTTACCAGAGGACATTGTAGCAAAAAAATTTTAGGAAGGACCCCCGCCGGGGTGGGCTCTTTAAGCCTATTACCCCCGCCGGGGCGGGGGTATGTAACGACCAAGAAATTCGGATCATTTGTAAAATACATGAAAGAATTAAATAATGAATAAAATAATATTATTTGTTATTATTATGTGTTAATAAGACGTATGTCGTTCTATAACCTAGAAACGTTGGAAAATCGTAGTATTTTAACTACGTGAGGGAATTAAAGTGTTTGAATTTCCAAGACGAAAATAAAAGCTTTCCGAGAAATTTTCCAAAAAACACTATTCATCATTTATCACTCGGGAATTATTTTTGAACTTTCGAGAAATACGTAACGTTATAATATCGAGGTGAGATGGATTATGTAATAATAATCTAAGTATGAAAAATGCAATATTTCGCATGCGAACTTAATTCGAGAACGTTAAGGAATTAAAGTCCAATGAAATGAATTGTAGGATGTTGTATGAATTATAAGTCCAACTTGATTAAAGGTCTAAGCCCATGGGGGAGTAATGATTAAATCCAAGTGTTTATTAATGTAAGCCCAAACTATATTAAAGACAAGCCCAAAGTATAAGTTAATTTAATTAACATTAAGCCCAAGTTATGATCCATGGATAATTTGGATCCATGGGGCAACCCATGGGTGAAATGGTGACCAAGACTTTGTTGCGGTGGTCAAGTAATATGAGTGATGGACAAGATTACTTAGGGCTTAAGTTAGGAATAGTAAGAAGGTTAGTGAGGAGGTGGGATGTCCTAATGAATAGAATACCCTAACCTTAGCCCTTCTATAAATAGGAAGCTCATAATTCGTTTGTGGGTTGTTATTTTCATCCAACAAACTCTCCTTGCAAAGCAACTTATTTGGTAGAGAGAATAAGCACTTATAAAGTCCAACCTTCCATTGTTAGATTTCCAAAGAAGAAGAAGTTAGTCTTCAAAGGTAATAATCTTATATCCTCCATCTCTATCATTGTAGGGTGATAAGAGAAGTGTAAATTAATGGACATGTATGCTAAGAACTTATAAGGATTGGGTAATCAATGGACTTAAGCCGAATAAGTAAGAAATAAGCAATTTAAACCTAAATAAGTTATGAACTTATGAAGAACAATGATGAATTTGTCATATGTTTACCTTAAAGAGCTAGTATGATTCATAAGATGCAAGAATGTTGTATAAAGGACTTAATTCAATAATAAGTCATAAGTAAATGGAAATCTTGTATGAAGAATTTGCTAAGTTATGAACTTATAGGAAATAAGCTATAACCAAATTTAAAGATAAGTTATTGTAATATATAGGTTGAGATGTCTAGTTAGTGAAATGAATCCATTTAGAATGAGGAACAAATTGTCAGTAATGAAATTTTGCCGGAATTCACACGATTGGACGACAATCGTCGAATTCGTGAAATTCTCGGAATCGAAGTCGGATTTTGTGTTTGAACTCGGAAACATTATTTTTCGATGGAGGCAAGTCATATTTGGCATTATAGAGTCGTGGACTCAAAAATGACCAGATTCGACTTAGAACGAAGAAACGGGCGTTGAATGTTCGCGAACGTATATCGTTTTTGTTAAAAAGGGACTAATAGGTGAATTTTTAGCAAATGAAGTCGAATAGATAAAATTCTTGCATGAACATGTAGAGTATGTGATTTGTGAACCGTAGGCTTTTCAACGAGCCAATTCGGACTTATAACAAAGAAGTTACGAGTCCGGGAATCTCACAAAATAAAAAGTCTGTAAAATTTTTCTGGTGCACAGAGCTGGTGCCGCGACGCCATCCCAAGGTAAAATGTCCCGCACTGCAGTGCCAAAATGGCCCTCATCCACTTTGGAAAGCACGCGCGGCAATAGTGTGACCGTAACAAAGGGATTCGCGCCATGATGCCTTAGTCCCGATCTTTCTAGCCTAATGTGTGTGTGACGCCAGAAGCGCGTTCTGAGTGGAATAATGCCGTGTAAACATGAAATGACCTTAAAACCTAGATAGTAAAGAATGGTTACAAGTAGAGCATGAATGTAAATTGTTTAACAATGAAGTAAGGGACTTAATAAAACATTATTAAGTCTTGATTAAACCTTAAGTATGATCACTTATAGTTCAAGAAAGTCAATTGCATATGAACGTAATAATGACGTAACGGAAAGCCGAAACCAATAATAACAAATCTAATACGTAATTAGATTGAGAAGAAGGGTAAGATTCTTTAGGAACCATGTATGATTATTCATGACCTAATATGCTATGTAATGTTATCATCTATTGTAGAGACTTACAGACTTAAAATGGACGTGTTATATCTGTAAGTAGACGCTAAAGGCAAGTACTCTAACCCTTGTTCTAGTTCGATCTGGACAAGCTTTGTGATTCATGTATTCTTCGCATGAGTTAATGTCTGATGAAGTCAACGCCAATTCCTTCGACTAGACTTGCGATATGTTGAATTTCTTTTAATCTTTCAAGTATGGGCAATGATTTACCAAACTAATATTGTTATAGTTTTCAAAAGGAGACTGAGTATGCCAAATTATTTTGTCATCAAACGACAGGCACGTGAGGTTGCCACAACTTAAACGTATACATGTTTAATGAATGTAGTGTTGATTAACATAAAGTACTATAGGCTGATCACCTAGACGTGCTCGTAAGCTATGCCGGACTTACGGACTTCATGCCCGGATGTCTTTTTCAAAGTACTTATGAAATGCTCATGGTCTCGGACCGGGAATTGATGTTTTACTGAATATTATTGTTGTAAAACGTTTTGAATGAAAATAAGAGCTATTTTGAATTATCGATAGTACTTCGTAACTATTGTTCAGTTATTGAAGATATACGATTCCTATGATTCAAGCATGCTAGTTTTATTAGAATTGTTGTACCTGCTGAGCTAGTTAGGCTCACTCTTGCTTGAACCATATGAATGCAGCTAAGATCGAACGGACCAATGGATCTGACAAGGATAAAGGGAAGACGAAGGTGAACCCGTAGATTAGTTATGTAATAGTATAGTTTTGTAAGAATAATATTTGATATTATGACAAGGACAAATGTAACGGTTATAAAGAACCTGGGGAATGTTAATATTATTTTGAATATATATAAGACATATTCGTTCTTTTGAGGTATTTTAATTGAATGTTTTGTGTGACTGTATGCAAGTGTAGCACCACCATCGGGTTGGAAGATACCCGATTTGGGGGCGTCACATGTTGGTATCAAAGCATTAGGTTATAAAACTTTAGGGGGGATTTAAACCTTAAGTCATAACCTTAAGAAAAGTTAAAGAATAAAAGATGTAAATTAACCTTATAAAAATGCATTATATATGTTATGTGTTTTTATTATTCTACTGACGTGTACTAATCAAACTTTTTGTGTTGTTGTAGATGTCAGGAGAAAATAGAGACGTACATGTAGTCAGTGAAGGGTCGGTGAATCAGATAGAGATCATACCGAACCCCATAGAAGCAGATCCTAAGATAGTAGTGGTTGAGTCTGGAGACTCAGAGAGCTTAGAACTCATGTCCGTGTTCGACGACATGCTAGAAGAAGAGGTGGAGGTGGTGTCCTTCAACCCAGTAGCTATAGCAGCAGAGATGGCTCCGGGGGAGTCAATGATGTCACTTTTCATGTCAGTGTTGGATAGAAACATCCACTACTGTCAGGAGGTTAAGGAGCTGAAAACAGAGCTCCAGGCGGTAATAGAAGATAAAACGGACGTGGAGTCCATGTGGGAGCAGGAGCATGATGAAATGGTTTTGGCTAAGGACAAGGTCCATGAGCTGAAACATGAGGTCTTTGAGCTCAGGGGGGAGCTAAAGACCAAGAAGCAGAAGATAGGGAGAATGTCCTATATCCATAGAAGTTCTCATGCGGACTTCAGTGAGCAGTGGTAGTTGGTTATCCAAGTAGAAAGCAGGCGGGCCGCGACATCTTATCGGTAGTGATATTATCGCCGGTCTTGCCAAGGCGGATTTTGAGAATGCCTTAAGGCAGATATGATCTAGTAGTGGCTAGAGTAGTTTAGATATGTTAATATTTTGTATCTAGTAGTGACGTAAAACCCTCTTTTGTATAACAAAGGGTAGTCTTTTGTAAATCCCAATTTTTGGAAAGTAATTGCGGGAAAGTAATGTAATCAGCTTAGGCTGTGTAATGTAACCGATGTAGTGTTATACTACAATGAATCAATATAAGTTTTCTTTTTCAGAACATGTTGAGCAATGAATGTTTGAGTTATTGTTTAAAATTGAATAATAACTAACTAACAGGAAATGAATAATAACAAAATGTGTTGTTTATTGTCATAACAAAATGCCGCCAAGAAGAGTACCACGTAATCAAGGTGCGAATGTAAATCAACCGGAGGGAGGTCCGGTTAACCCCATGCAAGAGTTTGTAAATCTTTTAACTACAGCGTTTAATAGAACTGGGGCTAAAATCCCCGTAAATCCTGGTGTAGTATGAGCTACTACGTTTAAGGATTTTAAAAGCGTGGGTCCGTCGGAGTTCAAAGGAACTACGGACCCTATCGAAGCCCAAACGTGGGTGAAGGAAATCGAGAAGGCATTTATGATAGAAAATGTCGACGAGGCCCAACTGGTTGCCTTTGCAACCTACATGATGAAGGGAGAGGCCAACTTTTGGTGGTAGGCCAATCAAGCTAGGGCCGGGATAGAGGTTCTAACGTGGGCGAGGTTCAAAGAGATATTTTTCGAGAATTACTTTCCCACGAGCATGCAAGGAAGGATGGAGATGCTGTTTCTGGAATTAAAACAAGGGGATATGACAGTTCCCCAATACGCCGCCAAGTTTAATGAACTGGCGAGGTTTGTTCCACACCAAGTGGACACTGAGGTTAGGAAGGCGCGGCGGTTCGAGCATGGCTTGAATCCCTGGCTCTATAATCATATATCGGTATTCCAAAGTACTTCCTTTGGAATCATATTAGAGAAGGCGATAATCACCGAAGGTGGTAGCGAGGCGTTGAGCCAGTACCACAAAGATAAGAAGAATAAGGGGAAAGTAGACGGGGGAGTGAAGATCGAGGGAGCCAATGGGAGTGGCGAAGGGTACAAGCGGAAGGTGATTAGCTCTGGGAATACCAGAGTGAAACTAGGGGACCTGAAGAGGAGGATGGAGGCCTGCAAGACCTGTGGGAAGACTCATTTAGGAGTCTGTCTCAAGGGTAAGGTCGTGTGTTACAATTGTGGACAGGAGGGGCACATTGCGCCTAACTGTTCGAGTCCGAAGAAGAACCATGGATGCTTTATGTGTGGGTCAACTGACCACATGGCAAAGAACCGCCCGAAGAAGGGGACATATGTGAATAATGGTGCCAATAGTGGTAAGTTAACTATTGGGGGTCCAGCGCAGCCGGGTAGACTGATGGGCCGTACGTTTAACATGACCATCCAAGATGCGATGGCCTCAGGGGACGTAGTCGCATGTATTATTCCGATCAATGATCTAAATGCATACGTGCTGTTTGATTCGGGTGCTACCTGTTCGTTTATCGCATGTGACTTTGCTAGACGATTAGGATTACTTCCCGAAATGTTGCCTATACCTTTAAATATTAAGGTAGAAAATGAAGAAATAATTCATGTTGATGATATTTATAGGAGTTATTGCATAGACATTCGGGGTTGTAAATTATCGGTAGACCTGATACCGATAAAGTTAGGAGAATTTGACGTAATTCTCAGAATGGATTGGTTGGTAAATAATGGGGCAATTATAGATTGTCAAAAGAAATGCGTAAATATTAGAACGTTAAAACAACCTCAGATTGTATTTTACGGTAATAAATCACCGGTACGTTCGTGTTGTCTTACCATGACACAAACTAGGAAACTGTTAAGGAAGGGGTTTGTAGGTTATTTGTGCCATGTGGTTGATACCCAGAGAGTGGGAGCGACTATGGAACAAATACCTATAGTGAGTGAATTCATGGATGTATTTCCAAGTGAATTACTGGGTCTTCCACCAGATAAGGAGACCGAGTTCGTGATAGACATTGTGCCAGGAGCGGCACCAGTTTCTAGGGCACCGTATCATATGGCGCCAGTGGAGATGAAGGAGTTGATGGTGCAGTTGCAAGAACTGTTGGATAGGAAGTATATACAACCGAGTGTTTCACCATGGGGAGCACCGGTACTGTTAGTCAAGAAGAAGGACATATCGTTAAGACTTTGTATCGACTATCGTGAGCTGAACAAGTTAACAATAAAGAATAAGTACCCATTGCCCAGGATCGATGATCTTTTTGATTAGTTGAAAGGGGAAAGATATTTTTCCAAAATAGATTTAAGGACGGGGTATCGTCAGCTAAAGGTTAGAAATGAATACGTACCAAAGATGACATTCAGGACTCGTTATGGTCATTACGAGTTTTTGGTGATGTCATTTGGCTTGACTAATGCACCAACTACATTTATGGATATGATGAACAGAGTGTTCAAATAATATTTGCACAAGTTCATTGTGGTGTTTATCGATGATATTTTAGTCTATTCTAAGACGCCAGAAGATCATGCTGAACACATAAGGATAGTGTTGGAGACATTAAGGAAGGAGAAGTTATATGTGAAGTTCACTAAGTGTGAATTTTGGTTAGAGATGGTACAGTTTTTAGGTCATGTCATTGACTATGAAGGGATTTCAGTAGATCCAGCGAAGGTGGAAGCCGTGATGAATTGGGAACAACCGAAAACACCGACTGAGGTGCGGAGTTTTCTAGGGTTAGCGGGTTACTATCGGAGATTCATTCAAGACTTTTTGAAGATAGCTACTCCGTTGACTAACTTGACAAGGAAGATGGTAAAGTATGTATGGACTGAGAAATGCGAGGACAGTTTTCAAGAACTAAAGAAGAGGTTAAGTGAAGCGCCTGTTTTGTCATTAGCCGATGACACAGGAAATTTTGTAGTTTATAGCAATGCTTCGCATAGAGGACTTGGTTGCGTGCTCATGCAGCATGACAAGGTCATTGCGTATGCATCTAGGCAGTTGAAGGATTACGAGAAAGTTTACCCTACTCATGATCTGGAACTGGCCGCGGTAGTGTTTGCCTTAAAGATATGGCGACATTATCTTTACGGGGAAAAGTGTGAGACATACACGGACCACAAGAGTCTAAAATATATCTTAACATAGAAGGAGTTGAATATGAGACATAGGAGATGGCTGGAGTTGATAAAGGATTACGACTGTGAAATCCTGTATCACACTAGAAAAGCCAATGTAGTGGCTGATGCCTTAAGTAGAAAGGGCCGTGAGAAGTTGTCTATGTTAACGGCTCAAACTGAGTTAATAATAGAGATGGCTAAGATGGAGATAGAGGTGAAGTTGCCGAGTGAAGTGGATCAGAGACTATTTGCGACCGAGATCCAATCTACCATCGTACAGAGAGTCAAGGAAGTACAACTCAAAACTGATGAGTGTGACCAGATGAAGAAGCGGTTGACCAATGAAAACATATTAAGTTTAGTCTTGATAATGAGGGATTAATACGATTTGAATGAAGAATTTGGGTTCCGAATGAGACGGAATTAAAGGAGCAAGTTTTACAAGAGGCTCACAGTTTGAGATACTCTATTCATCCTGGTAGCATTAAGATGTATCAAGACCTTCAACAAAGTTTTTGGTGGCCGAATATGAAGAGAGAAATAGCCGAGTATGTGAGTAGATGCTTAACTTGTCAGAAAGTTAAGGCCGAACATCAACGACCAAGTGGCTTGTTACAGTCATTGGAGATTCCGGAGTGGAAGTGGGAGCATATCACGATGGATTTTGTGGTGGGACTTCCGATTAATTAGAAGGGGTATGATGCGATTTGGGTAATAGTGGACCGGTTGACAAAGTCGGCTAACCTTTTGCCAATTCAGGTCAAGTATAACTTAGATCAGTTAGGTAAACTTTATGTTAAGGAAATTATTTCCAGGCATGGAGTACCAGTTTCGATTGTGTCAGATCGTGATCCACGATTCACGTCAAACTTTTGGAGAAGTCTGCAAGAGCAGTTGGGGACATAGTTGAAGTTAAGTATGACATATAATCCATAAACTGATGGGCAGAGCGAGAGGACAATTCAGACGTTAGAAGATATGTTAAGATCTTGCGTCATAGATTTAAAGGGTAGTTGGGATGATCATCTACCATTAGTAGAGTTGCGTATAACAATAGTTATCATGCAAGCATAGGTATGCCGCCTTATGAAGCCTTGTATGGAAGGAAATGCAGAACACCATTATATTGGGATGAAGTGGGAGAACACCGAATGCTAGGACCAGAATTGGTGTAACAAACAGCGGAAGTGGTGAAGTTGATACGAATGCGTCTCATAGCAACTCAAGATAGATAGAAGAAGTACGCAGACTTACATCAAGAAAATAGGGAGTTTGAGGAAGGCTCGTACGTATTTCTAAAGGTATCTCCCTGGAAAAGAAAGATACGCTTTGGAAAGAAGGGGAAACTAAGCCCAAGGTTTATAGGACCTTTTGAGGAACTAAAACGGGTAGGTGAGGTAGCGTATATGGTAGCGTTTCCTCCAGACTTAGAACAAATATATAACATATTTCATGTATCGGTATTACGTCATTACAAACTGGATTATAAATACGTAATAAAATTTGAGCCTATTCAACTCAAGAAGGACTTAACATATGAAGAGATGCCGATTCAAATCATCGATAGAAAAGAGCAAGTTCTACTAAACAAGGTCATATCGTCGATAAAGGTGTTATGGAAGAACCACGATGCCGAGGAAGCAACGTGGGAATTGGAGGAAAAGATAAAGAAGGATTACCCTCAGTTGTTTGCGTAATGTAAGGCGAGATTCTGGGGCCAGAATCTTTATAAGGGGGGGGGGGGGGAAGAATGTAACGACCGAGAAATTCGGATCCTTTGTATAATACATGAAAGAATTAAATAATAAATAAAATAATATTATTTGTTATTATTATGTGTTAATTATACATATCTTCATGATTAAAATTATAGAACTCATCATAATTATCAACACTGTTCAAGTTAACATGTAAAACCAATCTTATCATAGGCCGAGCTAAGACCACACCAACCGATCGCACAGATTCATGCAAAAAAATATATGCAATTCAATGCTAACACATAAAAAAATGAACTACCATGCAGATAACTAACTATATGCAATATTACACTAAAATACCCCCAAACTTAAACTAGACATTGTCCTCAATGGCTGAAATAGAAAAAAAAGTAAAGCAGAGAACTTCCCTGAAAATATAGCAATTCCCCCTTGTCCGCTAAGTTTGGAGAATAGGCTAGGCACATGGAACAAATTGGGCACCACACTTGAATTTAACTTGAATAACCTGTAAACCATGATAGAAACAATTTTATTAAATCATAAATAAATGCAAATTCAAAACTACTAATAAAAACTAAAAATAAAAATTAAACTTGGGTTGCCTCCCAATAAGCGCTTGTTTTATAGTCTCAGCCCGACTTCTTCAATTCTCTATCCAATTCCCCTACGAAAATTGAGTTACCCTCCATCCAACAGTAACAATGTCTCTTTTGGGGGGTTTCCATTAGTAATGACCCTTGAATGAAAGTCACCTAGCATGCTCTTTGTAGATATGTTCCCCATTAAGAACGTCCAAAAACTAGGTGTTTTCTCCATTATGTCGATGATCAGATTAGGACATTGAAGCTTAATAAACACAATGGGATCTTCCTCTATCTTCTCCTTTTCATCCCACCATGACTCCACAACTGTACTAGCTCTTATGTCACAAAGAGCTTTGCCGACGACATGACTGCCAATTGGGCATGATTTTGTTAAACTGCCCGGATCCTTAAACTTTGGTGGAGAAGGTACATGAGACACTATCAAAATTGGCTTATCTTCGTTGGTACTCAAAGTTAGATCTTCGCCGATCTCCTTTTCTTGGTCCCCAAGTCTTTCCTCTCTTTCAACATCTATATCATTTGGCACATCCGGTTGCAGATTTGGTTCGGGCTCACCATCAGTCTCGGAATCCATGTCATAGAGCCAAGTGTATTGAGGACAAATGTTCGAGGCATTGATTAGTTGTTCCATTTGGTTCATAAAATTTTGACTCAATATCTCTTGATTAATCCTCCTCTCCTCACATGAAGCTATGAACTTGGACAAAATTTCCTCCAAATTTGAATGTTCTTCCTGTTGTAGTGGAGGTGGACACGAGAAATCAGGTGGGTATGTTGGACTTGGAGCATAAAATTGATCTTGATGAGTATGACTCCATGAAAAATCTGGGTGATACCTCCAATCCTGATAATAGTTGTTGGGATAGACATAATTGTTGGGGTAATCACCACCATACGGTATTGGCTCAAAACTGGTGGTGCATTGATGACTTGGATGATTTCTAGCACAATAATCACAAGTAACCGCCACACTTTAACGACGTTGTGCTGCAAAAGCGTCTAACCTCCTCGAAAGTGTCTCAATTTATGCTGATAATGTAGAAAGTACTGTCGTGAGTCCATCACTCTCCACTCCCCTTGGCTGAGTCATACTCGTATACGGCCATTGATAATTAAATTCCGCCATGGTACCTGAAAAGAAAGAAAAAAATAGAAAGATAATTGAAGAAAATAATAAAAAAAATGTTTAAATTAAAACTAATTTGATAAAAATTAATATTTGCAAAATTATTAAACTAATTCCCTGACAGCGGCGCCAAAAACTTGTTGATCGATTTCATAATAAAAAAATACGTGCAAGTATACAAGGTCAACAAGTAATAAAGTGAAAGTAAAGTATCGTTCCCATGAGGAATTATTTAATAAAAATCACCAAGTACTAGTTCTTAACCAAACTAATTTTATTTAAACAATCGCAATTTATGATTTTTAAACTTAAGCAAACTAAATTAACTAATTAAACTGGATTACTTTATAAATGAATTCAAATAAATAAAGATTAAGACTATAATATCCCCAATTATGAACTATAAACCAATTATCCGATTAAACCAATTATTACCACACCTGAATTGTTAACATAAATTCTACTTATTAAAAGCCTTTTCCCAAGTGAACAAATAACTTTTATTCAATTCAATTAATCATGCGATATTTCTATGCAAAATAATTAAACCAAACTCATTAAATTCCAATTCCAAATTTGTTACATACAGTGAACAGATATTCCTATTCAATTCACAACCCTAATTATTTATCTCATTCAAATAATTAAGCATACATGTTATCATGTTCAGTTCCAACCCTAGATTTCATCTTCCAAATTCTTCTAGAATAACACAATAATTATTTGCCAAATAATTAATCAATACACACAAAACATGATAAACAATTCACTTGGACATAAATAATTAGAATAAATTAAATAATTAATTCATAGACATAAAAGGTTCAATTTGTAGTCTTAACAAAAGATTTAGTTCATGATTAATGAATTAAAACTAAGAATCCACAATTGAATAGACATTAAAAGATAAAAGTAAGAGAAGAGAAGAGAATATAATCTGTTATCAGCAAATCTCCATTTTCATCAAGCTCCTGCTCTTAATCTTCAATGGTCTCTAAGTTACTTCAATCTCCAAAACTAATAAAAACTAGGGTTTATGTTCTAATCTACTGGAGTGTATCTCTAATCTAATCTATGTAATCTCCCTTATTCTATGCCTCACATCATATATTAATAGGTTACAAGTCCAATTTTTAGCTTAGGAACAAACCCAATCCAATTTGGAGTCAAAAAAGTGTCAAAATTCGCCCCAAAACGCGTCCAATCTTGACCATGCCGCCCCAGCGCTGGGATTCTGCCCCCTAGTGCCCCGGCGCTGAAATGGCCTAGAAATGGGCGCCCCCGCACTGGAATGTTTTCTGGATTTTCTGCTCTGACGTCTTTTGGGAAAATGGTCATAACTTCTTCGTCTGAACTCCGATTTTGATGATTCAAGATGTTCCGAAAAGGGGAGACGTAGATATACAACTTTTATTATTTGAGTGTTCTGAAATAAGGTCAGAAACAATACTGAAATTGGCCTTGAAGTGGGTGCTATGTAAATGGCAAGCCAAAACACGAATCTAGCAACCCCAAATGTCGATCCAAGTAACTTTTGTCCCAATTCTTACAAAACAACGTAAAACATGCATGAATAGACACAAACACTTAAAAACATCTAAAAGATTAAGCTCAAATGCACTCAATTATGGGTATAAAACTCACTCATCAGTAACGAAACTTGCCTCATGCGTAAGCCAAACAATTACTACTCACGTTCACCACAAGTCCTATACATTCCATTTTGACCACAAACTAAATTAGTTTCATCACCACTATGATTAATAGCTACACTTCCCACTTTTACACAACTTAGTTCATGATCTGAACTTCTTAACTAATTACATAACATGAATCTAAACTTTCTACAAGCATACTATATTAGTATGAGCTTTTAAGCATCACAACCAAACCGTCGGGGTGGCATAATTTAAACTGGGAACACATACCGGGGCGGGCTTGCCCAGAATCAGATTCTGCATCTCGCAAATGCACTATTCATCAACCCAAAACTCACGAATTACATCCATCAAATAACAAATTACTCACACCCAGAGGCTATAGACTCAACTAAAACAACATACAACATATATAAATTGACTCTAACAACAAAAACAATTTGAACCTCTAATTTAGAGCCTCAAAACTCACGATTTATGCTCAAAACTCATATTCAACATAATTAGCAAATTGTCTCACCACAGATTCGATTCTCAACCAAATTAGTCCATATAACTTGCATTCTTTTCGTATTTGAATGTATTAACAATAACAACTATCAATTAACAGAATATAACATGAATTAAACACTAATTTGATTCCAAAATAAGCCCTTTTTGTTCATAGGGGAGATTCGTATTCCATTCTTTCCTCCTGCTAGATGACATTGGTCTTTATCTCAAACAGTTATCGAGATTCCCCTGATGGGTTTAGATGTCTTTACTTTATCAGAGGGCCCTTATACTCAGGATGCCTTCCATCACCGGTGGACTCCTCGCACTATTGAAGTTAAGACCCATGTCACTCGGTTCATGGGGGATATGGTTCCTGGGTATGTGATGATGACATATTGGATCTCCTGTGTCAGAGAACCCACTCATTTAGAGCAGATTGATAGCTTGACCCAGAGGTTGGACCAGGCACACTTTTTTATCCGGTATTTGGGCAAAGATCCGTTAGAGGCAGATTCTTTTGATCCATCCAACTCTGGTGCTAGCCCCTCAAGTGGCCCATATTCTGATAGATTTACCGAATCAAATCCCCATTTGTATTGACCTGATGTTCCATCTGGCAAAGATACAGTGACTTAGGAGGAGTTACAGTACGTTGATCAATTGGATGATGTAGACATCATAGATTTCTTTGGATAGGCTCATTATCTCTTTTGATAGGCCTCTGTTAGATATTTGGCAACTGTGCCCCATTTCTCTATATCTCTTTTGATAGGCCTCTGTTAGATATTAGGCGGCTGTGCCCTATTTACCTATACTTTTTATTTTTAGTTGTAGACAGAGATGATGTATTTAATCTTTATTAGATGATGTATTTAGGAATGTATGTGTAATATTTCCTATCTATTACATCCTATTATCATTTATCATTGTCATCTATCATGATACATGCATTGTGTCATGGATATGCATTCATATAGGTGAGTTTAGCATTAACCCCTAGATGGTCTCATGATACGGTTCTATAGATGTCTTCATCTACAGTCAGTCGGATTGAGCACACACCACCCACATTGATAACATCTTCTTTGAGATCATGGTATGATAGGCTGCCTCCTATAGATCGGGTGACCATTGATTAGATGTTGAGACATTCCATAACCATCCTGACATTCCAGGTACCATTGGGCTTTGTAGAGGGGATGCTATCTTGTTGGATACTTGAGAGATAGGTCTTCAGGTTTGATATCCATGAGCTGACTCCTACGTTAGAGGAGTTTGAGCACATTATTGATTTACCCTTGGATCAGCCTTATGCTAGGATGGCTATTGGCGATATGAGACGGCAATTTATGACACTAATTGGTTTACGACATAGAGTTATCATGGATGAGATCACTTCAGGGCATGTGGTATCCTTGGATTCTTGATTAATCGATTTGGATTGTTGGACAGCTATGTACGGTACTCGGGATACTTCACCATCACTGCATACGAGTGGCGGATTTCCCTTATAGATATTTTGTTGATGTGCATCACAATTTATTTGTACATGCCTGTAAGACCCCGAAATTTTTTTAAATAAAAAAGAATTTCCTTTATTTATTATTTTGAAATAGTAAGGGTTGATTTGATTAATGTGGATAGTTAAGGGTTAAATACGCAAATATTTCAAAATAAGCAAGTGGTTATAAAATATTCATTATTCATTCCGGGGAATATTTGTTTGGTCGTGGAATATTAAATGCTGTCTTGGGAATATTAAATGCTGACGACCTTGACCACCACCCATGTGGGCCCCATAACTGAAAGCGATTGGATGAAGAAAATGACAAATATAAGTTGGTTAAAAATAATGGCGTAGTTATTCTGAGTTAAGACTCTTGGAATACCCGGTGGTTAAAATCTGATGTCTGGCGTGGTTGCATAACAAATAGCACCTGCGGTATTGCAAGTATTGTTGAATTATTGATTCTTACGTGAAGGCACTACTCAATAATTGTTACGATGAGTTCTTCGTTCAATAGTTTATTTTATTGATTCAATAATTGTTGCGTTGATATTTTATATTATTATTGTTTCAATAATTGTCACCGCACGATATTTCCCATTATTAGATCAATAATTCATATTATTTGAATAATATTATTAGATAACATTATTGGCAATGTCTAGAAAGTTTCGTCTAAGGAGAGGTTTGGTCACCTAATTGCGGCGCCGAGAAGGAGAGATCCTTATTGGAAAGCCCTCTTTCCCAGGAGAACGACTGGTCATGTATAAATGTGATTACGTAATATTATTTGTGAATAATTAATTATTAGATTCATATGATAAGGAAATATTTATTTTATATGAATATAAATGATGGATTTATTTATGTGGTTATTAATGAAGGAATTAATCTTTGAGATGTTTTATTTGTATTTTGTGGGATTGGAGGTATTAAAAGATCAAATCGGTGTTATTATGACTTTATTGTGTGAGTTATAATATTTAATCAAATAGTTGGATCGTTGTAATTTTTGGATATGTTATACATATATAAGTTGAGTATATGTCCACAAATTTTGAACCATTAAAGATGGCGTATAATTTATTATGAATTTTAAGAGGTGTTGATTTGAAATTAGGTTATAAATGATTTTGATGGAAAATTCTAGAATTGGTGGGCCCCACTTTTGGTTGATGAGAAATGTGCTCAATTGAATTTTCAAATGTGGTGGGTGGGAATAGTAGCGAGTAAAGCCATCGGGTTGCGAGTTAAGTGCGCTTTGGCGTCTTAACATTTTCCTATAAATAGAGGGCTAAGTTAGAATTGAAAATCACACGAAACAAAGTTTTTCTCTTTTCTCTCTCTATATTATTGAGCGTATTTTGTGAGTATTTAGATACTTTGAGAGTTCTTTGCTCATTAGACAAGTTTCATTCGGCATCACTTGACCTTTCCTTAGAAATCTTGATTCTTTGAGGTAAGGGATATTTTTTTTTCAGTAATGATATTATTTCTTCAATATCATTATCTTTGAAATGTTGATCTGAAGTTTTATCAAATTTGGAACTTTTTCATGTGGGGTTACTATTCATGAGTTACTATTCACGAGTTACTATTCATGAGTTACTATTCACGAGTTACTATTCACGAGTACTATTCATGAAAGCGTGAAAATGTTTTTTGTGGAATTTCTATCTTTTGGTGTGAGAGTTACTTATTCACGTGATCTGCACTATTCACGATATCTGACACTATTCATAGAAAAATGAAAATTTTTCTTTTGTCCAAAACATCTATTACGGATACTAGCTTTGATTGTATCCATGTTTTGATCATTCTTGAATTTTACACCACTATGATTATTTTTGAGGTATTTTTTGAACATGGATAAAACAAAGTACGAATCTTAATCCTTAATCCTTGTCATTTTGTTTCTTTGGATTCGTTTCTTTTAAAAATATTTTCATCATCATGATCTTAAATGATGATAATATTGAATATCTTTGGCCCAGAAGTGCAAAGATGAATGATTTTCGAAGAATATCTTTGGCACAGTGCTGAAGATGAGCAGTGTTTAAATGAACATAATGGATTGATGAATATCTTTGGCCTTTAGTGCAAAGATGAAGCAGTGTTGAGATGAACATGACCGATTGATGAATATCTTTGGGCTGTAGTGCAAAGATGAATATTTGATTTGAGATGAATATTGATTGATGTTACTGAGGATAAAATATTGATGATGGATTTGTTAAATTCATAGATTATAGTAGATTTCATTTCTACGTAACTCTTCTATGAATTATTATTTCCGCTGCGAATATTGATCTGAAACTTGTTGTCTATTGTATTCTATCAGATTTTTCCCTGTTGGAGACTAACGATAATTTGTTGTATATTATCTTAGTCATAGTATTCTTTACTGAGCTAGTTGAGCTCACCCTTTTCCTTGTTGTTCCATTTTTCTTCTCAGGAGGCGAGAATGTAGCGAGTACTAGTCGGGGTATGGAATGAAGTTCTAGAGAGAGTTGTTTAGTAGTCCTCACCATTTTTGTAAAATAATGTATCAATAATTATGATGGGGATTTATTTGCGTGTGGATATTGTCTAGAAGACAATATTATATTTAAACTCACAGTATATATTGTCGTATTTCACACGACATTTGAAGTTGTAGTTTGCTTCTTGTACCATGTATTTGGCGACTCAGAATGGGTGTTGTGTATACCTATTTTGGGGGCGTCACAATGCCGCTATATATGGACCATCTGGACATGGCCTGATCACAATGGTTCGTGCTCTTAAAGAGGGTTACACCATCTTGCCTATGATATTGGCGAAGACCTTGAGGTCAGCCACATTTTGTCATACCCATCCTGTGGGGTTCTTTAGGGGGAGTGCCATATTATTATACGTGTGGTTTATGACACATTTGAGACCGATCGACACTTTTAGACATTACGGGTATTGTTTTACTCATGAGATAGCCATGTCTTATTCTTTTTAGCCGAATGATTATACATATGCAACATCTTGGTTGGCTTTTCTGACAGTGATCGAGGATCCATTTGTGATCTTGCCCTATTCAGGACTCAGCTCTCCTTATAGCTTTATTACTCATGCGGTTGGCATGGACTATTTACCCCTGGCTGCTTTGAGAGGGGTGACCATGTATCATCCACTGGCTATTATGGGATAGTTTGATCAGTTTCAGGATATTCACCCCTTTGATGGGGCTTTGGGTCAGCGACTATCAACTTCGTTTCTATTAGCAGGTGACTTAACCAGGATTTATGATTGTCGGACTTATCACGAGGAGGATGGTTTTTCGACTAGTCATCCGAGTCGTTCTTTAGAGTATTCTACATTGCTGGAGGCAGATATTGCATCGACTATGGTTGTTCACTCAGAGCCGAGTATTGATTTTGATGAGGAGGAGCCTATGGAGGACCCTGATTCTCCCACCAAGGACGAGCTATTTTCTAGCTCATTAGCCTTGGTTAGTGACATCCCTAGCACTTCTATAGCTGCAGATCCACCTTCTATAGAGTCTTTAGAGCAGGTGATTCATCAGATGACCTTTGAGAGGGACCAGGCTAGAGTATTGATGTTGACAGCCCTTTATGGCTGAGATGCTGCTTTTTTTGAGAGGGATGATGCTCGAGCTACTCAGAATATTACTTTTGTTTAGCGGGATGATGCTCGAGGTACTCAGGATGTAGCTTTTATTGAGAGGGATGATGCTCGAGCAGCTCGAGATGCTTCTTTTGTTGAGCGGGATGAAGCTCAAGCTACCCGAGATGCTTCCATTGCTGATAGTACTGCACTCAGATCCTACATGGATAGATTTATTGCAACTATGAGTGCATTTATAGATGATCATGGTATCACTATACAAATGGCTATGGATTTTTTAGTTCACATGGAGACCTTAGGATATGATCTTATAAAATTACCTCCATCTTCTGAGAGGGATGACATGTTGGACTTGCTATCCCGTTTATCTACAGGTTTATAGACTAGCTTTCATTTTCCTACATAGACTAGGTCTGCCATTTTTGTGCATATGATACATTGTATATATTAAAAAATATTATATGGCAAAAAAATATATTTTGATTCACTTCCCTTTTGGATATGTTTTGTTATTGCTGGATGATTACCACTTTTTTCATGCCTTGCTGTCTTGATATATCACAAACTTTTCCTTGATGGATTGACATTGAGACGTCAGAGAGTACCTCAGAAAGGTTCGTCGATCAGAAAGGCTTGATAATATTTGGGGTTTTATATAAGGATTGGTGTCTTGGGACTGGTTTGTTTTGGATTTTTTGTTTGGTTTGACCGCACCATAGATGACTACCTATGTACTCCTATTGATGGGGGAGATCAGGTCTTTCATAGTTCAGGCTTGGTCTGAATGGTTGGAAACTAGTATTTTGGAGTGGGGTATTCTAGGGATTTGAAAGGTGTTTATTTTGATTTGTTTGAGTGGGGTTTTGGGTTTTTTGTTTGGTTTAACCGTAACGCCCCGAAATCCAGTTTATCTTCACACCCGAATTTCGTACGTCACGAGTACATTCTTCATCCAACATACATCATTATATACCGAAATATAACAACATACACTCTCAAATCCCAAGGCTCAGCTGGCGCTGCAGCGCCGAGTCTAAACCCTAGAAAAATTTTCTAAGTGTTAAATCCAATTTGAGACGCTTACTTCCCGATCTCATAACTCCTTCGTTATAACTCGGAACGAGGTTGTTCCAAAGCCATTCTCTTCCTTATCTTACGTACTTTAATACCCATTGAGCAGAAATTCATTCTAAATCTGCTAGCATTCCATTTGATTTGCTTGATCTTCACCCTTTGTTCATTTTACGCTTTTAACGCTCTTCGTTTGTTCGTCCGTAATTCGGTCATCCGAACTCAAAACTCGTTCGTTCTTGAGTCCACGACTCACATTTTCTATGTTCTCTTACTTTCTTATGAAACCCTACACACTCGGTCTTCATGAACGTTTCTACCGTTCCTAACCAATAGATATGCAACTAACTTATACGCGATGGTTTTAAACTTGTCCATCAACAACAATTAAACTACGATGGTTTTAAATTTGTCCATCAACAACGTTCTTCGTGTTCTTCGCGTGTTCTTCGTTCGTTCTTCATTTTAATCGATATTTTGGATTATGATTTCACTTGTTATTGGAATTTGATGTTATAGAACACCATTCCTTACTTATTTCACCTACTTATTCATATAATCCACTCGGATCGTTCAAATTCGCTACGAATGTTATACTTCCTTAAGAAATTTATTTACTAAACTTCTAAGTTCTTATTTCTTCTTTTCTCATGATTTCAACCATATGAAATCATTCCAATCTTCTTTTATTCCTTAATCTCATTAAACTATATTTTTGACATAGAAATCTTAAAGAAAAATATTAGAAGAAACTAGGGTTCGGATTACCGTTCTTCTTTAATCTTCTCCCGTCGGACAAAGTTTGTATGCGGGCAATCTATTCCTCCTCCTTCTCCTTCCCATCCAAGCTCTCTCTCTCTCTCTCTCTCTCAAGTGTGAGAGGATTTTTCAAAATCCAAAAAAAAAATGAAATTAAACTTCCTATTTATAGATTTTCAAAGCTAGGGGTAAAATAGTCATTTCACCCCTAAAGTTACTATTCACACCTCCTCCAACACTTAGCCACCAAGTAAACTTGGCCTCCACCCTTACTTGGTGGCCAAGTGGCCGCCCCTCTTGCCCCATGGGTCACCCCATAGGTTGCCCCATTGGTTATTACCCACCCGTTTACCCATCGATTCGATCTACGGTTTCTTTTCTTGGTTTGGGTCTTAACCCTAATTCTTATTGGGCCTATCTTGGGCTTGATTTCACAAAGCGTTGGGCTTGCCATAATCCAAGTCCAATTAGATTCTACAAAGTCCATGAACTCAAAGTCCATTAAGACTAATTGTATTTTACGCATCTCATTCTCGTATTCTCGTATTTTCTTCGTATATAGCTCGTACGATATTCGTATTATACTTCGTAATAATCTTCTTACTATACTCATGTAATAACTAGTATTATCCTTGTATTTCTCACGCATAACAACCCTAATGATTATACGAAATCATTAAAATTCTCGGAACTCACTTTTCCTAACCCTTAGGTTTTGAGTTCGCAGGCGAAAACTTCGTTTTTGCTATAACTGAAATATTATTGAATATTCCATCACGTCTCAAAATTAAACGTAATCTATAACTTCTCAGAATTTCAAAATAAATCTCCGAGCAAAAATGGATGAATAGTGCTTATTTCGTCTTTTTCCCCAAAAATATTTTGTTCCCGGAAAACTTCTATTTTCGTCTTGAAAATTCTTACTCGCTCAGACTAGCTCATAGCCAGAATACTCCTAACTTATAATCATCCTAGGTTATAGAACGATTAATAAACACATAGCACATAATAATATTAATAAAAATTCCTTTTATTAATAACTAATTCTTTAAACCTAAATTCTGGACAACATGAATTTCCGGGTTGTCACATAACCGCACCATTTGTCTGATAAGTAGGTTTTATACCTACTTATCCAATATCTGTTACTTGAATTAGTTGCTTAATCTCATGTTTCTTAGTTACTTTTCATGCATTTTGTGTTCTTTTTGTAGATTATATGCTTAGGAGCTGAAATCGCAAAGAATTGGTATGAACTCACAAAGAAAAGCAATTCGGACAACATTTGGGCTTTCATGTTTATTTCATGTTCTTGGCTTGGAACTTGGATTATATTGTAGAGCTTCTTCTTAGCTTTCCGGAACATCTTGAATCATTCCAATCGGAGTTCGGATGGAAGAGTTATAACATTTGTACCAACGGACGTTGAACTTCATTGTTTTGGGTGGCCATTTGCATAGCAGTCACTTTCAGCCCAATTTCGACCTTCATCCGTTCGTTATTTCTCAATTCTTAAAGAATGAAAGTTGTAGAGCTCGTCGATATCTTCTATTTGATAGGTGGCGGGCCATTTTACCAGAGGACACTTCAGCAGAAAAATGATGCCTGCCGGGGCGGGCTTTTATTAAGGAAAACCACCGTCGGGGCGGGGGTACAAGCTAGAAAATAGAACCCTAGCCCACCGAGGTGGGCCCTTTACAAGGATAAACCCCCGCCGGGACGGGGGTACGCGTAGAAAAAGCAAATTTTGTCTAAATTTGAGTCCAAGAAGGATTGGTTCGATCCGATTGACTCAAGGACTTCCAAGAGGACTTAAAGACTTATAAAGTGACTTATAAAAGGAGGAGAATCACAAGGATTAGAGGGAGGATAGAGGATTCCATTAGATTAGATTAGAGTAAAATAGGAGAAAACACTAGTTCTTATGAGATTTGGAGATTGAAGCAACCTGGAGACCATTGAAGATTCAAAGTAGGAGCGAGGAGGGAGCTTCAAATATGCAGACACCAGATTCTATCTTCTTATCTTCTTCTATCTTTGTCTTTTAATGATTATTCAATTGTGGATTCTTAGTTTTAATTCAATGAACTAATTTTTTGTTTGAGATTACAATGGATCTTATTGTGTAGTTTATTTTAATATGCTTTGCTATCAATTATTATATTCTATCGTGAGGATTGTCTACTGTGATTTGGACTTAATTGCTTAATTTCCTAGCTAACAATTACCGTGATAATCTATATGAACTTGATAGATGAAGTATAGATTTAGATCTGATCATGATAACATGTGTTTGTGATTTTTGCATAGATGGAATTCTTGATTCGTGTTTAGGATAGAGATATGCCTTTACGCCATATGTAATCTGATAGAGAACTTGTGCTTTAAATCTTTTTTAATTTTAATTCACATAGAGATATATTGGATTAGTTAATTATAGTGTCTTGCTTAATTCTATCATCTGTGGATTTAAGTAAGTATGGGTATTATGCATCGAGAGGTGGTTTTATCTGCTTTAGTGTTCTTGATTAACAATTCGGGATATAAAATAATTGACGAGAAGTGTGTTAACTTAAATGAAGCAATAAGTGAAGTCGTGATCTTAAATCTCCGTAATCTGATTTTTAATTAGTGGTAATTAGAATTAGTTTAGTTAAATAATTTAATTTATAACATTAAATTCATTCGTTTAAATAAGATTAGTTTGGTTACGGGTTAGTACTTGGTGATTTTTATTAAATATTCCTCGTGGGAACGATACTCTACTGTCACTTTATTACTTATTGACCACGTATACTTGTGTGTTGTGCATAATTAGGTTTTACCTAACAAGTTTTTGGCACCGTTGACGGGGAATTAGTTAATATATTTTTGCCAATATTAGCTTCAATCAAATTAGTCTTAATTTAAACATTTTTTTTCATTTTTATTTATTTCTTTTCCTATTTTTCTTTCTTTTCAGGTACCATGGCAAAATTTGATTATCAATGGCTGTATACGAGAATGACTCAGCCAAGGGGAGCGGGAATTGATGGTCTCAATGCATTTTCTGCATTATCAGCGCAGCTTGAGACACTTTCGAGGAGGTTGGACGTTGTTGCAGCCCAACGTAATCGAAGGATAGCAGTTAATTGCAATTATTGTCTTTGGTAATCATCCTAGTCATCAATGCACCGTTAGTTTTGGGCCGAAACAACACGGTGGTGAATACCTCAACGATTATACATATGCTAATTATCATCAAGTTTGGGGGTATCACCCAGATTCGTCATGGAGCTATACTTATGAAGACCAATACTACGCTCCAAATCCAACATACACCGAAATTTTTATGTAAACCTCCATTGCCACAAGAAGAAAAGTCAAATTTAGAGGAATTACTGTCAAAGCTCGTAGAAAACCAAGAGGAGACGATGATGAGTCAAGAAATATCGAGCCATAATTTTCAGCACCAGATGGAACAACTCATCACCACTTCAACCCATGGTCTTCAATACATGGATTCCAAAACTAAGACAGATAATTCAAGGTTGGAGGAATTGTTTTACAAGTTCGTAGCATCAAATGAGGATAGGAGGATTAATCTAGAGCGATCAATTCAGAATCAAGAGATATCAATTCAAAATCTACAGAACCAGATGGGTCAATTGCTCAAAGCCTTGAACAACTGTCCTCAAAACAATTGGTGTTATGACGAGGATTGTGACGCCCCCAAATCTGGATATCTTCCAACCCGACAGATGGTGCTACACGGTACTACAGTTCACATAAACATTCAATTGAAATGCCACAATAGAACGAATATGTCTTATATATATTCAAAATAATATTAACATTCCCCCAGGTTCTTTATAACCGTTACAATTGTTCTTGTCATAATATCAAATATTATCATTACAAACCTATACTATTACATAGATAATCTACGAGTTCGCCTTAACCTTCCCTTTATCCTTGCCGGATCCGTCGGTCTGTTCGATCTTAGCTGCATTCATATGGTTCAAGCAAGAGTGAGCCTAACTAGCTCAGCAAGTACAACAATTCTAGTAAAATAGCATGCTTAAAACATATGAATCGTATATCTTCAATAACTGAATAATAGTTATGAAGTACTATAGATAATTCAAAATAACACTTCTTTTCCTTCAAAATGTTTTACAATGACAATATTCAGTAAAACATCAATTCCGGTCCAAGACCATGAGCATTTCATAAGTTCTTTGAAAAGGATATCCTGGCACTAAATCCGTAAGTCTGGCATAGCTTACGAACACATCTAGGTGATCAGCCTATAGTACTCTATGTTGATCAACACTACATTCATTAAACGTGTGAACGTTTAAGTTGTGGCAACCTCACGTGCCTGTTGTTTGATGACAAAATAATTTAGCATACTCAGTCTTCATTTGAAAACCACACCAACATAGTTTGGTAAAACATTGACAATACTTTGATAGATTGTAAGAAATCCAACACATCATAAGTCTAGCCAAAAGAATTGGCTCTGACTTCATCAGACATTAACTCATGCGTAAGAATACATGAATCACAAAGATTGTCCAGATTGAACTGGAACAAGGGTTAGAACACTTGCCTTTAGCGTCTGTTACGGTTATAACACGTGCACTTTAAGTCTTTAAGGTCTCTACAGTAGATGGTAACATCACATAACACATTAGGTCATGAATAACATACATGGTTCCTAAAGAATCTTACCCTTCTTCTCAATCTAATTATCTATTAAATTTATTATTATTAGTTCTGGCTTTCCGTTACGTCGTTCCTAAGTTCACATACAATTGACTTATCTTAACCCTAAGTGATCATACTTGAGGTTTAACCATGTATTAACAATGTTACAATAAGTTCCTTAGTTCATTGTTAATCAATTGCCATGCATGCTCTACTTGTAACCATTCTTTACTATCTAAACCCTAAGGCTGGTGCTACGGCGCTATCATTCCTTCCTGTCTTTGTCTTTGTGCATACACATCTGAGGGCTAGAAGCCGGACTCTGCTACTCTGACGAGTCCCCTTCTTCTGGCCAACACTGCGGCACTAAACTCCAAAGAGGGTCACGCTTTTTCCCAGCCAAGCTCGGCGCTGCAGTGCCACCTATTTGGCCTTGGGCTAGCGTCGCGGCGCCAACTTTGTGCACCAGAAAACTTAGACAGTTTTTCAACTTTGCGAAACTCTCGAGCTCGTAACTTCTTCGTTATAAGTCCGAATTGGCTCGTTCAAGAGCCTATGGTTCACAAATTATATACTCTATATGTTCATACAAGAATTTTATCTATTTGACTTCATTAACTAAAAATTCACCTATTAGTCCATTTTTAACAAAAACGATAAATGTTCGTGAACGTTCAACGCTCGTTTCTTCGTTCTAAGTCAGAATTCGGTCATTTTCGAGTTCGTAACTCTATAATGCCAAATAATACTTGTCTCCATCGAAAACTAACATTTCTGAGTTCAAACACAAAATCTTACTTCCATTCCGAGAATTTCACGAATTTGACGATTATCGTCCAATCGTGTGAATTCTGGTAAAACTTCGTTAATTAAGATTTGTTCATCGTTCTAAATAGATTCAATCCATTAATTAGACCTCTAAACCTACATATTACAACATCTTATTTTCATATTAAGTTATGGCTTATTCTTCATAAGTTTATAACTTAACAAATTATACATTACATGATTTCATTTCTTATAACTTATAATTGTTTAAGTCCTTTATCCAACATTCTTACCTCTTATCAAGTATACTAACTTAATATGACAAGTTCATCATTGTTCTTCATAAGTTTATAACTTATATAGGTTCAAATTACTTATTCTTGACTTATACGACTTAAGTCCATTGATTATCCAATTCTTTTGAGTTCTTAACATACATGACCATCATTTCTCTTATCAAGCTATCATGGTAGAGATAGAAGACTAATGGCATAGGATCATTTACCTTTGATGACTAGATTTCTTCTTCTCCTTGAAAATCTAACAATGGAAGTTTTAACTTATTTGTGCTTATTCTCTCTAACAATTAAGTTGCTTAGCTTGGATGAAAACTAACAAACAACTAATGAGCCATCTCCTCCTCTATTTATAGGATTTCTAAAGTTAGGGTAAAAGGGTCATTTGGTTATTCCACCTCCTTACAAACTTCCTTACTATTCCATACTTAATCCCTAAGTAAACTTGCTAACCACACAACTTTCTTGCCCACCACACCAAGTTCTTGGTCACCAAGTTCATCCATGGGTTGCCCCATGGATCCTAATTACCCAATGGATCATAGCTTTGGGCTTAGGTTTTAAATTACTTAACTTAATTTTGGGCTTGCAATAATTTGCTTTGGGCTTACATTAATAAACACTTGGGCTTAACATTATTACATCTTGGGCTTGCCCCTTAATGCTTATTGGACTTGCACTTCATACAAGATCCACAATTCCATTTCATTAGACTTTAATCTTTAACGTTCTCAAATTAAGTCTGAATGCGAAATATTACGTTTTCCATACTTGAATTATTATTACATAATCCATCTCACCTCGATATTATAACGTTACGTATTTCTCGGAAGTTCAAAAATAATTCCTGAGCGGAAAACGATGAATAATGTTTTTTAGAAATAATTTCACAAAGCTTTTATTTTCGTCTTGGAAATTCAAACACCTTAATTCCTTCACGTATTTAAAATACTACGACGTTCCGATGTTTCTAGTTTATAGAACGAAATATATTTTACTAACACATAATAATAACCAATAATAGAATTTTATTCATTATTTAATTCTTTCAAGTATTTTACAAAGGATCCAAATTTCTCGGTCGTTACATAACTATCTCTTTTATAGTTCTTATAAAAGAGCTCTAACTCATGCAAGTATACACGTCAACAAGTAATACATAGTAAGTAAAGTATCGATCCCACAGAGAGAAAGTTGTTAACTTTAGACTACTATGCATTAATTAACTCACTATATTTATATGCTAAGACTATAAACTTAATTGTTGATTTAAATCAATTATGATTACCAACTAAAAATAAGAATATAAACTAATTAAATATGATGTGGAAACAATGGGATCCTAACTTCATTCAATATTTCATTCAATCGCCATATGTCATGCAAAAAGTGTTCACATATCAATTGATAATAGCCAAGGGCATAAAAGCGATAGTTATAACCATTTTCCAATGCACTATAACCAACTCACATATCATCTGAGATGTTAGAATCTATGTAATCACCAATACCATCACAATTACCATATTCCTATGCAAGAATGCAATCCTATTGATTTTAAGCACAACCCTTATTCTAGCTCATACTAAGCAAAATAAGATATTCCTATCTGTTTCACAAAATATGCAATCCCCATATTCGCATGCTATCATGATTTCATCCATATTCATATGTTCATTTCAATTCCATACAAATACTAACATGAAGATTATCATCATTCATACATACAAACCAACCATGATAGATAATCCATATGATATGCAAAACAAATCTAACATTTAGATGTGCAACCAAATTACATATTAAAATTCATTAGATCCCATAATGGAGTTTAGTTCATGACTAAACAAAAACCATTATGGGATCAAGGCTAAACATGATCAATAAACAAACGAATGGAAGAAAGTTAGAATGATCAAACCCAATCGTTGAATAGAAACCAATGATTAACTATGAATCCACAAAGAATTCTATAAACAATAATCAATATCCACAATGATGAGAGATCTCCAAGAAGAAGTAGAAAAAATAGACGTTATGGCTTTCTCCTACGCTGAATCTCTCCCAAGGTGTAAACCCTAGTTTCTACTATGAAAGTTACGTAATAAAAGTTTGTCCCTTCTCTCGACACACGCCGTAATCGCTTTTATACCACATTACACATCATTAAGTTGAGAAATAAAAATAAAACAAATTACAGCATCAAGATCGCAAGCATGCTGCGGCCCCCTAGTGTTTCTGCTCGCGGTCACCGAGACTTACAAAAGAGGTTCGCACCAAACCAGACGCCTTCTCGCGCGGTCACGCGCCATGCGCTCGTGGGCGCGAGATGAGTCTCTCGCGGTCGCTGTCCCTTGTTTTCGCGGGCGCTGACTTGCGTAAGGTTCCCATGTAAAGCTCAGATTTCACATGCGAGAGTGAAGTTCAGCCTTATCATCAAGGCAAGGCTACGTGGTCCCGCAATTCCGAAGTCTGTTTCTCGCTTGTCATTGCCGCTACTTGCTTTAATCCTCATGCTTGCTTGATTTCCATGCCTCATTCTACCCCATGCCATGCACATCCTCGCCTTTCAACTAGCCTTCACGATCCGCCACCGATACCTCAATTCCACCAAAATGAAGCCGATTCTCGCACTTATTCACCAAAAGGAGTTTTAAGTATATGCAATGCAAAATAACGTGAAATACAACTAAAACAAAATGAAATGTACTCGAGGTGGGCACAATTCGCATGGATTAATATACAATAAGTGAGTAAAAATATCACTTATCAAATACCCCCAAACTTGAACTGTTGCTTGCCCTCAAGCAATGCATATGAATGAACACTGAAAATGTAACTACTAAACTATGCAACTACTTTATGATGCAACCTAGTCTCACATAATCTTAGCCATAATGTAATTTCAAATTTCAAATTACCTCAAATGAACTATCCAGATTCCGTAACATAGTTTCAAACCAAACCATAGACATAACATCATACACTAGATAATTCATGATCGCTATAGAGATGTGTGTGTGTGTGTGTTGTTCACGTAAACTTGATCCAAGCAAAGATTATATATCCTACATCGCTCCAAATGTAAAATTATAGTCTAAATCAAGATTCATGTATATTCATGCAACATAGATCGCTTAAACATATCACCGCAAACTAAGGCTCAACAATGGGTTTATTGCTTTATTACTACTCACGAGGGCGATTTCAAGACTTTCCTCCTGGTGTTTATTGCTATTTGCTCTTTCCTTTTTTTTTTTTTTTCATAATGACCGCGCAATGTCTCAATCCATTAGGCACATGCTACTTTTTAGCGAAGCTTTCAACCAACGACTCCTGCACTACATGAAAGACCTTAGGCGCTTAGTGTAGAGACAATCCCCCATGCATTTTACTCAAGTAGCCAGGCCCCTAATTAAGACTAGTACGTTATTCGCATATATATATATATATATATATATATATATATATTATATATACACATACCCATGTTTCCCCAAAATTTGCACCTCAACGACTCTACAATCTACAACACTTTCCTCATCATTTTTCATTTTAAATCTATATGTTCTATCGAGCAATGCAAGACACACATCTTAGACTTACAAGTGAATATGAACACAATCAGGCAAACCAAAAGCATATAAATAGCCACATGACATGAATCGATTGTGTAAAGCATTATATCCACATCAGGTTATGCAACATATTCTCAAATCGCTCACAATTCACTATCATCATCATCGGGCTTAGGCAAAAATTTCTATTTATACGCAAGAATTTATGTGAGACATTAAACTAAACATACTATCAATGAATACAAAAAAATAAAAATTTTATGCTAAAATTTAACTAACACATATTCATGCAAAATTAAACTAAACATGCTAAAATAAAATGCAACTAAACTACTATGCAAGTACACCAATACCCCCAAACTTAAAATGTTCAATGTCCTCATTGAATGAAGGTAAAGGGTACGAGAAAAACTCCCCTAATTATTGGCATGACCACCCTCCTCGGGTGGTGAATCTGGTGGTGGATACGGCAAGACCACTGTTCCGAATCGGGGCCATTCAAGCATGGTTCCTTCACATAATGCTTTGGCCAAAGCCCCGTGAGTCCCAGAGCAAAAGTTCCAAGATTGTCATACAATGCGCCGATTTTAAGGCCCAACCTCTGGAGGTGTCGATCGCCAGAGACAGCCGCCACGGTAGATGGACCCGCTTCATCTGGGCCGTGGGGGGGGCTGGGTTGGCTCGAAATGGTGGGTCGAGAATGAATCGCGTCGCGCGTGGATGTGGCTCGCCACACCGCCCCAGCCCTCAAATTTGGTAATTGTGGAGTGCGTGATATATTGGCTCGATAATCGATTTGCTCATTGCCCAACTAACCCCTTGTCGTGCACATAACATGGCTATCATCAAGCGTGTGGGATGTCGCCAGTGGTAATTCCTTCAGATATTTGACAATGTTTTGATGGATCAAATACCCGACGCCAATATATTCGCCAATGATGATGCCCCACGTAATTATGGCTCTCTCGCTGTGATTTCATGTCGATGCGATGATGGCAATAATTTAGCACAAATGAATAGATTCCATGCCATGCATCGATCAAGGCGGCCACCGAAAATGCGAGGTTGGGTCGCATCGACTTTTGTAAGTCCATCGGATCCGGAATGCACAATTCGCTGACGACCGCCCAAGTCTATTTTCGATGAGCTCTCGTGATCCAATTGGTCGCCTCGCCGGTGGTCTCAATGGGAGCCTCAACACGCTTTCTAATGGCGGAGGGTTGGTAGTTTATCTCTCGCATAACGAACCATAGAGGTATCGCTCATGGTGGCTTTGGCATTAGCATAGAACTCTCGAACTATGCTCATGGGAATCGCGTGGTGCAAAGCAAATACCCAAATTTCAACCTCATTCGCGAATCATGGCACATAGTTCCCCATCCCGACCTTCCGCCTAAATCCTCTTTCCTTGATGAATGTCTTCGCGATAATGCGATAGTACTTCGCCGGGCCTCCAAACACGTAAATTTGCTATGATCGACAATATCCTCCTCACGACCGCTTTGAGGAAGATGAAGAGGATGAAGTCGCCTTATTCTCTTTGGACCCATTGGAGATAGAGATCGCAAATGAATTTCATCAAGGAACGAATGTATTTGTAAACCGATGAAATTCACTTGCTTGTGCTATCCCAATAGAGAGCCCTAGCTTTATATCATGAAGGAGATGGGGATGAGCACGAAATCGTGGAGGAAATCGAGGAGATTTGAGGGAGAGAAATACGCCTCAATCAGAATCGATAGAGAGATAGTGACGTGAGTGGGGAGAGTGAGAGATTTTCGCTCGTTAGTATCGCATATAAGAGTCCAACCGATTCCAATTTCGCTTTTGAACTATTTTTATCCAACCGACTCGACGCCACGCACGCGCACGCGATGATGATAAGCTTCCTCATGGCGAGACTTGCGTAAAGGCTCGTGGATTAATCAGTCGCGGCTGGGAGCGAGTTGATATTGTTTGGGGCGCGTCACGAGACTCCAAGTATAACCAATCGCTTTGATTTACTCTTCCATCGGTGATGCTCTTTAATCATTGTATTCGCACGTATATTAATTCACATGAATAAGACATATAATAGTGGTGGTGTTATGCGACATTAATATTAATATCAATGTATATTACACTCGCTTATCCCATAACTCGTTATCACCGAATTTGAACTACTAACTAAAATAATCAAAAGGAAATAACGACAATAATCAATTTTGGGTGAAGAATTGATGGGTTGCTTCCCATCCAAACGCTAAGTTATAGTCAATTAGCTTGACTGTCTTGAACTTCTCACGCCATATCAATAAGTGTGGTGCCTTCCTCGTCGCCCTCGCACCCTAAAATTTGATCACTTTCGGCTTTCATCAACGGCTCCACCTTCAACTCGCATTTTCATCCGTTATATATCTCTCGAGAGTCATCTATTCTCTGTCAGGTATCCAATCCTTGCGGTTTCCATCTACCGATCAACTAGAAAACACTCTTCTTCATCACCGGGAGCTTTATCATTGAAGACGTTGAATGTAACCTCCCGATCTTGTACACACATAGTTAATTCCCTTTTTCAACATCTATGGAAGTCCCGCCTGGCCAAGAATGGTCTTCCTAGTATGATCTCATATATTCTTGTCCTCTTCAAATCTAAAATGATAAAATCAATTTTGAAAGATGAACTTATCCACTTTAACCAATACATCTTCAACAATTCCCTCGTGGATATACGATTTTGACTGGCCTCGCTAACTGTAATGATATGTTCATTGGTTGGGGGGTCAGAATCCCAACTCGTTGAATATCGACAATGGCATCAAATTTATACTTGCTCCCAAATCACATAAACACTTGTTAAACTCCATCTTCCCAATAGTGCATGTAATTGTGAAGCTACCCGATCTTTCAATTTTGAGGTAACTTATATTCAAGCATCGCACCGCATTCTTCCGTTAAAGCTACCATTTCAAACTCATCTAATTTCTCTTCCTCGACAAAGATACCTTTCATGAACTTTTATGTAGCTTGGCATTTGTTCCAATGCTTTCAAGAAAAGGTATATTGATTTGCAGCTTTTTGAAGACCTCTAAAAACTTGTCGAACTATTTGTCATCTTTTCGCTTTTGCTAACCTTTATGGATATGGTATTCGAGGGTGCAAAGTGGTTGTAGTGGACTCTCGACCTTCTCTTTCGAACTCGCTTTATTCGCTTTTTTTTTGTGAACCTCATAATTTTCGATTTTTATCCTCCCCGCTTTTTTTTCTTCAGATCGAGCTACCCGATGGCCTCCTTAGTGGTATATCGCGCAAGCGCGCGCGACTTTGCAGAGACATCTATCAAGTCTTTCCCAGATCGCAATGTTATTGCTTGACACCGCTCCTTCCCGCCTCTTCTAGGATTTGCCTCTCGTGTTACTTGGCAAAGCACCTTGGGGCCTATTAGTAAGCATGGTCGCCATTTGCCCCATTTCATGCCTCTAAATTTTGATAGCCACCGCTTGGCTTTTTGATCACGACTCTTGTTTGCCATGTATTTCAACATCATCTCCTCCACTTCGATTTCTTCTCCGGATGTGATGCACCGGAGTGGTGTTGTTGTTGTTGCTGAGTAAATCCCTTGTGGAAATGGTGGTTTCAGATAAACCGTGGGTCAGGCCGACCGTTGTTGAAACTGCTGATTCTACCGAACCGATTTTGTTGTTGTCCTGGTTGTTGATCAAACCAAGTTTGGATGATTGCGGTTGTTGGGGTGGTATGTGTTCGAATTGGCCTGGGTCCTTTCATAGGAGTTTACATATCGAATCGCTTCGAGCCGATAGCACATTGGTCTCGTGGAGTGTGACCCCGCACAAATCTCACAAACAAAAGCAACCGCCTTCACTTTACTCTCGCCAACGCCTCTATTTTCTTAGCCATGGCGCCGCCATTTGTGCCGATAGTCGTGTAATCGCATCCACCTCCAACATACCCCGCAACTTTGGGTCGAGACATCCGAGTTGTAGGATTCTCGATAGTCATTCGCAGGCCATCGTCTCGATAAGCGATAGGCCTCATCATAGCTTTTTGCCCATAATGCCCCTCCGCGGTCGGTCAGATCTACAATCTGGTTCGACCGCCATCCCAAGCCATCAGAAATGAATTAATTATTACCACCACCGTAAACCATGATGTGGACACTTCCTAAGCATCTCCTTATACCTTTCCCATGCTTCATATAAGGATTCACCCTGTTGTTGCTCAAACTGAGATATGGCTGTCCTCATCTTTGCAGTCTTAGCCATTGGGAAAAACTTGGCTAAAAATTTCTGTGCTAAATCCTCCCATGTAGTAATCGATCCAGCCTGCAAAGAATGTAACCAACTCCTTGCTTTATCCCTCAATGAAAATGGGAATAACCGTAGTCTGATGGCATCTTCCGTCACACCATTATATCTGAATGTGTCACAAATCTCGATGAAGCTTAATAGGTGCTCATTCGGATCATCTCAGAAAAGACCTCAAATCAGATCAATTTCGCACCATCCGAATAGTGCCCATTTTTATTTCAAGGTGTTTGTCGCTATCGCCGGCTTTGACTATGCTAGATTGTAATTCATTTATGTTCTAAGATGGAATATTCCCTTAGAGCCCGATGCTCTTCTCTCGATCAATCCTTTGTTCTTCCGCCATATCGATCGTAATGCTTTCTAACCGCTTCTTGCAGATTTATCCGCACACTCGCTTCCAACCTTTTCCGCTTATATTAGCTTTCAGGCCGGTGTTAACTCGAGTTGGAGGATCGCGTGTGCATAAAATTCTACAAGCACTCAGAATCAAAAAAAAAAATAAAATAGAAATGAGAAATGAATAGTAATTGTTCAAGTCATACAATACAAATGCCTTTTAAACTAATGATAATTATCTAAATTAACGCTTTTCCCTAAGAATCTGGCTTTAAAAAACTTGTTGCCTCTTTTATAGTTCTTATAAAAGAGCTCTAACTCATGCAAGTATACACGGGTCAACAAGTAATACAGAGTAAGTAAAGTATCGATCCCACAGAGAAAGTTGTTAACTTTAGACTACTATGCATTAATTAACTCACTATATTTATATGCTAAGACTATAAACTTAATTGTTGATTTGAATCATTTATAATTACCAACTAAAAATAAGAATATAAACGAATTAAATATGATGTGGAAACAATGGGATCCTAACTTCATTCAATATTTCATTCAATCGCCATATGTCATGCAAAAAGTGTTCACATATCACAGGATAATAGCCAAGGGCATAAAAGCGAGTTATAACCATTTTCCAATGCACTATAACCAACTCACATATCATCTACGAGATGTTAGAATCTATGTAATCACCAATACCATCACAATTACCATATTCCTATGCAAGAATTGCAATCCTATTGATTTTAAGCACAACCCTTATTCTAGCTCATACTAAAAAACAAGATATTCCTATCTGTTTCACAAAATATGCAATCCCTATATTCAGATGCTATCATGATTTCATCCATATTCATATGTTCATTTCCAATTCCATACAAATACTAACATTAAGATTATCACCATTCATACATACAAACCAACCATGATAGATAATCCATATGATATGCAAAACAAATCTAACATTTAGATGTGCAACCAAATTACATATATTAAAATCATTAGATCCCATAATGGAGTTTAGTTCATGATCGAACTAAAAACCATTATGGGATCAAGGCTAAACACGATCAATAAACAAACGAATGGAAGAAAGTTAGAATGATCAAACCCAATCGTTGAATAGAAACCAATGATTAACTATTGAATCCACAAAGAATTCCCATAAACAATAATCAATATCCACGATGACAGAGATCTCCAAGAAGAAGTAGAGAAAAATAGACGTTATGGCTTTCTCCCACGCTGAATCTCTCCCAAGGTGTAAACCCTAGTTTCTACTATGAAAGTTACGTAATAAAAGTCTGGTCCCTTCTCTCCACACACGCCGTAATCATTTTATACCACATTACACATCATTAAGTTGAGAAATAAAAATAAAACAAATTACAAGATCAAGATCGATCGCACGGCCGCCGCCGCTGGCCCCTAGTGTTTCTGCTCGGTCATCGCGAGACTCACAAGAGGTTCGCACTCAAACCAGACGTCCTCTCATGCGGTCACGCGCCATGCCTCATGGGCGCGAGATGAGTCCTCACGATCATGGCTGGGTCCCTTGCCTCATGGGCGCTGACTTTGTAGAAGGTTCCCATGTAAAGCTCAGATTGCAGCGCGCGCATGAAGTCTGCTTTTTTTTGACAAGGCACAAGGCTACCGTGGTCCCGCAATTCTCGAGTCCGTTTTCGCTTCATTGCTGTTGCTACTTGCTTTAATCCTCATGCTTGCTTGATTTCCATGCCTCATTGTACCCCCATGCCATGCACATCCTCGCCTTTCAACTAGCCTTCACGCATCCGCTCACCGATACCTCGAATTCTACCAAAATGACGCCGATTCCTGCACTTATTCACCAAAAGGAGTTTTAAGTATATGCAATGCAAAATAATGTGAAATACAACTAAAACAAAATGAAATGTACTCGAGGTGGGCACAATTCGCATGGATTAATATACAATAAGTGAGTAAAAACATCACTTATCACCTACTCACATACTCATCTATTTCTCTCTTCATGTTTGACCACCAAAAACTCTGTCGAAGGTCTTGATACATCTTAGTGCTACCAGGATGAATCGAGTACCTCAAACTGTGAGCCTCTTGTAAAACTTGCTCCTTTAATTCCATCTCATTCGAAACCCAAATTCTTCCTTCAAATCTTAATAAGCCCTCATTATCAAGACTAAACTGTATGTCTTTTTCATTGGTTAACCGCTTCTTTATCTGGTCATACTCATTGGTTTTGAGCTGCACCTCCTTAATTCTCTCTACAATGGTAGATTGCATCTTCGTCACAAATAGTCTCTGTCTCGATTCATTCGGCAATTTCACCTCTATCTCCATCCTAGCCATCTCTGTTATTAACTTGGTTTGAGCAGTTAATATAGACAACTTCTCTCGAACCTTTTTACTTAAGGCATCGGCCACTATATTGGCTTTTCCAGGGTGATACATGATTTCACAGTCGTAATCCTTTATCAACTCCAGCCATCTCCTCTGCCTCGTATTCAACTCCTTCTGTGTGAAGATATATTTTAGACTTTTGTGGTCCGTGTATATCTCATATTTTCCCCCGTAAAGATAATGTCGCTTTATCTTTAATGCAAACACTACCGCGGCCAGTTCCAGATCATGAGTAGGGTAAACTTTCTCATAATCCTTCAACTGCCTTGATGCATACGCAATGACCTTGACATGCTGCATGAGCACGCAACCAAGTCCTCTATGCGAAGCATCGCTATAAACTATGAAATTTCTGTGTAATTGGGTAATGACAAAATAGACGCTTCACTTAACCTCTTATTTAGTTCTTGGAAACTGTCCTCGCAGTTCTTAGTCCACTCGTATTTCACCGTCTTTCTTGTCAAGTTAGTCAATGGAGCAACTATCTTCAAAAAATCCTGAATGAATCTCCGATAGTAACCTGCTAATCTTAGGAAACTTTGCACCTCAGTCGGCATTTTCGGTTGTTCCCAATTCATCACGGCTTCCACCTTCGCTTGATCTACTGAAATCCCTTCATGGTCAATGACATGACCTAAAAACTGTACTCTCTCTAGCCAAATTTCACACTTCATGAATTTCGCATGCAACTTCTCCTTCCTTAGTGTCTCCAACACTATTGTTAGGTGTTCAGCATGATCTTCTGGCGTCTTAGAATAGACTAGAATATCATCGATAAACACTACGATGAACTTGTCCAAATATTGTTTCAACACTCTATTCATCATATTCATAAATGTAGCTGGTGCATTAGTTAACCCAAATGACATCACCAGAAACTTGTAATGACCATAACGAGTCCTGAATGTCGTCTTTGGTACATCCTCATTCCTAACCTTCAGCTGGTGATACCCCGTTTTTAAATCTATTTTAGAAAAATACTTTGCCCCTTTCAACTGATCAAAAAGATCATCGATCTTGGGCAATGGGTATTTATTCTTTATCGTTAACTTGTTAACTCTCGGTAGTCGATACAAAGTCTTAACAATCCGTCCTTCTTCTTGACAAACAGTACCGATGCTCCCCACGGTGAAACACTCGGTTGAATGTACATCATGTCCAACAGTTCTTGCAACTGCACCATCAAGTCCTTCATCTCTATTGGCGCCATACGATACAGTGTCCTGGAAACTGGTATCGCTCCTAACACAATGTCTATTACGAATTCGGTCTCCCTATCCGGTGGAAGACCCGACAACTCACTTGGAAATACATCCATGAATTCACTCACTATAGGCATTTGTTCCATGGTCTCTCCCACTCTCTGGGTATCAACAACATGGCACAGATAACCTACACACCCCTTCCTTAATAGTTTCCTAGTTTGTGTCATCGTAAGACAACACGAACGTCCCGACGATTTATTACTGTAAAATACTACCTAAGGTTGTATTAACGTTTTAATATTTACGCTTTTCTTTTGACAATCTATAATTGCCCCATGGTTAACCAACCAATCCATTCCGAGAATTACGTCGAATTCTCCTAACTTTATCGATATCAAATCTACCGATAATTTACAACCCTGTATGTCTACGCAACAACTCCTATGAATATTGTAGACACTCGAAATTTTCTGCACACCTGTCACTGACATTGGAAGAATGCAGATTAATCTTTCAGAGATAACCTTGGAGGACAACTCACATCCAGTACGGATACTACTCGGACGTTAAGTCTCAACCCCGGAACACACACCGGGAGTAACAGTTCCAACCTCGGAGATAATCCCGAGGCATGCAGTTCCAATACCGTAAATTCCACCAGAGAAGACCGATTAATCTCGGAGATAACCCCGAGGTCCTCATTACATTTATTATCACACTATTTCACAGAATAGTGAGGACTACTAATGCACCATCTAGGACCATCACTTTGTTCCCCGACTAGTCCTTGCTACGTTCTCATTTCCTGAAGAGAATAATGAAAGTAAAAGGGTGAGCTCAACTAGCCCAGTAAGAAATATTATGACTAAGATAATGCAGAATAAATTATCATTTGCCTTCAACAGTGTTAAACTGATGAAATATAACAAACATCAAGTTTAACTGCAGCGAAACAAGCAATCCATTAGAAGAGTCAAGTAGAGAATAAAATCTACTATCTTTTATGATTTAAAAGGTTTTTCATTACTTTTTATCGCTGAGACTAAGCTTAATAAATAATCCACATCATCCCTTCACTACGGCCAAGGATATTCATTAGTATCACGACCACAATTTATCCATGCACTACAGGCCAAGGATATTCGTGTATTCATCAATGATCATGCCAACAACTGTCCATCAATGCACTACGGCCAATGGGGACTTTTACCACATCATTTGTAATATTACGGTAATGATTATACCGAATAATCCCTGGTCATAATCATACCAAGTCCATCTATGCACCATGTAACCACATGATGACGATCAACATAATATAAACATGAGGATGATGACAATGATATAAGAATTCAATAAAACAAGTTCAAGAATTAATTTATCCAGGAACCAATAACGCCCAAATTGTCAACATGATACTTCTTTGTGGAGTAAAATTCAAGAATGCTCAGAAGAATATTTCCATGAAAAGATATTGGATGAAGCGCAAATATCAAGGATATTCCACTAATTTCATGGAGTATAGAAGTCAAAACTTTAACCAACTGAGTATAATAAAGAATGGAATAACAAAAGAAATCACCGTGCATGCGATAGACGATAAAAGTTATTCCATTCAGTAATAATTAATAACGGAACCAAAAAGTTATGCAGAACGCATGAGATAGGATATTCCAATGTAATAATAATTAACGGAACCAGTCATGCTTAAAAAAGCATGCACAGGATGTTCCAATAGAATGATAAATAATGGAACCAGTCATGCGTAAAAGCGCATGCATGTGATGTTCCAAATGTAATAATAAAAAATGGAATAATGTAAGAATTTCACCAAGTATAGGGTAGCAGATATATAAGAGTTATTCCAATGTAATAATAAAGAATGGAATAATGTAAGTTCTCTTCATGAATAAGAAAGAAAGAATACCCCTTACGAGTACAACAAATAATATCCCTTACAGTAAAAGAATAGTATTCAATCGGTAGTAGGCGAGGATATTCTTGAAGAAAACTTACACTACGCTCAAAGCTTCTTAAAACTCTAAAGAAATACGCTCAAGATTATAGAAGAATTCTTTGAACTTCTGGTGTAGTTTTCAATTCTAACTAAGCATCCTATTTATAGGAAAATAGAAAAGATACTATGCTGCACTATGCAATAAAATATAATATATTCTAAATATATATATATTTTATTTAAAATCTAATAAAACAAATAACTTTATAAAAGTATTCTGTTTTATATAAAAAGATTTTACTATGCAAAATACTATACAACACTATACATAATAAAATATAATATATTCTAATTATTGTCTAATAAAACAAATAACTTTATAAAAGTATTTGCATTTTATATAAAAAGATTTTACTATGCAAAATACTATCATAATAATAATATTATATATTCTATTTATAGTCTAATAAAACGAATAACTTTATAAAAGTATTCATTTTTATATATAAAAGCTTTTCTCGTTTTATTACATTAATAATACTAATAAAACAAACTTTTTTAAAATTATTATAATTCACAATATTAATCGATCAAGTCGTTCCGTGAAAGAGGGGCTTTCCAATAAGGATTTCTCCCCATCAAGCACAATTAGGTGACCAAACCTCTCCTCGATGTAACTTCTAGACATCATTAATATTGCAAATAATAATATTAATAACTTTGTCATCTCAATTATTGATTTAATAATATATAAAATATTGACAATAATTGAATCAAATAACGTGAGATACTATGCAAGCAATTATCTTTGTAGCAATAATTGAACAAAACCGAGTGACTTCTCACGTAAGCATCAATAATCAATACCGTGTGCTACTATGCAACCACGCCAGACATCGTATTTTTAACATGGGTGTTTGTTTCAACAGTTAAATCTGTAAAACTTCCGTCGTTATTTTCATAAAGTATTTTTGTCATTTTTCAATCCGATAATAATTTAGTTGTAGGGTCCACCAATGATTGTGTCGTTGTCATTTAATATTCCTCGTTAAAACGAATATTCCCCGACCAATCGAATATTATATAACAACTTGCGTACTTTGGAAAATTTATAAATATTACCCACAACTATAACATTATATCAAATTTACTCCATAATATTCAAAAATGATATTTATAGAAAATTCATCTTTATTTATAAAAGTTGGGGTCTTACAACCTCCCATTCTTATGAAATTTTGCCCTCAAAATTAGGGTACGTACTTGATATGTCGAAAAGGTAAGGATACCTTGATTTCATTTCAGATTCTAACTCCCAGGTCATTTCCTCAACATCGTGGTTTCTCCACAAAATTTTGACTTGAGGTATAACCTTGGAGCGTAGAATATGTTCCTTCTTATCCAAGATTTCAATAGGAACCTCTTCATACGTCAAATCTTTCGCTATTTCGTCCGGTTCTAACTCAATAATGTGGTTCGGGTCTTCCACATATTTACGTAACATGGATATGTGAAAAACGTTATGAACACGAGACATACTTGGCGGTAAAGCGAGTCTATATGCCATAGTTCCTACTCGATGGAGGATTAAAAATGGGCCAATGAATCGAGGATTGAGCTTTCCTCTCTTTCCAAATCTCGTAAGTCCTTTCCATGGAGCAACACGTAACAACACATGATCTCCAATATCGAATTCCACGTCCTTTCGATGAAGATCAGCATAACTCTTTTGTCGATCTTGTGAGGTTTTTATACGTTGCCGGATCGTTTGAATCTTTTTCGTAGTCATACGTACCAACTCCGGTCCCAACAACGTTGCTTCACCCACCTCATCCCAGGATACTGGAGAATGACACTTTCTTCCATACAACGCTTCGAATGGAGCCATGCCAATACTTGCTTGATAAGCGTTGTCAGTAAGAAAACTCCACCAATGGTAAGAACTTGTCCCAACTTCCCTTGAAATCAAGGACACAGAGTCTTAATAGATCTTTAAGAGTTTGAATAGTCCTCTTCGACTGTCCATCCGTTTGAGGATGATATGCCGAGCTAAATCGTAAATCCGTGCCCATAGCTTTTTGCAAACTAACCAAAAATCGTGAAGTGAATCTTGGGTCTCGATCAAACACTATGGATACTGGCATACCATGTAATCTTACAACCTCGTTTATGTACATACGAGCAAGACGTTCAAGTGTATAAGTTTCTCTTATAGGTAAGAAGTGAGCAGACTTGGTCAATCTATCAACAATGACCCAAATTGCATCTATGCCTTGATAAACCTTGGGAAGACCAGTAACGAAATCCATGGTAATGTGCTCCCACTTCCATTCTAGAATTTCAAGTGGTTGCAATGGATCTTTTGGTACTTGATGCTCCTCTTTAACTCGTTGACAAGTTAGACACCTTGAGATAAACAACGCTATCTCTCTCCTCATATTGTTCCACCAAAATGTATGACGAAGATCATGATACATTTTGGTACTCCCAGGATGAATTGCAAATGGTGTGTTGTGCGCCTCCATCATGATTTTATACTTTAAATCAGGGTCATTAGGAACACAAAGTCTGGAGTTGACTCGAAGTATTTCTTCTTCATCGATTCTTGCTTTCGGCATAGCACCTTCTTGCACTTTCTTCCTCATACGCATCAGCTCCAGGTCTATAGCTTGAGCAACTTTAACTTTATCGATTAAAGTTGGTTCTACTCTTATATTCGCCATCATCACATGGGTCCCTAGAGTCTTTAACTCTATCTCCATCCTTTGCAAGTCACACAAAATGGGCCTTTGTGTTGACAATATCGCACTCGTACTTGCATATGATCTTCTACTCAATGCGTTAGCTACCACGTTCGCTTTTCCAGGATGGTATTGGATGGTATGATCATAATCTTTCAACAGTTCAAGCCAACGTCATTGTCGCATGTTGAGTTCCTTTTGAGTGAAGAAATATTTGAGGCTTTTATGATCCGTAAAGATCTCCACTTTCTCCCCATACAAGTAATGCCTCCAAATTTTAAGTGCAAAGACAACAACTGCCAACTCTAGATCATGAGTAGGATAATTCCTCTCATATTCTTTGAGTTGTCACGAGGCATAGGCTATGACTTTCCTATGTTGCATGAGAACACATCCCAACCCTTTGCCCGAAGCATCACTGTAGATGACAAATCCCTCTGAGCCAGATGGTATTGTCAGAACATGTGTTGAAATGAGTCTCCTCTTGAGTTCTTGAAAACTCTTCTCACATTCTTCGTTCCATCCGAACTATGTATCTTTTCGAGTCAGCTGAGTTAATGGAGTAGTGATTCGAGAAAATCCTTCCACGAATCTCTGATAATAACCAACTAAACTGAGAAAGCTACGTACTTCGGTCACTGATTTAGGTTGCTCCCAGCTTTGAATTACTTCAATTTTTGCCGGGTTAACAGATATTCCATGACTTGATACTACGTGCCCAAGGAATGCTACTTCCTCAAGCCAGAACTCGCATTTCTTCAACTTGGCATAAAGCTTGTATTCACGAAGCTTTTGGAGTATCAGCCTCAAGTGTTTCTCATGATCTTCACGGCTTTTGGAATAAATAAGGATGTCATCAATAAAGACGACCACAAAGTGATCCAAATATTCCTTGAATACTCGGTTCATCATATCTATGAAGGCAGCAGGAGCATTAGTCAATCCAAAGGACATGACTATGTTTGGAATGTCATATGTTCTAATCTTCAATTGGTGATATCCGAAACGAAGATCAATCTTTGAAAAGAATTTGTCTCCTTGCAACTGGTCAAACAGGTCATCAATACGTGGCAATGGGTACCTATTTTTGATGGTGACATGATTCAACTCCCGATAATCGATACAAAGTTGCATACTCCCATCTTTCTTCTTCACGAATAGAACAGGAGCACCCCAAGGAGAAGTACTAGGACAAATAAAGCCAATGTTTAACAATTCCTGTAGTTGGGTCTTTAACTCCTGAAGTTCAATAGGAGCCATTCGATAAGAGGCTTTGGAAATGGGTTTTGTACCGGGTTCAAGGTCGATACAAAATTCAATTTCACGCTCTGGGGGTAGGCCATGAAGTTATTCAGGGAATACGTCAGGGAATTTATTAACAATAGAAATATCATTCAAAACTGACGTATTTTTGTTTAGATCCGTGACATGAGCTAAGAAAGCTTGACATCCGTTTTTCAATAAACGAATAACTTTATGGCTTGAGATGACCGTGATTGATTTTAATGGTTTGGTTGCTTGAATTCGCATAATAGGTTGATTAGGAATATGAAAGCTAACAACCTTATGAAAACAATCAATTTTAGCATGATGAGTAGTTAACCAATCAATCCCTAGAATCACATCAAATGCAAGTATTTTCAATGAAATAAGATCGACAGGTAATGTGAGGGTACCGATTTGAACCAAACAAGACTTATAAACAGTGGATGTAATGAAGGTTTCTCCCAATGAAGTTTCCACAGATAAGTCAAAGTCTAATTTCTCCGGAGTCAAATTTAATCGTTGCGCGCAAGTAGGAGAAATAAAAGAATGGGTAGAACCGGTATCAAATAAGGTATAGACTTCGCTAGAGTTTATGATAAGCTTACCCGTGATGACCTCGTTCGGGTTCCTTTCTTTCTGGGAGGTCACAACAAACGCTCTCCCTTGCACTATCGGCTTTGACTTTTCTGGGATGGCCTTTGGTGCCTCCATCCTATCTGAACTTGTCTTCGGTGAATGACAAAATCGGGCTAAGTGACCTTCTCTTCCACAATTATAACATACTTTGGACGGCATCACGCAGTTTGGACTGATGTGTCCCTCCCCTCCGCATTTGAAGTATATGATAGGTGGTCGTTCTCCTTCCTTAACAATGGGTCCTGGTGCTGACGTCTTTCCATCATTGTTGAATCTCCTCTTCTTGAAATGTCCATTCTTATTGTTTTGTACGATTACCTTTCAAGTGGTTACCATTTTCGCTTGTTGATTCCTCCACGCTTGTTGTCACCGCTTCGATGATCGATCTCATCGTTATTATTATTTTTGTTTTGCGCTCTTTTGGTTCGTTGACTCGTTATCGCGCTCCACTAATCGAGCCCTATTTATAACATCCGAATACAAACACAATTTATGAGAAATAAGATATCGACGTATCTCCGACTTCAAACCTCTTAAAACATCGCGTCATTCTCTCTTCATTATCAACCAAGTGGGGACGAAACCGGACAACTCGGCAAACTTAGCTTCGCATCATGCGACACACGGCCATATTATTCGCTCCAACTTGATGAACTCTACCTCCTTCATGTGACGAATACTTTCAGGAAAGTACTTGTCATTGATCAGTTCTTGGAACTTCTCCCAAGACATCTTCAGTGCGGCAGGTTGAGTACGCTTTACCGATTCCCACCAGTAATCTGCCTCTCTTCGCAACATAAAGGTGGCAAAGGGAACCTTTTGCTCTCGCGCATCCCAAGCCATCAAATATATTGGTGATCTGCTTTATCTACATTTCTGCCTTAAGTGGTTTTGGCTCTCCAATAAACTCCGGTGGTCCCAGCTCTTTGAACTGTTTAGCGGTGACCATCCGAGAGTTTCCAGTGTTTCCACCTACATTTTGGACAGAGCCACTCTCGCCTGCGTTGTTTCATAAATTGCATAAAGCCTCTGAACATTCCATCATTCATCATTTGGTTAGTGTTGTTGTTTGCATGAGGATTGTCGCATTCCTGATGCACATTATCTTGATTATTGATATGTGGTGAATCAACGGTTTCCTGTGCTCCATTGCTATTCTCAACATTCTCGGATGTCATTTTCAAATACTGCCACAAAACAAAGGTTAATTGACATGTAACATATTATCCCTATATTTTGACCGACCAATTAAATACCAAATAAACTTAGGTAGGTCATACTAGCAGAAGGAATTCCCGTCTCTCCCCTCCTAGTTCTATTCTCCCATCTTAGCCAGAGATCTTATCCCTAAGCTTTGATACCAATTGTGACGCCCCCAAAATAGGTATACATCACCCATCTTGAGTCGCCAAATACATGGTACAGAATTCAAATACAAACTTAATTATACAACAGTTGTGTAAAATATGACTAAACATATGCTGTGAGTTTTAATACAAATATTGTCATCTAGACAATATACAAACTCAATGGGGTCCTCATTACATTTATTATCATACTATTTCACAGAATAGTGAGGACTACTAATGCACCATCTAGGACCATCACTCTGTTCCCCGACTAGTCCCTGCTACGTTTTCATTTCCTGAAGAGAATAATGAAAGTAAAAGGGTGAGCTCAACTAGCCCAGTAAGAAATATTATGACTAAGATAATGCAAAATAAATTATCATTAGCCTTCAACAGTGTTAAACTGATAAAATATAACAAACATCAAGTTTAACTGCAGCGGAACAAGCAATCCATTAGAAGAGTCAAGTAGAGAATAAAATCTACTATCTTCTTTGATTTAAAAGGTTTTTCATTACTTTTTATCGCTGAGACTCAGTGTTGCCTCTTTTTTAGTCTTAACAAAAGAGCTCTAACTCATGCAAGCATACATGCGTCAACAAGTAATACATAGCAAGTAAAGTATCGATCCCACAGAGAAAGTTGTTTAACTTAAACTACTATTCATTAATTAAATCACTATATTTATATGCTCAAACTAATGATTAAACTTGGTTTGTTCTCGAATTGCAAATAACAACTAAAGCAATAATAACGATATAATAAATGATATTGGAACTAATGGGATCCTAACTTCATTTAATACTTCATTCAATCACCACTATGATGCATGACTTGCTCACATATCACAGGAAAGTAGCCAAGAGCACTAAAATAGTATTAGCCATTTTTCAATGCACTAAGACCTACTTACACAGCATCCATAGATGATAGACTTTATGTAATCATCAATATAACCAAAATCACTATATGTCTATGTGAAATTGCAACTATATTGATTTTAAGTTCAAGCCCTTATTCTAACTTATACTATGGAAACAAAGATATGTCTATCTGGTTCACGAAATACATAAGCTATATAACACAGCCCTATATACGTATACTACCATGATTACAATCCATATTTGCATGTTCATTGTCAATTCCATACAAATACTGAAACGAATGGTGATCACGCATTCATACATGCAAAACAATCATGATAGACATCCCATATGCTATGCAAAACAATCCAGCATTTAAGCATGCAATCAAACTACATATTAAAATCCGTTAGAATCCCATAATGGAGTTTAGTTCATGGTTGAACCAAAAGCCATTATGGGATCAAATCTAAACATGGTCAATAAACGACAATTGAAAGATGAAAGATGAAACTATTAAACCCAATTGCTGAATACAAATCAATATTCAAATCCTCATAAGATTCCAGCAAAAACTAATAATAGTAATCCACTCTGGTAGAAAATCCCAAGAAGGAGTAGAAAAATAGAGTTGTGGCCTCCTTCTATGTTGGAATCTCCCAGAGAGTAAACCCTAATTACGATGTAAAGATACGTGAAAAACTTAATAAAATGTCAAGTGATACCCCTGACAGCAGTCAGGAATCGTTTTAAATCATTTACAACCTTTAAAAATTAGAAATAAAATAAAACAAGTCAGCAGCTTCAGGCCTCACGTGCAGCCGCGCGCTCCTCCAGCTTGATATTCTCACGGCCGCTAGACTTGTAGTAAGTTTGTCTGTTCAGCCGATCTCGCGCACGGGCGCGTGCTCCCTGGGCTTGTCCTTCTAACGGCCGCGCAACTTGCAGTAGGTTTTCCTGGTTTGGCTGGGAACTTGCGCGGGCTTGCGCCTCCAAGCTATCTTTGTCGCGCGGCCATGCGGCTTGCAGTTGATGTCTTCTGATCTTGCTCCTTAGCTTGGTTCTGCAATGTTGCTGCTGCTACTGACATGTCCTATGTGTATCCATGCTTGTCCATCCATGCTCCACTCAATCCTATGCACATCCTATCTTTTGCCTCACCTTACGCTTCAATTAGCCTCGTGCCCGATATCACCACCAAATTAGGCCAATTCTTGCACTTATTCACCAAAAGGAGTTTTAAGTATGCGAAATGCAAATTAACATAAAATGCAGCTAAAACAGACTAAAATGTACTTGAGATGGGCATAGTTTGCATGAATTTGTATTCCATAAGTAGGTGTAAATCCTACTTATCAAATACCCCCAAACTTGAACCATTGCTTGCCCTCAAGCAATGCATAATAATGAACAATAAAAATGCAACTATATTACTATGCAACTAATTCTCACATTGTCCCAACCATCATAGAAATTCAGTCTAATTTGCCTCAGTGAATTTTTTCTAGATTCGAGAATACAGATTCAAACCAAACTGCAGGCATAATGTCATATACTCATATAATTCAAAAATGCTATACAGATGCTGTGTGTGTGTGTGTGTTGTGTTCACCCAATACTTGATTTCGATGTAGAATGCTCATGCTATCTTGCTCAAACTAGAAAAATTATAGCTTAAATCAAGACTTATGTATAAATATGCGACTCGGACTATTCCAACATCTTAAAATAAACTAAGGTTCAACAATGGGCTTAACTGCTTTATTCTACTCACGAGGGTGAATTTCGCACTTTCTCGCGGTGTTTATTGCTATTTTTCTTTTTTTTTTCTTTTTTTTTTTTTCTTCATGACTGTGCAATGTCTTACTCCATTAGGCACACCGCTACCCCTTAGCGAGCTTTCAACCAACGACTCCTGCACCATGAAAGACCTTTAGGCGCTAGGTGTAGAGACAATCCCCCATGTATTTACTCAAGTAGCTGGGACCCAAATAAGACTAGCCATGTTATTTTTACTTTTCTTTTTTTTTTTTTTTTTTATAAATACACAGATACCCATGTTTTCCCAAAGTTTAAAAATCAATGTTTTATACAGTCCAAAAGTCACTTTTCACATATTTCTCTTTTTAACACTACATTTTTCTATCGAGCAATGCACAACGTACTTCTTATACCTACAAGTGCTTGTGAACACATTTGTGCAAATAGAAAACATTTAAACAGCATTATGAATTTCATTGTATACAACGTTACATCTCAGCTCATGTTATCCAAAATATTCAGATATCATTTAAAAACTTCACTCTCATCATTGGCTAGACAAAATTTTTTCTATACGTTAAGAACTGTGAGGTATGCAATTATAACATGCAACTATATGTTAAAATGTAATCTAAACATGCAATAAAAATTAAACTAATCATGCAAACTAAAAATACTACTACCTAATACCCCATACTTAAAATATTCAATGTCCCAATTGAATGAAGGTAAAGGGTATGAAAACTCCCCTAATTATCGGTGGTGCCACCCTCCTCGGGTGGTGAATCCGGTGGTGGATATGGTGCTGCGGTTCCAAACAGAGGCCATTCTTGTGTTGTTCCTTGTTGCGCAAACGCTTCGGCTAAAGCCCTTGTGAGTCCCGTCGCAAATGTGCCCAAATTATCGTACATGGCATCGACCTTGCGTGATCGCCATGGGTGGCACATGCGTGCGTGGATGGACCCACCTCTTCTGTTTACGGGGATTGTTGTGGTGGCTCTAGAAAAATGGGATGAAGAATGAATCCTAGTCCACGTGGGTGCGGTACACCCCTTGTCCACTCCTTGAAATTTGCAATAGCTGCATGAGTGATAGCATGGTTTGGGTACTGCAGCTGCTCATTATGCCATTGGACTCCTTGTTGAAGTACAGAGCATGGCTACCACCGATGCATGCGGAATAATCCCATTTCTATTCCCACGCATATAACTCAGCATGTTTCTATGGATTAAAAGGCCGACATCAATGTACTTTCCTTTGATGATTCCCAACAAAATAATCGCACGCTCAGTGGTTATGGCATTGTAATGAGCTGACGGAACTAGCTTGGCACAAATAAACAGGTTCCAGGCCTGGGCATATCGATTCAATGCTGATGACGAAAATGATTTTGGTTCAGTTGTTCCTGTCTTATACTTCCATTTGGTGCCCAAAATACACAAATCAGTAATCACAACTGCTAGATCTGTCTCTAAATAGTCGCCTGCTAACCAATTGTCAGACCCGGTGGGTGGTGCATCATATATGTTGAATACTTCTCTGATCGCGGAAGGGCGAAAATTCACCTATTCTGCTCGAACTATCGTTATGCCTCTGGTTATCAACTCCGCAACATTAGCATAAAATTTTCTAACAATCCCCATGGGGATAGGCATAGGAGATGCAGTTAAGCCAACCCAGTCTCGTTTGCGTATCATATGCCATAGTTGGCCATCCTGCTTTGCGGGTAGAAGTCCCCGTTCCTTCATAAAAGATTTTTCCACACTCCGATAATAGTCTTGTTGGGCCTCCAAACTGATAAATTTACTCTCGTCCAAGACCTCCTCTTCGTGGTGATCGGAAGAAGATTCTGATGAAGAGGAGAGTGAGATTGCACGTGCTCGTTTTGGGCCCATGTGGGGATGATAGAGAGAATATGGAGGAATTGTTGATGATTGTTCCCCCAAACTTATGGCTACACAACCCAAGTAGAACCCTAACTTATGCCAGGAAAGTGATGTGTGGGTATGAACTTTGATGAGAGTTGCTTAGCCTTATGAATATAGGAGACATAATAATACGCTTATGTTATATTAGAGGAAAGACCCAATCAGACCGCAACTCGGATTTTGGACATATTAAAAAAAATTTCCACGTCTGCGAGAACGCGCGGCCGTGCGTTCTGATAATGGATTTCAGGCGCGGGCGCGCGAGTGGCTATAATGGTCTGATCATGCGGTGGCATGTGGCGCGTGGTCATTATCTTTGCATCAGCCAGCGGATTTGCGATTTGCATTTTGCATCGCTATCCATTGCACCTGCAATTCATCAATAGACATTATCAAAACAAAGTTTACCTCATAAACATGAATGTCTATTGTATATCCTCATTTTATACAATGCATATACACGCTCCCCTATACTATCAGCTATTATATTAATGTGGTAACTTAGGTTGAAATAACTTAACGAAATAAACAAAGAGTGAAAGAGATATTCTAGAGAAGAAAAATAATGGGTTGCCTCCCATCCAGCGCTAAGTTATAGTCAATTAGCTTGACTGTCTCTGATGTTCATGTTGAAGAAAAAATTGAGGTGACTTTCTGTCTGCTCTACCTCACCACCAAAGTAATGTTTTAAGCGCTGTCCATTCACCTTAAAAGGCTTGTCTGGCGACGTATCGAATATTTCGATTGCACTATGCAAAAAAACAGTTTTCACCGTGAATGGTCCTGACCACCTCGATTTTAGCTTTCCAGGAAAAAGTTTAAGTCTGGAGTTATAAAGCAAAACCCTTTGTCCTGGTTCAAATGCTCTCAATGATTTTTCGATCATGCCATTTCTTCACTTTCTCCTTATAAAGCTTCGAATTCTCGTATGCCTGCAGTCTGAATTCATCCAAGTCATTGAGTTGGTATAGGCATTTCTCCCCGACAGCTATCAAATCAAAATTTAGCTTTCGAATGGCCCAATATGCTTTATGCTCTAGCTCCATGGGAAGGTGGCAGGCTTTTCCATATACGAGCTGAAAAGGTGACATACCTAACGGTGTTTTATACGCTGTCCTATAAGCCCATACTGCATCATCTAACTTCAATGACCAGTCCTTCCTTGTGGGAGTCACAACTTTCTCCAAAATTCTCTTGACTTCTCGATTTGACACTTTAGCTTGGCCATTCGTTTGTGGGTGATATGCTGTAGCGATGCGATGATTCACCCCATATTTAGCCAACAAAGCTATAAATCGCTCAAGGTAAAAGTGACCGCTTTCACATCGATGATAGCCCTTGGAGTCCCAAACCTCGTGAAGATACTTCTATGTAAAAATCTGAGGACAACCTTGGCATCATTTGTCAGAAGAGCTGCCACTTCTACCCATTTCGAGACATAATCAACAGCAAGCAGAATGTAGAGATTTTCGCAAGAAGAAACGAAAGGCCCCATGAAATCAATTCCCCATACATCCAAAATTTTGACTTCCAAGATTATATTCAATGGCATTTCATTCCTTTTAGAGATGTTCCCCACTCACTGACATCTATCACAATCATTGGACAAAATTAGACGCATCCTTGAAAATTTTTACCAAGAGAATCCTGCTTGTAGTATTCTCGCCGTTATTCTTTCACGACCATAGTGTCCACCATACACAGTAGAGTGACAATCTTGAAGAATCCCCTCGGTCTTGCTATATGGAACACACCTTCGTATAACTTGATCAGAGCATTGTTTGAACAAATAAGGCTCATCCCATATATACCATTTGACATCATGCAGAAATTTCTTCTTTTGATAACCCACCAAATCAGGAGGTAGCATCTTACTTACCAAATAGTTTGCATAATCTGCAAACCATGGCACTTCCCCTTTCACCACAAATAACTATTCATCTGGAAAAGATCCATTGATTAAAACCTTGTCATCTGTTTCCCTTTCCGGATTCTCAAGTCGAGATAAGTGGTCCGCCACTTGGTTTTTAGTGCCCTTCCTGTCCTTGATTTCCAAATCAAATTCCTGCAGTAATAAAATCTATCTGATCAACTGAGGCTTTGCATCCTTTTTCGCCACTAAATGTCGAATAGCAGCGTGATCCGTATACACTATCACCTTTGTGCCGATCAAATATGCTCGAAATTTATCAAAGGCGTACACTACTGCTAATAATTCTTTCTCCGTGGTGGTGTAGTTCAACTGTGCGTCTGTAAGGGTCTTGATAGCATAGTAAATAACATGAAACATCTTCTCTTTCCTATGTCCCAAAGCAGCCCCTATGGCGTAATCACTGGAATCACACATCAGCTCAAATGGCAATTCCCAATCTGGAGCAGTAATAATTGGTGCTGATGTTAATTTCCCTTTCAGATGCTCAAATGCTGACACGCAAGCCTCATCGAAGATAAAATGCGCATCCTTCTCCAATAAACTGCATAATGGTTTAGTTATCTTGGAGAAGTCTTTGATATCTCGGTAGAAACCTGCATGGCCCAGAAAGCTGCGAACACCTTTTACCGAAGTAGCGGTGGCAATTTCTCTATAGTTTCCAACTTTGCCCTATCTACCTCGAGTCCTTTCTTCAATACTTTGTGTCCAAGTATGATTCCTTCCTGTACCATAAAATGGCATTTTTCCCAGTTTAGTACCAGATTTGTTTCAACACATCGCTTCTAAAACCATCACCAAATTCTCGAGGCATAGATCAAACGAGTTTCCGAAAACTGAGAAGTCATCCATAAATACTTCCACATTTTGATCTACTATATCTGAAAATATAACCATCATGCATCTCTAAAAAGTGGCTAGAGCGTTGCACAACCCAAAAGACATCCTTCTGAAGGCAAATGTGCCGTATGGACATGTGAAAGTTGTCTTTTCTTGGTCTTCTGGAGCTATCATTATTTGATTATAGCCCAAATATACGTCCAGCAGGAAATAGTACTCATGACTTGCTAATCTATCCAACATCTGATCAATGAATGGTAGTGGAAAATGATCTTTCCTTGTAGCTTTATTAAGCCTGCGGTAGTCCATGCAAACTCTCCACCCTGTCACTATTCGTGTTGGAATCAACTTGTTGTTCTCATTAGTCACTACTATCATACCACCCTTTTTTTTCGGTACACACTACATTGGGCTCACCCATGAGCTATCTGAGATTGGATAGATTATTCCCGCATCCAACCATTTTAGCAACTCTTTCTTAACCACTTCTTTCATTATCGGATTAAGTCTCCTTTGTTGCTCAACCGATGGTTTACTTTCATCTTCCATCAGAATTTTATGCATACAAAATGAAGGGCTAATCCCTTTTATATCCGCTATGGTCCATCCAATCGCTGATTTGAACTCTCGAAGCACTCGTAGCAGTTTTTCTTCCTGGAAGGATGTTAATGCATAAGAAATAATCACAGGTAGCTTCGAATCTTTATTTAAAAATGCGTACCTGAGATGATCTGGAAGTGGTTTTAATTCAAGTTCTAGAGGTGTCTCCAGAGATGTCTTTAATTTTACGGAGGTTTCTCCTGCTTTTGTCAACGACTCAATAGGTATCCTGAATTTCCTCACTTGTGGAGTGGTATCCAGATATTGCACAAGTTCGTCAAGTTCCTCGTCCTCCAAATCTGGATTTTCAGCAATTACACTCCTCAAAGGTTTGTCATTCACCCGACTTTGTACTTCATCATTTATGACCTGATCCATCAAATCAACCAAGAAACATTCCTCTTCATCTGCTGGAAACTTCATATCTTTGAAGACATTAAAGGTGACCTCTTGATCATGAACACGCATAGTGAGTTCCCCCTTCTGCACATCTATCAGAGTCTTTCCTGTGGCTAAGAATGGTCTTCCCAATATGATTGGTATATTTTTGTCTTCCTCGTAGTCTAGGATAATGAAGTCAGCCGGAAAAATAAATTTATCTACCTTAACCAACACATCTTCAACAATTCCTCATGGATACGTGATCGATCTATTAGCTAGTTGTAATGATATGTTTGTCGGTTTTGGATCCAGCAATCCCAATTGGTTAAACACTGAAAAGGGCATCAAATTTATGCTTGCCCCAAGATCACATAAACACTTAATGAAGTTCATCTTTCCAATTGTGCATGGAATTGTGAAGCTGCCTGGATCCTTCAGCTTTAGAGGTAGTTTCTGCTGAAGAACTGCACTGCATTCCTCTGTCAAGGCTACTGTCTCAAACTCATCTAATCTCCTCTTCCTTGATAATATACCCTTCATAAACTTGGCATAGCTGGGCATTTGTTCCAATGCCTCAGCGAATGGTATGTTGATCTGCAGCTTTTTGAATACCTCCAGGAATTTGCTGAACTATTTATCTTCCCTTTTCTTATTTAATCTCTGCGGATACGGAACTTGAATGTGAATTGGTGGTACTGGACTCTTAAACGTCTCCTCTGAACCTGCTCTGTCTTTCTCTTCATGCTGACCCTCAGATTTCTCCAAATTTTCGTTCAAGATTACTGGCTCCTCCGCGCGCGCTGCACAAGACGCCCTCCTCAGTGCATTCTCATGGTAGCGACTACTGAAAGAATCGACAAATCTTTCCCACATCTCAATGTGATCGCTTGACACTGTTCCTTCCCTTTCTTCTTGGATTTGTCTCAGATTATTTGGCAATGAAACCACAGGGCCGTTAGTAAGCATGTTCGCCCATCCGCCCCATTTGAGTTTTCAGATTCTTTATAGCCACTGCTTGGCTTTTGATCATAGCTTCTATGTTTGCCATGTATTTCATCATCATCTCCTCCACTTCTAATTTCTTTTTTCACGAGGTGCAAATTTGAGTGTGATGTTGTTGTTGTTGTTGAGAAAATCCCGACGAAAAAGGGTGGTCTAGGATTAAATCATACCGTCGTCTGGTTGCTACTAAAATTGATTATTTGGTTGAAACTGACTCTGCTGATTCCCTTGATTATTTGACCAACTAAAGTTTGGATGATTTCTGTTGTTGGGGTGGTATGTGTTCTGAAATTGACCTTGATCTTTTCTATAGTTGCTCACATACTGCATTGATTTTGAGCTAATAGCACATTGATCCGTCGAGTGTGACCCCACACAAATCTCATATACGAAGGAAATCGTCTTTACTTTTCCTTCTGCCAAAGTATCTATCTTCTTTGCCATGGCTGCCATCTGTGCTGACAACTGAGTAATAGCATCAACCTCTAATACACCTGCAACTTTGGTTTGTGGCATTCGAGATGTAGGATTCTAAAAATCATTCGATGCCATTGTCTCGATAAGGTCATAGGCTTCCTCATAGTTCTTTGCCCATAATGCCCCTCCTGCAGCTGCATCTACAATCAGTCTCGACTGCCATCCCAATCCATTATAAAACGTGTTGATTACCATCCAATCTGGCATACCGTGATGTGGGCACTTCTTAGCATTTCTTTGTATCTCTCCCATGCTTCATATAATGACTTGCCCTGTTGTTGCTCAAACTGAGAGATAGATGTCCTCATCTTAGCAGTCTTAGCCATTGGGAAGAACTTAGCTAAGAATTTCTGTGCTAAATCCTCCCATGTAGTTATAGATCCTGCTGGAAGAGAATGAAGCCAACTTTTTGCTTTATCCCTTAATGAGAATGGGAACAACCTTAGTCTAATAGCATCCTCCGTCACACCGTTGTATCTGAATGTATCACAAATTTTGATGAAACTTAACAGGTGTTCATTCAGATCATCTGTAGCAAAGACCCCAAAATCGAATCGTATTCGCGCACCATTTGAATAGTGCCAGTTTTTATCTCGAATGTATTTGCTGCTATTGCTGGTCTGACTATGCTAGACTGTAGTCCATTAATATTGGGCATGGAATACTCCTTCAGAGCCCTATGCTCCTCTCTTTGATCTTCTCCTTGTGCCTCGGCTGCCATGTTAGCTGTCGTGTTTTCCAACTATTCTTGTAAATTTCTACGAACACCCGCTTTCCAACCTCTCCCATTTATATTATCCTGAACAGGTGTTAATTCGGGGTTGGTTGACCGTGTGCGCATAAAAATTTATCCAAGTTCCTAAAACAAAAACAAAAAAAAACTGAAATGAGATAAGACTAGAATTGTCTAAGTCATACAATATAGCTTAAACTAATGATAATAATACTAAATTAAACGCCTTTCCCCGGAAATGGTGCCAAAAACTTGTTGCCTCTTTTTTAGTCTTAACAAAAGAGCTCTAACTCATGCAAGCATACATGCGCCAACAAGTAATACATAGCAAGTAAAGTATCGATCCCACAGAGAAAGTTGTTTAACTTAAACTACTATTCATTAATTAAATCACTATATTTATATGCTCAAACTAATGATTAAACTTGGTTTGTTCTCGAATTGCAAATAACAACTAAAGCAATAATAACAATATAATAAATGATATTGGAACTAATGGGATCCTAACTTCATTTAATACTTCATTCAATCACCACTATGATGCATGACTTGCTCACATATCATAGGAAAGTAGCCAAGAGCACTAAAATAGTATTAGCCATTTTTCAACGCACTAAGACCTACTTACACAGCATCCACAGATGATAGACTCTATGTAATCATCAATATAACCAAAATCACTATATGTCTATGTGAAATTGCAACTATATTGATTTTAAGTTCAAGCCCTTATTCTAACTTATACGGTGAAACAATATATGTCTATCTGGTTCACAAAATACATAAGCCATATAACACAGCCCTATATACGTATACTACCATGATTATAGTCCATATTTGCATGTTCATTGTCAATTCCATACAAATACTGAAACGAATGGTGATCAAGCATTCATACATGCAAAACAATCATGATAGACATCCCATATGCTATGCAAAACAATCCAGCATTTAAGCATGTAATCAAACTACATATTAAAATCCGTTAGAATCCCATAATGGAGTTTAGTTCATGGTTGAACCAAAAGCCATTATGGGATCAAATCTAAACATGGTCAATAAACGACAATTAAAAGATGAAAGATGAAACTATCAAACCCAATTGCTGAATACAAATCAATATTCAAATCCTTATAAGATTCCAGCAAAAACTAATAATAGTAATCCACTCTGGTAGAAAATCCCAAGAAGGAGTAGAAAAATAGAGTTGTGGCCTCCTTCTACGTTGGAATCTCCCCCAGAGAATAAACCCTAATTACGATGTAAAGATACGTGAAAAACTTAATAAAATGTCAAGTGATACCCCTGACACCAGTCAGGAATCATTTTAAATCAATTACAACCTTTAAAAATTGGAAATAAAATAAAACAAGTCAACAGCTTCAGGCCTCGCGTGCGGCCGCGCACTCCTCCAAATTGATATTCTCGCGGCCGTGAGACTTGTAGTAAGTTTGTCTATTCAGCCGATCTCGCGTGCGGGCGCGTGCTCCCTAGGCTTGTCCTTCTCATGCGGTAGCGTAACTTGCGAGAGGTTTTTTCCTGGTTTGGTTGGAACTTCGGCATGGGCAGCGCCTCAAGCTATCTTTGTCGCGTTGTGACTTGCGATTCTTTGTCTTCGATCCTGCTCCTTAGCTTGGTTCTGCAATGTTGGTGCTGTTACTGGCATATCCTATGTGTATCCATGCTTGTTCATCCATGATCCACTCAATCCTATGCACATCCTATCTTTTTCCTCGCCTCACGCTTCCATTAGCCTCGTGCCCGATATCACAACCAAATTAGGCCAATTCCTGCATTTATTCACCAAAAGGAGTTTTAAGTATGCGAAATGCAAATTAACATAAAATGTAGCTAAAACAGACTAAAATGTAATTGAGATGGGCATAGTTCGCATGAATTTGTACTTATCACCCATCTTAATAAATAATCCACATCATCCCTTCACTACGGCCAATGATATTCATTAGTATCACGACCACAATTTATCCATGCACTACGGGCCAAGGATATTCGTGTATTCATCAATGATCATGCCAACAACTGTCCATCAATGCACTACGGCCAATGAGAACTTTTACCACATCATTTGTAACATTACGGTCATGATTATATCGAATAATCCCGGTCATAATCATACCAAGTCCATATATGCACTACAGGCCACAAATGACATTCAACATAATATAAACATGAGGATGATGACAATGATATAAGAATTCAATAAAACTAGTTCAAGAATTAATTTATCCAGGAACCAATAACGTCCAAATTGTCAACATGATACTTCTTTGTGGAGTAAAATTCAAGAATGCTCAGAAGAATATTTCCATGAAAAGATCTTTGGATGAAGCTTAAATATCAAGGATATTCCACTAATTTCATGGAGTATAGAAGTCAAAACTTTAACCAATTGAGTATAATAAAGAATGGAATAATAAAAGAAATCATCAGGCATGCGATAGACCGCACAGATAAGTTATTCCAACAGAATAATAAATAACGGAATCAGGTCATGCGTAAACGCACAGACAGGATATTCCAACAGAATAATAATTAACAGAACCAGGTCATGCGTAATTCACATACATGATGTTCCAACAGAATGATAAATAATGGAACCAGGTCATTCGTAAAGCACAGACAGGATGTTCCAATAGAATAATAAAAAATGGAATAACAAAAGAATTTCACCAAGTATAGGGTAGCCCGCGTATATAGGTTATTCCAACAGAATAATAAAGAATGGAATAACAGAAGTTCTCTTCATGAATAAGAAAGAAAGAATACCCCTTACGAGTACAACAAATAATATCCCTTACCGTAGAAGAATAGTATTCCGACTGGTAGGGCGATGATATTCTTGAAGAAAACTTATACTACGCTCAAAGCTTCTTAAAACTCTAAAGAAATACACTCAAGATTATAGAAGAATTCTCTGAACTTCTGGTGTGGTTTTCAATTCTAACTAAGCATCCTATTTATAGGAAAATAGAAAGGATACTATGCTGCACTATGCAATAAAATATAATATATTCTAAATATATATATATATATTTTATTTAAAATCTAATAAAACAAATAAATTTATAAAAGTATTCTGTTTTATATAAAAAGATTTTACTATGCAAAACACTACGCACGCACTATGCAACACTATGCATAATAAAATATAATATATTCTAATTATTGTCTAATAAAACAAATAACTTTATAAAAGTATTCTATTTTATATAAAAAGATTTTACTATGCAAAACACTATGCATAATAGAATATTATATATTCTATTTATAGTCTAATAAAACGAATAACTTTATAAAAGTATTCTGTTTTATATAAAAAGCTTTTCTGTTTTATTACATTAATAATACTAATAAAACAAACTTTTTCACCATTATTATAATTCACAATATTAATCGATCAGGTCGTTCCCAGGAAAGAGGGGGCTTTCCAATAAGGATTTCTCCCCATTGGCGCGCAATTAGGTAACCAAACCTCTCCTTAACAGAACTTCTAGACATCGTTAATATTGCAAATAATAATATTAATAACCTTGTCATCTCAATTATTGATTTAATAATATATAAAATATTGATAATAATTGAATCAAATAACGTGAGATACTATGCATCAATTACTGTAGCAATAATTAAACAAAACTGAGTGACTTCTCACGTAAGCATCAATAATCAATACCGTGTGCTACTATGCAACCATGCGTACATCGTATTTTTTAACACGGGTGTTTCAAATAGTTAACGATAAAACTTCCGCCGTTATTTTCATAAAGTATTTTTTTCATTTTCTCAATCCGAGAATAATTTCAGTTTGTGGGGTCCAATGATTGATTGTGCGTATGCATTTAATATTCTCTCGTTAAAATGAATATTCCCCAACCAATCGAATATTATATAACAACTTGCGTACTTTGCAAAATTTATAAATATTACCCACAACTATAAAATTATATCAAATTTACTCCATAATATTCAAAAATGATATTTATAGAAAATTCATCTTTATTTATAAAAGTTGGGGTCTTACACTGGTGGTCAGTAGTACACTATGACTCCCCCTCTATAAATAGAGGGCTTGGGGTGGCCATTTTAAGAAGAGAAAGAGCGAGGAAGCCCTGTCAAATTTGCTCCGTACTTACAATATACTGAGTGCTTTCTCATTTTATACACTTGTGAGCTCACATATAGATGACTTTGTCATCTCAATTATTGATTTAATAATATATAAAATATTGACAATAATTGAATCAAATAACGTGAGATACTATGCAGCAATTACTGTAGCAATAATTGAACAAAACTGAGTGACTTCTCACGTAAGCATCAATAATCAATACCGTGTGCTACTATGCAATCACGCGTATTGTACTTTTAACACCGGGTGTTTCAACAGTTAACGGTAAAACTTCCGCCATTATTTTCATAAATTATTTTTGTCATTTTCTCAATCCGAGAATAATACCGTTGTGGGGTCCACCAATGATTGTGTCGTTGTACGAATATTCCCTATTAAAACGAATATTCCCTGACCAATCGAATATTATATAACAACTTGTGTACTTTGCAAAATTTATAAATATTACCCACAACTATAACATTATATCAAATTTACTCCATAATATTCAAAAATGATATTTATAGAAAATTCATCTTTATTTATAAAAGTTGGGGTCTTACACCCGCGGCTCCCCCCTCTATAAATAGAGGGCTTGGGGTGGCCATTTTAAGAAGAGAAAGAGCGAGGAAGCCATGTCAAATTTGCTCCGTACTTACAATATACTAAGTGCTTTCTCATTTTATACACTTGTGAGCTCACATATAACTACTTTTGTACCGGCGGGAGCCGAGTTTCCTCTACTTTAAAGATATAGAAGTCTTCTTTGGTAGTCCACTGTAAGCCTTCTTACACACTTTAAAGCCTTTCTCTTCATCTTTGTACACACCCTTCTTCATGTTGAGAGTCGTGTTGCGTGTGTTTGCACGGACTTCGGTCTGGAGCATTTACTACTTTAATATATATATTAACTGTATGTGTCGGACTTTGTTCAATGAGCCTGGATTTTACATCCGATGTGTTTATCACTTATATATATATATATTCGTCCTGCCTGGAGTTTACTTCGTGACAGTTGATCGCTTTTACAACTTTATTTACGTTTTGTCCCGCCTGGAGTTTCCTCCGTGGTGGTTGATAGCTTTACATCTTTATTTACGTTTTGTCCCGCTAGGAGTTTCCTCCGTGGTGATTGATAGATTTACAACTTTATTTACGTTTTGTCCCACCTGGAGTTTCCTCTGTCGTGATTGATAGCTTTTATAACTTTATTTACATTTCTGATCCCCCATGGAGGTGCTTCGTGGTTGGTGATCATGTATATATATATATATATTTACAGCTTTTATATATATACATGCTTACTGCTTTCATACAAATTGGTATCATGTGCGCCTAGGAATCATGTTATTATGATTCAGTCTACTGGATCTTGATTCGGTTCCTGTGATGGACCTTTTTCAGCTGTAAGCAGCTTGTAAATTTATCTGCGATGTTTGAATTTCCTCAGATGGTTCTCATACCCACGAGGAAATCGACATTATTTTTTACATTATTTTCTTATAGATGCTTCGCATCTTGGAAATAAAATCAATCAAGTCGAACACTTAATAAAATGGAAAATTACTATTGAGCATCAGGGTTTGAAAAACCTCTTTTACAAAACATCACTGCCATATCATGCTAAAAACTGAATTTTTACATAAATTCAAACCCTGTGTATATAGGTGCGAACGATGCCTCACACTACTTCCAAATAAGAGCACATTGACCCACACACACACACACATTTAGATAATAGTTTCTTGAAAAGAGGCGGTCACCGTGGTAACACGGATGTCGGGGGTGCCTAACACCTTCCTCCGCATAATCAAGTTCAGGACCCTAATGAATCTCGGTTTCATCGACCTGTTTAGAAGTGTCACATCACTGGGTCAATGTGTAAACCTTTTCTCGGTTGTGTTGGTACAACCATTTAAAAAACCAACTGGCGACTCTTAACAGTCCATCATCGACATTATACATGTCGGACCTTTTTCACTTGTTTTTTCAAACAAATCTCACCTAAAATGAGAACACCAAAGAACAAGTAACGGAAAGGGACAACTAAAAATCTCGACGTCGACAGGTGGCGACTCCGATGGGGACTCCAGTAAGAGGACTTAAGCCGTTATTTCAAAATTTTCAAAACTATTATTTTCTTGTGTGTGGATGTTGCATTTACATTTATGATGAATGTGTACGAATGCATTTACTTATTACACTTAGTGCTTCGCACCATATCTACTTATGATATTAATGCTTCACACATGTCATCATTTCCATACGGTGAGACGCGATGTATGTGAATGTATGTTGTGTGGTCCCTCCACCAGAGGCTATCCTGTCGGTGTTTGATTACTGGACTCATAGGAAGACTAATTCCCGTGAGGCTCAGGAAAGGCACCACCCAAATTCTCTCCAGTTGAAAGATCGGATTAATTTCTCGTTGAGTAAATTGTGATGATTTGGGAACCTTCATGCCAAAAAGCCGTGAGAGTAACCTAAGATAGGTCAGCCTCTGATAAACCCAATACGGAGGAAAGTCTCTTCATGCTTTCTCATTACTTGTAAACACAATTACTTGTAATTTCATTCCATATCTATCTCCATGTAATGAGAAATATGAAGAAATGTGTACACGAACATATTTAATTTAACATGCTATCCTGTATTACAAAACAGCTGACGTCCGTGTTGTAGGATAAAATCCCTAAAACGAAAACATCAAATAACATGTTATTTTTACACATTCCCTAAAGACTAAACTATGAAAGTCTTTCGCAGGGAACCAATTGGACCTACTACCCGGTCAAAATCCAAAAAGGCTGCAAGCCTATAGTCAATCATGTCATCATCTGACCAAACTGACCTTAATCCAGTTTCTCGCAAAGAATTCGACGGATTAAGCAAACAAATTACAGATTTGGCTGTTCTGCTTAAAGAACTACACCACTTACTCTGGGGTCCAAAGATACCGTGCATACGTGAATCCTACACACAAGGGGAGCCAGTCATTACGATACCTAAACTACAGTTGGATACGACCAACAAAATTCATGATACCACCCATCTCACAGGAGATCCAGACACCGGTGACATCAGAAAGAATGTCCTCCAAATGGAATAGACCATTCGTGCTATCAAAGGAATTGGAACACACGGGAGTGTTTCATATGCAAACCTTTGCATTTTCCCTGGTGTTCATTATCCAGAAAAGTTTAAGACTCCTGACTTCGAAAAATATGACGGGTTAGGAGATCCTTACACACATTTGAAGGTGTTTATTGGAGAACCGGATCTTATGTAGAGGATCTTATGCAGAAGGACGAGAAGCTCGAGAAGCATCTGGTTCGAGAAAAGTCAAATATGGAGAAGTTGGGAAGAGCTAGCACACACCTTCAGATTAGACAACTCAAATATCTATAGTGGGAAGAGCTAGCACACGTCTTCCTCACACAAGGTGGAGACGCCTTTCGCCCAAGTTCTTCCGAGATGGCTCTCTCCGATTTAATAGAACATGCCTATCCAAAGGAGAAGTTACACATCGGTAAACCTTTCAAGCCACGCCTTCAAACCCTCCAGATACCAAAAGGTGGATAAATCAAACGCCTCAAGTGTTCACACCCTTAGGGACTCACTCGAGAATATTCCCACTCTTTCAAGCACGGTCTTCAAACCCTCGGCCATAGAAGAAAATCAACGTGTTCACATCTAGGGGACTCACGAGAATATTCTCACTCTTCCGACCACTAAGAAAAACGGACCCTAATGGACGGGTTTCAATGTCGCCGAAAATGTGCTTATCATAGCCGGGGCACCGGACATGATACTCAGGATTGTTGGGCCTTGAAACACAAGATCCAAGACCTGATAGATAACGGTGAGATCGTGGTCACAAAACCAGATCAACCTCACGTACAAGACAATCCTCTTCCTCAACATAAAGAAGAAGAGGTCAACATGATTAATTGGAGCAATGGACAGAATTCCAATTTTAACAGCGAATCATCTCAGACCACCAAAGACGGTGTTGACAAACGGGATTATGCCAAGTTCCAGTTCTCTATGGAACGTAAGATGAAAGATCTATACAAGCAAATTGAACAATTGGCAGAACTGGTGACCTATCAGCATCAAGTTACACGCCAGTTAGTCAGCCAGGAGCATGCTAGTCTCCTCCCTCTTGTCACGAATATACTCTCGTCACCTTCAGAAAATGAAATGCTAGAGGACAAAGTGATAAGAAGAGAAAATGCCAAAGCCCATCGGGATTTCGCCAATAAAAAGGGAATTTACATACCTAGGCCAACCTATAGAGGAAATCCTGCAGATGCTAATCAATGAAGGAAGAACCACTTCCCTTCTTCCTCCGGTTAATCCCCATTCAGGACGGTATAATTCTGATGGAGTATGTCAATATCACTCCCATTCTCGCGGTCACAGCACAGAAGAATGTTGGGCACTCCGCCACCTTATCCAGAATTTAATTGACAGCGGTGTCCTGCAACTAGCAGACGATGATATTGTGCTACGTGAGAGTGAGAATACCTGTCCCACTAAGTGGAAGGGATTGGTAGCAGTCATATCCACGGAAAATGATGAGACTAGCAAATCACTCACAATACCAATAATTCAACTCAGGGGAAGCAACAATCCTTTGAAAGTGGCCGCTCCAGAGCCAATCAACTTACCATGCAGAGCACAATATCCTATTGTTAGCTTACACAAAGTGCCATGGAATTGTGGAGAAGGTGAAGGATCCACCTCCCATACAACTGCTGCAGTGTCGAAGGAAAATCCACTGTATCTTCCCCAACGGATGATGAAGTCTACCATCAAATCAAAGGGGAAAATTCCCAAGGAGAAGATTGAAAAATTCCTCTGCACTATGGGTCATAACGAAGCCAAGGTGGTTTTAGATTAAAAGAAGCTCCACACCAAATCTTAATTTTGGACTTGGTCCGAACTTCCGAGGATCACCGGACAATCTTGCTGAAGGTTTTAGAAGAAGCCTATCTACCAAAATCAGTGGATGCAGAAACATATCAACATTTGGTTGATCACATTTTCAACAACAATGTGATATCCTTCACTGATGGTGACATACCGCCTGAAGGGACCAATCATTGCAAGCCGTTGCACATTGCGGTCTTGTCCTCCAGATACATGCTAGCTGGAGTCTTGATAGATGGAGGCTCATCTCTAAATATCTGTCCATACGCTACCTTGGTGAAGATGAATATCAATCTCAACTGAATTCGGAGCAGCCATACGGTCATCAAAGCTTTTGATGGAGCCCGCCGGAATTCGGTCGGACTAATTAAACTGCCAATCGAAATTGGTCCCCATACATTCTGCGTATCTTTCCACATACTCAAGATAGATTCGGGATACAACCTGCTCTTGGGACGACCATGGATTCATATGGCAGGGGCAGTCCCCTCCACCCTTCGTCGACAGTTAAAATACATTATCAACAACAGCCTAGTCACAGTCAACGTTGAGCTGGAGTGCCCTCCATATAGTGATATACCATACATCAACATCAATTCAGATGTTGAAACGATCAGTTTTTATGCCTTGGAGGTTAGAAACACTCAGTACCATGCTATTGGAACGCCACCTCTCATACCCAAGATTTCTGCCAAAGTGATGTCGGCTACTCAAGAAATGATATCCTTGGGGAATCACCCAGGACAAGGACTGGGTAAAGACCATCAGGGTATCAAGTACCCCATCCAAGTTGTCAGTCAAACTGGGACAACTGGGCTAGGCTATTTTGCAAATTCTAGTAACAGGAATCCACATAAACATCCTCAGATTTCTCCAGCTTCAATTACACGACGTTTGTCTACACTTAAAATTGCTGAGTTTGCACAACCTCTCGTAAAGGTGCCAACCAACGTGATGGCTATGTTATTTCCCAAGCCGGTATCGGTGAAGGCGAAAAAAATCTTTGTTCCAGATCCCACCGTGGAGGAAGAGAAACAAAGAATTAAACAAGACGTCATCCGGATGATGTCAGGTATACGCATCATTGTCCATGATGAACATACAAATAGATACATCCCAGACGATGATTGCTCAGACATAATGACCATCATTCGGGATAGGGAGGACGATGACAATCCTTCCATCACTGCAGTCCACTCGGACTTTGCCCTTGCCAATTGGAGCAGCACTCCTTGCCCTGTAGATATCATAACTGCTTACTTTTCTGTACAGTATTAGCAGTTATTTTCCCAATGCATGCTAACACTTTATATGATCAAACCCTTTCATATATACTAAGTGAAAGAATATTTTGTTTCAGGACCCTGAATTTAGATGTGCCTGTACTTGTTGATACGGTGCCTCTTCTCCACAAAGATTGTAACTTTGATGTAGAGATGAATTCAGCCTTGATGGAAATACATGAGGACATTAAGGTGCCTCCAGAAATTCAAGAATGGGTCAAAGACAAACCTAAACCCAACCTTGATCAAACCATTTCATTCAATCTCGGAACCTTAGAAAGCCCTAAGTTAATCCTGATTGGTTCAGACCTTACCCCAAACCAACGGAATGACATGGTTACGCTATTAACCCAATTCCAAGATGTGTTTTCATGGTCTCATGAAGACATGGTGGGTTTGTCCACTGACATTGTACTTCATTGCCTTCCCATTAAAGAGGGATTCAAGCCAGTCAAATAGAGGCTCAGACGATTGAAACCTGAGTGGAGTTTAAAGGTAAAAGAAGAAATTGTGAAACAATTTCAAGCTGGCATCATCATGGTGTCCACGTATCCTGAGTGGATATCCAACATTGTTCCGTGCCTAAACCTGGATGAAAGGTGCGAGTCTGCATGGATTATTGGGACTTGAACAAAGCTTGCCTTAAAGATAGCTTTCTCGTACCCTTTATCCACATTCTCATTGAAAATACTGCTCAATACTGCATGTACTCCTTTGCTGATTGCTTTGCGGGGTACCATCAAATCATGGTTGCTGAGGAAAGATCGTGAGAAAACTGCTTTCATCACGTCTTGGGTAACCTTTTGCTATAGACGGTTGTCATTCGGCCTCATCAATGCCGGAGCCACCTATCAGCGAGCTATGATGGCTCTCTTCCATGACTTAATGCACAAAGAGATCGAGATCTACGTGGATGACATCATTGTCAAGTCCCGAAAGGAGGAAGACCACTTAGACCATCTCAGAAAGTTATTCAACAGGTTGCGTAAGTACAACTTGAAGTTGAATCCAGCCAAGTGCGCCTTTGGCGTTAAATCAGACAAGTTGCTAGGATTTCTAGTCAGCCACAAAGGGATTGAGATGGATCCTACCAAAATCCATGCCATTACGGAAATGCCCATTCCTCAGACAGAGAAGAAAATACAGGGATTTTTGGGAAGAATCAACTTCATTAGCAGGTTCATTTCTTAACTCACAGCAACCTGTGAGCCAATCTTCAAGCTATTAAGGAAGAACTCCTCCATAAAATGGAATGATGAGTGCCAAAATGCCTTCCTCATAATTAAAGAGCAGCTAGTCAAAGCTCCCATTTTGGTACCACCTAGGGATGATGTTCCCCTGTTCATGTACCTATCCATAAGTGACAACGCCATAGGCTGTATGCTAGGACTGAAAGATGATAGAGGAAAAGAACGAGCTATCTATTACCTCAGCTAAAGATTCAGCAACAGTGAACATAAGTACACTCTGATTGAGAAAACGTGTTGTGCTTTAGCATGGGCTTCCATGTGGTTACAACATTACCTCCATGGTCACACAACCCATCTCATATCCCGCGTGGATCCTCTCAAGTATGTGTTCAACAAACCCATGTTAAATTGCCGGCTGTCCAGATGGCAGTTGATCCTACAACAAGTTGGCATCGTCTACGTGACTCAAAAGTCCATCAAAGGTCAAGGAAATGCGGATCAACTGGCCGCCGCACCCTTAGGGGATTTCAAACCCTTGGAGACATACTTCCCCGATGAGGGAGTAATGACAGTTCAGCAACACCATCAGTATGATACGCGCTAAACATGGAAGATGTATTGTGATGGAGCTGTTAATATGGAAGATTCTGGAGATGGAGAAGTTCTAGTATCTAGTACGGGGGAGCAGTATACCGTCGTCATTAAATTATAGTTTGTCAGCACCAATAACATAGCTGAGTATGAAGGCTGTCTCATGGGGCTAAAACTTGCTCGTTCAATGGGCATCAGGCGGTTAATTGTCTTGGGAGATTCAGAGTTGGTAATCAAACAATCCACCGGAATCTATTAAACCAAAGAGCTACATCTGCTGCCTTACCATCGACAAGTTTTACAGATGGTGTTGGAGTTTGAAGAAATCTCCTTTCTACACGTTCCTCGAAATAGGAATGACTTTGTAGATGTATTAGCAACTTTGGCCTCCTTGATCCGCATATCTGACAAGGGACACTTGCCAAGCGTCACAATTTCCCTGCACAAGACCCCAGCTTATGGGAACTACATTGGAGAAGTATCGGATGAGTTACCTCCCATCTAGCATCCTTGGAATCAACATATCAAGGAATACCTATGAGATGGATCTACACCCGCTGAGGCGAGCCCGACTGAGAAAAGGCGGATCCATCGACTTGCTATGAAATTCTACCTAAGTGGAGATGCGCTCTACAAAAGAGATGCAGGATTAGGTCTCCTCAGATATTTAGACAAAGATCAATCTCAAAGGCTTATGGATGAGATCCATGGTGGAGTCTGGGCCCCCTCCTTGTCAAGAAAGTCCTCAGGACAGGACATTACTAGTTGTCTCTCGAAGATGACTATAATAACCACGTCAGGAGATGTTATTAGTGCCAGATTCATGGGAATGCTATACACGCCCCTCCATGGGAACTTCACATTATGAGTTCACCTTGGCCCTTCTCAATGTGGGGAATGGACGTTATCGAACCCATTGAGCCTAAAGCCAGTAATGGACATTGATTTATCTTCACCATGATCGACTACTTCACCAAATGGGTAGAAGCAGCCTCCTTCCCCAGGGTTACCAAAGAAGTCATCATTGCTTTCATCAGAAACAATGTCATTTGTCGATATGGACAACCAGAGGTGATTGTGTCAGACAATGCTAAGAACCTCAACAACAAAATGATGGAGGAATTATGGAGTAAATTCCACATCAAACATCTTAACTCTGTCATCTATCATCCGAAGATGAATGATGTTGTTGAAGCGGCTAACAAAAACATCAAGAAGATCATGCAAAAGATGTCTGCCAATCACAAAGATTGGCCTAACTTATTGCCTCTTACACTATTAGCCTATATAACATCAATGCGCACTTCTACTGGGGCAACCCCCTACGCATTAACCTATGTGACGGAAGCAGTCCTCCCCATAGAAGTAGAAATGGAATTCCTCAGAGTGTTGATAGACACTCAGCTGGATGAAGACCAATGGGTACAAGACAGGTATCACCAATTGTCTCTAATAGATGAAAGGCGAACCGCGACTATCTTCCATGGTCAGTTATATCAACAAAGGATCGCCAGATCCTACAACAGAAAATTCTGGCTACGGCAGTTTAAACAACATGACTTGGTGTTGAAGAAGATCATCGACAACCAAGATCAATCTAAGGGAAAATTTGCTCCTAACTGGGAAGGCCCATTTGTTGTCAAGGAAATATTGATAGGAGGTGCTCTCAGATTGCAAGAAATGGACGGTGACAGAAACAGAGACAGAGGATTTACCTTCAAGTTCCCAAGGCTCAGATTTGTAAACATCGATTTTAGAAATAGCTTGAAATCTAAAGGGCTTCCCACAAGCCTTACGCGTCAAATAATACCAAACATGTTCCTCATCTGTTCGTCTCTCTCTCTCTCTCTCATACAGAATGAGGAAGAGAATGAGGAAGAAGAGGGTCTTTTAGACATTTACTATCTTTTTTTGACCGTTATAGCCTTTTTCACGCCCTTTTTGGCGTCTGACATACACGCACAGTTAAATTGGATGAAAAAGGTGACGTTTTCACTTTAACTCAAAAAGTCAGGTGTTTAAATGTAGCTTTACTGACTACAGGTGGTTAAGTGGGAAACCGCCCAAACCCCAGGTGGTCATCTGAACTTAACCCTTTATCATCAAATGTTGCTATCTTTTGTCAACTACTTGATATGGTTTTCACAAGAAGATTGAAATGTTAAACAAATGTTTTGTCGGTAAAACGACAGGCACGTGAGGTTGCCAAATGCTTAAACGTGCATACATTTAATGGATGTAGTATTGATCAACATAGAGTACAATAGGCTGATCACCTAGAAGTGCTCATAAGTAATATCGGGCTTATAGACTTGCTTCCGGGTTTTCCTTTTCAAAGAAAGAATGAATACTCGAGGTCTTTGACCGGAGTGAATGTTTTACTAAATATTGTTATTATTGTAAAACATTTTGAAAGAAAAGATGAAGTGCTATTTTGAATTATCAATAGTACTTCATAACTATTGTTCAGTTATTGAAGATATACGATTTGTATGTGTCAAACATGTTGTTATTAAATTGTTATACTTGATGAGCTAGTTATGCTCACTCTTGCTTGAACCATATGAATGCGGCTAAGACTGAACGTCCTGAAGGATCGAAAAAGGATAAGGGAAAAGCTAAGGCAGATTTCTAAGCTGTCTTGTAATAGTATAGTTCTATTGTTGTAATGTAACTGATATTATGACAAAGAACCTTTGTAATGGGTATAGAACCTGGGAAATGTAAATATTACCTTAAATATATAGAAGTTATTTTCGTTCTTTAAGACTTTTCAATTGAATGAATGTATGAATGTTGTACTGTATAGCACCATCTGTCGAGTTGGAAGATACCCAGATTTGGGGGCGCTACAAGTTGGTATCAAAGCCTAGGTTATAAAACTTAAGGGGGAAAGTAGAACCTTAAGTCATAACCTTAAGAAAGAATAAAGAAGTAAAAGATGGAAAGTAACTCTATAAAAATGCATTATATTATGTTATGTATTTCTATTATTTTACTGACGTGTACTAATCAAACTATATTGTTTTATTGAAGATGTCAGGAGAAAATGATATGTATAGAGATATACATGTAGTGAGCGAGGATTCGGTTAATCGGGTAGAGATACTACCAAATCCGTAGTGAGCAAGAGAACCGAGTTGGTGACAATCGAGTCGGGAGACTTAAGGCGATTTAGACTACATGTCTATATTTGATGGCATGCTAGAGGAGGAGGTGGACGTGATGTCCTTTGACCAGGTTCCACCTACAGAGGAGTTGTCTACGGGGGAATCAATGAAGGCATTGTTTATGTCAGTATTGGATAGGAATGTCCATTACTGCCAAGAGGTTAAGGAGTTGAAAGAGGAACTCCAAGCTGTCCGTGAGAAAAAGGCTAGCATGGAGGGAATGTGGGAAGAGGAGCATGATGATAGAGTTCTAGCTAAGGACAAGGTCCGAGAGCTAAAATGTGAAGTCTTTGAGCTCAAGCAGGAGCTAAAGATTAAACAGTGGAAGTTGGAGAGGATGTCCTATATACATAGGAGTTCTCATGTAGATTTCAAAGACAGGTAGCAGGTAGTGGGATCGAAGAAGGTGATGACGGACGACACACTATCAGTAGAGATGTTATTGCCGGTCTGGCCAACAAAGATTTCGAGAATGCCCTATGTCAGATGTAGTCTAGTAATAGATAGAGTAGATTAGATATGTAAATATTATGTATCTAGAAGTGACGTAAAACCCTCTTTTGTATAACAAAGGGTAGTCTTTTGTACATCCCAATTTCTTGGAAAGTAATTGCGGGATGGTAATGTAATCAGCTAAGGCTGAGTAATGTAAACAATGTAGTGTTATACTGTTAGGTTTGTAATATTCAAGAACGCAATCAAATTGCATAAAAAGTGCGGAAACGTGTAAAATCAGAGTTTAAAATTTTTTACAAACCATATACCCGGATCACCCTTTATGCACAATTATTAATTAAACGAAAAGATAAAGAATAAAATCATACCCTTGAAGATCGAGCTTCCTCAGGTACAAGTTCACCTCCAAATCCTTTTGCGTTCAACTTGAATTCACCGGGTTTGGTTCCTTCCTTTGATCAACGTTAGCCACCCATGTGTTTGGCCTCTAGAGGTGATCCACCAAGGAAGAAAAAAAATTCAAGAAGATGGGTGGTTGGCTAAACCCTAGTTTTTCTATCTCTATAGAAAAAGAGTGTACTCTCCCAACTATTGGAATTACGTATGTTGTAAAAGTCAACAACTCACAACACCCATAATAAGACTCCTCTTATTTATAGATGTGGGCCACCCACCTTAACAATTAAGGAATTGGGTTTTATTTAATTAATTAAATTCTTTTAATTAATTAAGCTCCCTAATTAATTAAACTCCTTTAACTAATTTTCCCTCCTAATCCTATTAGGAATAAATGAGAGTACTTATATTAAATTAATTCCTAAACTCTTTTAGAAATTAAAATAATAATAATTGTAATAATATTAATAAGACTCCTCTTATTAATTTATATTTAATATTTCTAAAATATTAAATAATAATATTAAGCTATTTAATTTATTCTATCACCATAGATTAAATTAAATATACTTAACATATTATTACGATTATGCCATTAACTTCTTAAATAATTATTCTTCCTTTTATGGTGTGACCCTTTAGGTTCTCCATATTAAACAGGTTGTGAATAAATCAATTAGAACAATTCTAATCTTATTTAAATAAATAAATTAAACAATTAATTTATTTAAATAATATTTATTCTACAATAGGATAAGCCTCCCTAGCGATCAACGACTTTCCGGATAATATAGATTTCAACATTAATCATTAAAGAACCTTTGAGTAAATAGTTACTTGCATAATTCAATCCTTCCACCATACAATGTCCCAATTAAATATAAGACATGGAATTACTTTGTCAAGTCTTATTTTATTTAATTATATGTATTTCGACTCTTAAATGCATTAACTCAAATAATGCAAATTAGAAACTCCTTTCTAATTTCATTCGCTGCCAAGGACTCTTGGGTTGTCATTTATCGAATCACATAGGACATTCTCTTCTTTTATTAGAAGTGGTAGATTCTTTATTGATCATACATTATCTCCATGTACAACTTATTATACCCAAGCATACCTTTGATATACCCTAAGGGTCTTAAGGAATAAGTCAAAGTATAACTCATCATACACAAGATACTATGATGATCTCAAGTCCAAGGATTACTTGTCTTTACTATCACTAGGAGAATTCCTATTGACAGCAAGTAAAACTCCATTAGGTATTCCTTAGCGAGCCACGTTCGGTGAACTTATTCTCTAATAAGCACCTACATACTTGCTTTAGTGTCTCCACACAAATGATCATGAGATCAATCATCCTCATCCAATGAAAGCAAGAACGTATGTACCAATCTATCCGGATTCACTAATCCCCAATTTAGTAATCCAACGATTGGGAACTATTTTAGTTTTAAGCTTTCTAAGAATTTAGATCTCATTAGAATGATCATCATCATTATTCTAAAAGCATTGCTTAAAACTATGGGTTTATCACATATTATAAAACAAAGATCATGTAGATAATTAAAAGCCTTTAATAAATTAATACTTTTTATTAATAAATGAATAAGATTGTTTCAAAGTATATGCTTTATCATCAAACATGATTGGGTTTGTGTGCATACTACTTTCAATCTCCCACTTGTACTAAAGCCAATCGCCATGGTATCTCATACTCTTCTTCTCTAAGTGACGATTATCCTGTTTGTTGGATAAGCTTTAGTTAATGGATATGTAATGTTGTTCATGAGAGTCCACTATCTCTATAGTGATTTCCCATCTTTCAATGATTCTAATAATCAAATGAAAGTGCCACAACACATGTTTAGATCCAAGATGAGACTTAGGAACTATTCCTAGTTTCAGTAATGAACTTTTAATCCAAACAATCAACTTGCAGCTTCATTTATAGCTATATACTTTGTCTTTATCACTAAACCAAAGAACTCTTTCTTTGTTTGGAACCTTTCAATTCATCGCACCTTTGTTCAAGATAACGCTTTACCTTAAAGTGGATTTTGGTCGTCTTTGGTCCATTCGAAAAACTTGAGTCCTGTAAAGCCTCTAGTTTTAATTCGGACCCACCATGTATGCTCACATCCTTAGTGCCTGGGTTAAGAACTTTAAGATGTTTTTCACCGTCTTCATGTTGATCTTCTCGAATATGACCGATCAACATTAGATCTTGTATATTTCATTGCATACATGATAGTCACTCATGCGATCTCTCTCTTTTCGAGAGTCTGTGGGGACTATAAAGAGAGATACACTCCATAGCTCATCAACATGAGACATCTCTTGAGTTTGCCATGCTAAACGACTTTAGCATCAAATGAATATACGTTCCTTGGGTTAAGTTGAGCATCCTTTTAAATCTATCTATATAGATTTGTATCCCCAATAATGATACTCTTCCCAAATCATTCATGGAGGATTGTTTAGACAACTTTATCTTTACTGATTGTAGCATTGGTATGTAATTCCTCATCCGTAGTATATCAACATATAATACTAGAAATTTCACGACGCTCCCACTGACCCTTTTGTACACACTAGAAGTCTTACCTCATCGAATGTAACTCTGGATCATCATCTTCTATGATGTGTTCCTCATCATCATCATCCATGATGAATCCATACCTCCTAGGTATCTTTGGTACTATTCGCATTTACGATTAGGTTGTGGTATAATAGTTCTATCTGAGGTTCCTCTTATTTGACTTATAGTATTTTGTGGTTCTTGAACTCTTCAAGATCTATTATCCTCCCACTAGCCCCTTTAATGATAAACACCTTTATCTTAGAAGGCAGGGTGTTTCACAATAAACACCTTTTGCTATGTAGGATTATAGAACATATGCCCTAAACTTACTTTAGGATGTCCCACAAATCTGTACATGTCAAATTTTGTCCCAAGCTTATCCTTTGAAACCTTTTCACATAAGTTGGACAACCCCTTATCTTAACATACTTAAGATTAGGAATCCTCCATATCCATAACTTTTATGGAGTCTTGGGGCCGAATTTTGAGGTTACCATTTTCGTAGATATGCAGCCATTTCTAGGACATGATCCTAGAAGGATACTGGAATGTCGGTAAAATCATTATGGATCACACCATGTCCAACAAGGTACGATTTTTCATTCAGATACATCAATCAATTATTGCGTATCAGGATGTGTCCATTATGAGAAAACCATTTGAGATGATCTAGAAACTTATTGCACAAGTATTTATTCCTTGATCTAATCAAAGAATCTTAATACTTTGCCAATTTGTTTCATTTCTGAATTCTTTGAACCTTTCAAATAATTTACACTTGTATTTTAGCAAATACACACATTCAACTCTTTGAATGATCATCTCCTTTTCTTATACTAATTTGTTCAATATGCAAAATTATTTTCATGTAAGTCAAGTATACAAAATTTATTAAGTAATATTCCATTCTATACAAAACATTATTATTATAAATAGAACAACAATTGTTCTTAATTATAATACCAAAGATTTCATTGTTCAACAATAAAATGGAAATAATATTTTAACAAGAAGCTGGAATACAATAACAACTTATTGACTTAATAGATTTGCTTCGTAGGCATTGCTAAACTATAAGTTTCTATGGCTAATATGGCAACCTTTGCTACATTTTCCGCACATAGGATTACTTATATTTGTTTAGCTTTCTACTTGCTTGGTCCTTCATAAATCTATATTTATGATAACCAAAAGTCGGTATCCAATACCCAAGTAGAACCTTGACTTAAAGAAAAATTTATTTCAATCATGAACAAAATCAGATTAAACCGAAACTTCACTAAGCTTCTTTGGTTAGCCTCTCGCAAGATGCTTCTCGCAGATTTCTCTCAAAGGTCCAAAGCTTATTGCGGTGGAAGCAAACTCCTTTGCTATCCATATCGCTTTTGTTCTTATTATCCTTTGTTTATGCCTTTTTATATACCTTCTTTGAATCGTTTTTCTTTTCAGAAGATCCTTTGGCCCCTACCAGTAAGACATGGTCTTTCTTGGTTGGAAAGTGACTCTCATCATTTTTCAACATGTTAAGCAAATCAACGAAGTCGATATCTAGCTTGTTTATATGAAAAATTCACAACAATTGTGAAAGGAGTAGGGGAGTGAGTGCAAGATCAAATCTTGGCTCAACTCTCCATCCATGACAAAACCAGTTGTCCTAATTGATCAATCAAATTGACTATGTTAAGAACTTTTTATCTGCATTTATAGTGCCATTGGCCATTCTAGATCGGAAGAGCTCCTTAGATATCTCGATATCTATCGGCCCTACTTTCCTCACCATCAACTACTTGATGTGCGGGAATATAGTAGGAGCATCCATAGTTTCATCTCGACGTCAAGCTCGTAACTTCATAGATGCGAGCATGATGCATCGAGCCAATGTACATCATCTTGCCACTTTCTAAAAGTAGCAATGTCTTCCTCAGAGGCATTGTATCGCAACCATTGCTTGAGGATAGGCGTATTAAGGACATAAGATAGCTTTTCAAACTATGAGAACTATTCTCAAATTTCTTAACCAATCCATTTAATTGATGCCCGGTTAATTTAGCATCTAATATGCTTTCAGGTGATAGTAATTTTAGACATTGTAAAAATTCGTAAATGAATTTGTAATTAACAACATTTTAACATACATTCTTTTATTAATTACCAAAATAAATTAGGTCTTGTTTTAAATTGGTATCTCCCACTATTTTCTTCAAACTATATTACCCTCACTTATATAGTTTGGCAAAATCTAATTAAAGATTTGATAGTGAGAATAAGGATCCCATTTCAAATGTATATAGCCTTATGGTGACACAACAAACTATATATAAATAAATAGGTAGACAACTTTTGTCAATTACATCAACTATGCAACTCCTTTTCTTTTGCCTCTTTAGATTATTTTGATCAAGTGGTGGCACATCCGAATCAAAATTATCCAAGTTAAGTCCGACCTAGCACTCCATATATTCAAAAAAGAAAAATATCATCCTTGTAGTGACACAACCAAAATAATATTGTTCAATTTTCTTTATAAGCATCAAATGTGATAAATTAACATCTTAAATACTTAATACTTGCCTTGTGGTGACACAACAAACTCATATTAAATATTTAATACTCTATTAATTTTATCATGCTAGAAGGCGACGTTCGATATTCCAAATATCTTTGAACGCTTAGGACTTAATATAAAAATTGAGGGGTTTGTTATTAATTTGTCTCATCTTGTTTAGCGCGCATGCACATATATATACATATATATAAAATACGCGTCATATTAATGAACATGTGAAGCATGTTTGCATAATATATAATATATATAGTATAAGCATGCACATATAGAATACTATATTCTACCCGAATTGATTATGGACTTTTATTCTAGTTTGGTTCACTAGAGCCACCAAGTGAACCAAAAGGTCAAACCCTAGGGGTGCAAGAAATAATATTTAAATATAACTTTTACATTTAAACCCGGGCTCCATTACAAACGGGTCTTCAAGCGCTCCTTGCCCCTTGATCTCCAATTCTTCAAAATAATTCTAACTATTCCTATTACATAACTATTTTAAAATAAATAGAAACCTTGATCAGCAGTCAAGGGGAAGTACATAGGAGGGGAATAGAATTTACATTAAGAAAAATTAGAGAAGACGAGGTACGCAGACCCCATTTAATAAAACCCATACATTTATGCATCCAACTAAAATAAAATCCAATCATATTGGTCAATAGTTCATAATCAATCCCATTTATTATCATACACATCACCATATGCATCAATAAATAACATTCATCTTATGAATAATTAACATTTAATATATATATTGATATCATTTAATGGGCAAATTTAGTTAGTATAAAATCTATTTTTGAATCAAAATAAAAACTCCTTTATTTTAATCCAAATTTAAATCAAAATAAAACTATTTTATTTTAATTTATCCAATTTTGAATAAAATAAAAACTATTTTATTTTAATCAAAATTTTAATCAAAATAAACTCCTTTATTTTAATTAATTATGGAATCCAATTCCATATATAAAAAAATTTATTAAAGGAAACACTTAATTCTTTTTCCTATTCATAAATAAACTCCTTTATTTTGAATAATATGAAATCTTATTTCATATTTAAATAAACTCCTTTATTTAAGGAAACATGTGATTTTCTTTTCTATTCACAAATAAACTCCTTTATTTTGAATAATATGAAATCTTATTTCATATCTAAATAAACTCCTTTATTTAAGGAAAGATCAATTTCAACTCCAATTATTTATCATGGAATCCAATTCCAACTCTAATTAGTTAGCATGAAATTTTAATTTTAAAATTAAAATAAATTTTATATTTTAATATTAAAATAAACTTTTATTTTAAAATTAAAATAAACTTTTTATTTTAATAATAAAATTATTGAGAATATTATATATATAAATATATATATATATATATATATATATATAAGCGGTAATATACTTATATATATATATATATATATATATATATATATTAATTTCGATCTTTATGAAGCTCGTTTTACACCTCCTCGATATATGTAAAAAATAAATCACTGTTATCAAGTATGATAATATTATTTCCGTGCATTCCTAATATAATATATAATACATATATATTATATTCACGTGGCCAATTTTTTTATTCACCTGCTAATCTCCTTTTTCAAAAAAAATGTGGCAAGTTCCTTTTTTTTTTTTTTTTTAAAACAGAATTCGTGTACTGATCCTGTAAAGTCCTTGAAGCTGCTGATTCCCTTTGATTTCCGTGTTGCCTTGCAAAATGAGATTTTTGGTATGACATGTGATTAAAAAATCGGTAAATTAGATTATTTTTTTTTTAATTTAAATTTTATACAATTAAATTATGCCCAATTAAATTATTCTAAACACATATCAATATAATATCAAATTAAAACAATTAATAATTCGCATAAAGGTTTGGCTCTGATGCCACTGTTAGGTTTGTAATATTCAAGAACGCAATCAAATTGTATAAAAAGTGCGGAAACGTGTAAAATCAGAGTTTAAAATTTTTTACAAACCATATACCCGGATCACCCTTTATGCACAATTATTAATTAAAAGAAAAGATAAAGAATAAAATCATACCCTTGAAGATCGAGCTTCCTCAGGTACAAGTTCACCTCCAAATCCTTTCGCGTTTAACTTGAATTCACCAAGTTTGGTTCCTTCCTTTGATCAACGTTAGCCACCCATGTGTTTGGCCTCTAGAGGTGATCCACCAAGGAAGAAAAAAAATTCAAGAAGATGGGTGGTTGGCTAAACCCTAGTTTTTCTATCTCTATAGAAAAAGAGTGTACTCTCCCAACTATTGGAATTACGTATGTTGTAAAAGTCAACAACTCACAACACCCATAATAAGACTCTTCTTATTTATAGATGTGGGCCACCCACCTTAACAATTAAGGAATTGGGTTTTATTTAATTAATTAAATTCTTTTAATTAATTAAGCTCCCTAATCTTATTAGGGATAATTAATTAAACTCCTTTAACTAATTTTCCCTCTTAATCCTATTAGGAATAAATGAGAGTACTTATATTAAATTAATTCCTAAACTCTTTTAGAAATTAAAATAATAATAATTGTAATAATATTAATAAGACTCCTCTTATTAATTTATATTTAATATTTCTAAAATATTAAATAATAAATATTAAGCTATTTAATTTATTCTATCACCATAGATTAAATTAAATATACTTAACATATTATTACGATTATGCCATTAACTTCTTAAATAATTATTCTTCCTTTTATGGTGTGACCCTTTAGGTTCTCCATATTAAACCGGTTGTGAATAAATCAATTAGAACAATTCTAATCTTATTTAAATAAATAAATTAAACAATTAATTTATTTAAATAATATTTATTCTACAATAGGGATAAGCCTCCCTAGCGATCAACGACTTTCCAGATAATATAGATTTCAACATTAATCATTAAAGAACCTTTGAGTAAATAGTTACCGTACAATTCAATCCTTCCACCATACAATGTCCCAATTAAATATAAGACATGAAATTACTGTCAAGTCTTATTTTATTTAATTATATGTATTTCGACTCTTAAATGCACAACTCCAAATAATGCAAATTAGAAACTCCTTTCTAATTTCATTCTGCCTTGGCCAAGGACTCTTCGGGTTGTCATTTATCGAATCACATAGGACATTTCTTCTTTTATTAGAAGTGGTAGATTCTTTATTGATCATACATTATCTCCATGTACAACTTATTATACCCAAGCATACCCTTTGATATACCCTAAGGGTCTTAAGGAATAAGTCAAAGTATAACTCATCATACACAAGATACTATGATGATCTCAAGTCCAAGGATTACTTGTACTACTATCACTACAGAATTCCTATCGACAGCAAGTAAAACTCCATTAGGTATTCCTTAGCGAGCCAACGCTCGTTGAACTTATTCTCTAATAAGCACCTACATACTTGCTTTAGTGTCTCCACACAAATGATCATGAGATCAATCATCCTCATCCAATGAGCAAGCAACGTATGTACCAATCTATCCGGATTCACTAATCCCCAATTTAGTAATCCAACGATTGGGAACTATTTTAGTTTTAAGCTTTCTAAGAATTTAGATCTCATTAGAATGATCATCATCATTATTCTAAAAGCATTGCTTAAAACTATGGGTTTATCACATATTATAAAACAGCATCATGTAGATAATTAAAAGCCTTTAATAAATTAATAATTTTTATTAATAAATGAATAACATTGTTTCAAAGTATATGCTTTATCATCAAACATGATTGGCTTGTGTGCATACTACTTTCATATACTACAAGTTATGAATCAATATAAGTCTTTTTATGAAAAATGTTGAGTAATGAGTATGAGTTATTATTGTATTACAAATAATAACAAACCAACAAGACTAAAGTAATAATGATGTGTTATTTTCTTAGCAGCAAAATGCCGCCAAGAAGGAGACAATGAAATGAAGACACTAATGTTAACCAACCGGAGGGTGGTCCGGTTAATCCAATGCAGGAATTCGTTAATCTTTTAACGGCTGCATTCAATAGAACGGGGGATAATGTATCCGTGATTCCTGGAGTAGTACGAGTTACTACTTTTAAGGATTTTAAAAGTGTAGGTCCGCCAGAGTTCAAGGGAACTACGGACCCTATAGAAGCCCAGACTTGGGTAAAAGAAATCGAGAAAACATTTGTAATAGCAAATGTTGAGGAGAGTCAAAGGGTTGCCTTTGCAACCTATTTGATGAAAGGAGAGGCCAACTTCTGGTGGGAGGCAAACCAGGCTAGGGCTGACATAGGGAACCTAATGTGGGAGAGATTCAAGGAGATTTTCTTCAAGAACTATTTTCACACGAGTATGCAAGGGAGGATGGAAATGAGGTTTCTTGAATTGAAACAAGGGGAGATGACAGTTCCCCAGTATACTGGCAAGTTTAATGAACTGGCACGATTTGCTCCACATCAAGTGGACACTTTCAAGTGAGAAAGGCTAGAAAGATTCGAAAGGTGGCTTGAAACCCTCGGCTCTATAGCAAGAATCTCGTGTTCCAAAGTACTTCTTTTGGGACCATATTAGAAAAGGCAATAATTATCGAAGGTGGGAATGAGGCTCTCACCAAGTACCACAAGGATAAGAAAAACAAAGGCAAGGTTGATGGAGGAACCAAGACCAGGAGCCAAAGTGGAAGTGGAAACGGTCAAAAGAGGAAGGGCTTTAACTCTGGGAATACCGGAGTAAAACAAGGGGACTCTAAGAGGAGGATGGAGGCCTGTAAAACCTGCGGGAAGACTCACTTGGGAGTCTGTCTCAAAGGAAAGGCGGTATGTTATAATTGTGGACAAGAAGGGCACATTTCGCTTAATCATCCCAAATCAAGAAAAATCACTGATGTTTTGTATGTGGATCAACTGACCACATAGCAAAGAACTTCCCGAAGAAGGGGACAAAAGGAAATAAGGGAACTAATAGCGGTAAGTTAACTATTAGTGGTCCAGCTCAACCGGGGAAATCAATGGCCCACACTTTTAATATGACAGTCCAAGATGCGGTGGCATCAGAGGATGTAGTTGCAGGTATTATTCCGATCAACAATATAAATGCATACGTGCTATTTGTTTCGGGTGCTACTTATTCATTTATAGCATGTGATTTTGCAAGACGACTAGAATTATTTCCCGAAAAATTGCTTATACCTTTGAACATTAAGGTAGCAAACGAAGAGATAATTCTGTTGAAGATATTCATAGGAGTTATTGCGTAGATGTACGTGGTCGTAAGTTACTCAGAGATTTAATACCGATAAAGTTAGGAGAATTCGACGTAATTCTCGGAATGGATTGGATGATTAACCATGGAGCAATTATAGATTGCCAAAAGAAATGTGGGAGCATCATGACGTTGAAGCAACCTCCTGTAGTATTTTACGGTAGTAAATTGCTGGGACGTCCGTGTTGCCTTACGATGACACAAACTATAAAACTTTTAAGGAAGGGTTGTGTAGGTTACCTATGCCATGTTGTTGATACCCAGAGAGTGGGAGCAACCATGGAACAAATACCTATAGTAAACGAGTTCATGGATGTATTTCCAAGTGAGTTACCGGGTTTACCGCCTGATAAGGAGATCGAATTTGTGATAGACATTGTGCCAGGAGCGGCACCATTCTCAAGGGCACCGTACCGTATGGCGCCTGTGGAAATGAATGAACTAATGGTTCAGCTACAGGAACTATTGGACAGAAAGTACATTCAACCAAGTGTTTCTCTGTGGGGGGCACCGGTGTTGTTTGTCAAGAAGAAAGACGGATTGTTAAAGTTTTGTATCGACTATCGGGAGTTGAACAAGTTAACGATAAAGAATAAATACCCATTACCCAGGATCGATGATCTCTTTGATCAATTGAAAGGGGCAAAGTATTTTTCTAAAATAGATTTACGGACGGGGTATCATCAGTTGAAGGTTAGGAAGGAAGACGTACCAAAGAATGCATTCAGGACTCGTTATGGTCATTACGAGTTTCTGGTGATGTCATTTGGGTTGACGAATGCACCTGCTGCGTTTATGGATATGATGAACAGAGTGTTCAAACTATATTTGGACAAGTTCGTAGTGGTGTTTATCGATGATATTCTAGTCTATTAACTAAGATGCCAGAAGATCATGCTGAACACTTAAGATTAGTGTTGGAGACACTAAGGAAGGAGAAGTTATATGCGAAATTCACCAAATGTGAATTTTGGCTGAAAAAGGTGCAGTTTTTAGGTCATGTCATTGACCAAGAGGGGATTTCAGTGGATCCAGTGATGGTGGAAGCAGTAATGAATTGGGAACAACCGAAAACGCTTAATCGAGGTGTGAGTTTCCTAGGGTTAGCAGGTACTATCGAAGATTTATCCAAGATTTTTGAAGATAGCTACCTCGTTGACTAATTTATTAAGGAAGACAGTGAAATACGTATGGACGGATAAATGTGAAGACGATTTTCAAGAAGCGAAGAAAAGATTAAGTGAAGCTACTGTTTTGTCATTTCCGGATGATGACGGGAAATTTTGTAGTGTATAGTGATGCTTCGCATAGAGGACTTGTTTGTGTGCTTATGCAAAGATGGAAAAGTCATCACAGTATGCATCTCGACGATTAAAGGATTATGAGAAAGTTTATCCTACTCATGATCCGAACGCCGCAGAGATAGTGTTTCGGCCCTAAAGATATGGATTCATTATCTTTATGGGGAAAAATGTGAGATATATACGGACCATAAAAGTCTAAAGTATATCTTGACTCAAAAGGAGTTGAATATGAGACAGAGAAGATGGCTAGAGTTGATAAAGGATTATGATTGTGAAATCTTGTATCACCCTGGAAAGGCCAATGTAGTCGCTGATGCCTTAAGTAGGAAGGGTTGGCAAAAGTTATCTATGTTAACAGCTCAAAATGAGTTAATAACAGAGATGGCTAGAATGAAAATAGAACTAAGGATGCCAAGTGATTCGAGGCAGATACTCTTTACGACAGAGATGCAATCCACCATCGTAGAAAGAGTCAAGGAAGTACAACTCAAGACTGAAGAGTGTAACCAAATGAAGAAGCGGTTATCCGAGAAGGAAGATACTAAGTATAGTCTTGATAATGAGGGATTATTAAGATTTGAAGGAAGAATTTGGGTTCCGAATGAGATGAAATTATAGGAGCAAGTGTTATAAGAAGCTCATAGTTCGAGGTACTCGATACATCCTGTGTGACGCCCCCAAAATTAGGTATACGTCACCCATCTTGGGTCGCCACTTACATGGTACATAGATTCAAATACGACTTACTAATATAAGCGTAGGTATACAATACGACATAAAGCGTGAGTTTGAATACAAATATTGTCTACTAGATATTATACAAACTCAAAAGGAGTCCTCATTACAACTATTATCACACTATTTCACGAGAATAGTGAGGACTACTAATGCTATCCTCTCGACCATTACTTGCGTTCCCGGCTGCGTCGTCCCGGCTATGTTCACATTTCACAAGAGAACAAGTGAAAGAAAGGGTGAGCTCAACTAGCCCAAGAAGAAATATTATGACTAAGATAATGCGAATAAATTATCATTAGCCTTCAACAAATGTTAAACCGATAAAATACAATAGACAACCAGTTTAATCTGCAATGAATAAGCAATCCATTAAAAGAGTCAAGTAGAGAATAAAGTCTACTATCTTTTAGGTTTTAAAAGGTTTTCATCAATTTTTATCACGAGACTTCGACAATAAATAAACCACCACATCTAATCATCCTTGTACCACGGCCAAGGATTTTCATCAAATTATCAATGGTCATGACTATACCGAATCACCCCCCGGTCATAATCATACCAAAACTATCCATCGCATTACAGCCATCGAGGACTTTTGTCACATCATTTATATCAAGTCATGATTATACCCGAATGATCCCCGATCATAATCATACTAAGTTCATCTATGCACGTAAGCCAAAGATAACATAATATAACATGAGGATGATGACAATGACATAGTAATTCAATAAAACAAGTTCAAGAATTATTTAATCCATGAATTATTAACGCCCAAATTGTCAACATGACATCTTTGTTTAGAGAGTAAAATTCAAGAATGATCGAAGAATATTTCCATGAAAAGATATTGGATGAAACGCAAATATCAAGGATATTCTACTAATTTCATGGAGTATAGAAGTCAAAGTTTTAACCAATTTGGGTATAATAAAGAATGGAATAACAAAAGAAATCACCGTGCATGCGGTACCCGCGCACAGACGAGTTATTCAACAGAATAATAATAACGGAACGGTGTGGTGAAATTCACAACCGATGGATGTTCCAATGAGAATAATAAAGATGGAACCGGATCGGTGTAAAACACACGATAGGATAGGATATTCCAATGAGAATGATAAAGAGCGGAACCAGAGTGGGTGTAAAACACTGTACGGGATGTTCCAACAGAATAATAGAAGAATGTCACCAAGTATAGGGTAAACCGCATATACAGGTTATTCCAACAGAATAATAAGCAACGGAATAACATAAGGATTTCACCAAGTATAGGGTATGCCGCGTATACAGGTTATGTATAGGGTATGCCACTTTTACAGGTTATTCCAACAGAATAATAATGAATGGAATAACAGAAGTTCTCTTCAAGAAGAAAGAATAACACCCACTACCAGTAAAAAGAATGAATATAGAAATAGTGAAGTAGCAGAATACTCTTCTTCTTTCTATAATTTTCTCTTTATAGCTTCTCTCTATAATTTCTCTCTCTAGAGTTTCAATGAATTCGTAAGAAAATAATGAAGGAATGAGCTTCTATTTATAGGAAAATGGAATGCATAGTAACTAATCCATGAACGGTCCAGATTGATTTACTTTAATCTGACGGTCCATATTTAAAGAAAAATCTTTTAAATAAAATATAATATATTCTATTTATATAAAAACATTTTACTATGCAAACACTATGCAATACTATGCAAAACAATATGCAAAACACTATGCAACACTATGCATAATAAAATATAATATATTCTATTTATAGAATAACTTTAATAAAGTATTCTATTTTATATAAAAGATGTTTCGTTTTATTACGTTAATAATCTGAATAAAACAAAGCGTCATTATCGTTATAATAATTCATATTATTAATCGACAATAATGGAATCAAACCGAGTGACTTCTCACATAAGCATCAATAATCAATACTGGTGTGCTACTTATGCAACCACACGTATTCGTACTTTTACTACCGAAAGTAGTTCAACAAGAACTACAGTAAAACTTCCATAGTTATTTCAATAAAATATTTTTGTCGTTTTCTCAATCAAACAATAAATACATTAATAGGGGTCCACCAATGATTGAGTAGTTGCATTTAATATTCCTCGCTAAATCGAATATTCCCCACCAATTGAATATAATATAACCACTTGCATACTTTGCAAAATTTATAAATATTACCCACAACTATAATATTATCTCAAATTCACACCATAATATAAAAATTATTTTGACAAAATTTAAATCTTTATTGATAAAATCACGGGGTCTCACAATCTCCCTCCTTATGAAATTTAAGCCCTCGAAATTAGGGTGCGACTGATATGATAAAGAGATGAGGATACCTTGAAAACATTAAATTCATCTTGAAATCGCCAAAGCTATTCATTAACTATTCATCTTTGCACTACAAAGCTAAAGATATACAAAATCAAAATCAATAATCCGAGACTCAACAATAGTATCACAACAATGAATTATCCATGCACTACTGGCTAAGGATATTCGTGTTTTCAATTACGGTCATGATTATACCGAATAATCTGTGGTCATAATCATACCAAGTCTATCAATGTACTACGACCAAAGATGACTTTTACCACATCCATGAATTAATATTTCATTGCTGAGACTCAGCTCAATAATTAATCCATATCATCGAATCATCCCTGCACTACTGAGCCGAGGATATTCATTAATATCACGACCACGAATTATCCATGCACTACTACCAAAGATAATCGTGTATTCATTAGTATCACGACCACAAATTATCCATGCACTACTACCAAAGATAATTGTGTATTCATTAGTATCACGACCACAAATTATCCATGCACTACTACCAAAGATAATTGTGTATTCATTAGTATCACGACCACAAATTATCCATGCACTACGGCCAAAGATAATTGTGTTTTCAATTACTAGTTATGATTATATAGAATAATCCGTGGTTATAATCATACCAAGTCCATCTATGCACCATGTGCCATGAGATGACTTTCAACACAATATAAACATGAGGATAATGATATAAAGAATCAATCAAATGAGATAAAGGATAAATATTAAACATTTATAATATAATTTATCCGAGATTCAAGAATATCCCATGTTATCAATCACTTAATAATCTCATAATCTAATAACATTAATATTATAACAATATTTTAATCACTTCTTAAATTTATAAACAATTTATCTCAATTGTTTACGCTTTACCATATAATGCATTTAATCATTCAAAATGCCATACTCATAAGATATCATCACCAATTATCAAATATCTCAAAAAATAAACATATACTCTATATAAGATTCTCTAGCCATAATATCCTATTTTCAACTTTGTTACTTCACATAACATATTTAACTCATATGTTCAGTAATTAAACTATTTTCATGAAAATACCAAATCAGTCCCAAAAATATTTCTTTTCTGGGATTTAGCATAATATAGTCCCATAATGAAAATATATTTTCTCGGAATTTTAAAATTCATTTACTATTTTTCAAAAATCAATTTCTAATTAATTCCTTAAGAAATTAGCTACCTCAAGTTTAACTCCAAAAATTCCCAAATCTTGGCAGGACCTTACACATGTTAACGTGAGCTTCTAGTTTAAATTTCATGGTCATCGGAGTTATAGAACTCCAGGTTATAGCGTTTTAAATCGGAAAAACCTAAATATTGAAATAGTCATAACTTGCTCATTTTAAGTCGAGAATGAGCTCATTTTTGGACAGGAGATACTTTATACCATATACCTTCATGTCCCAAAAGGCCAGAATTTTTCTCATAATTTAAGTGGCCGAAACAGCCCTTAAAGTTTCTGGGCAGTAGCATTTTCGAAATTTACAGCTTTGGCCTCCTTTGCTAAAATCAGTCCACACAAAATCTACAACACCTTTTCCAGTAATTCCACTTGGATTAGTTAGGTAACTCATAGATCTAACTCTAGGACTTGACCACATTCAAAAATTCAAAATATAATAAGAGATATGGTCAATTGAATTTCATGTTACGTTTTTCACCAAAATCGATTTTCAACTCTTTGTGATTTCTAAGAAACTTTCATGTTTTTACATACTAACCAACATAACTCATCATAAAACTTACTAATACCACGAATACCCATGATTTTCATTATTCCAATGCTTTTATTATGACTTTCATCATAAACCAAGTAAACTATTCATTTTAGTTGAAGAAATATTTGAGGTTTAAGAAATGGGTTTTTTATCTTGGGGTCAATACAAAATTCGATTTCACGCTCTAGGGTAGGCTAGAAATCTTCAAGAATACGTCAAGAAATTTATTAATGATAGAAATATCATTCAAAAGCGCTACTCTTATCCAAGACATGGATAGATACGTTACATTGATACCAACTGTGACTTCTATCCCTTAACCTAGATAGCCCTCACAATGATACCTATAAACTTGCCATCTTCATTCACGATGT